>CM040122.1:171327195-171903068 GCA_022559845.1 Amorphophallus konjac | reverse complement strand
TTGCACCGAGATGGCGTTATCCTATCTAAGTGAAACCTTGCACCGAGATGGAGATATCCTGTCTGAGTGAAAGCCTGCACCGAGATGGCGGAGAAGAATGCACTGACACTAATTGACAAAACTAAATAGTGCGTGCTGGACAAGAATTGCACGAATCTAAAAATTACACCGACCCCGAGAGATGAGATGCAAAGGCAAGATATGCACTGACCCTTTTTATGTATGAGACAAGTGATGCACCGAGGGAAAAGCGGAATGAGAGTGTGTGTGCGTGAATCAGAAACTTGCATCGAGGCAAGCACTTATGCGAGAAATGCAGGACAAAACTAGACTAGCACCGTGATGTCGCACAGCCCAAGGATGCAATTGGGTGACTCTTTGACCCTAGGACTTAGATCCGTAAGCATACAAGCACTTTCAATGATTCTCACGATAGCATCTCACTCGTACGACACACGTGATCACCCGGTGGGGCCGGGGGATGATGGCAAGGGTCCGAGGTGGGACCCAAGTATTCCAAAGACTAAGTGGGCTTAGGCTGACCCCTAAAGGTCTGGGAATTCCCAATTTCGTGGGCAGGTGGCATGCCGGGGCGTGGGGTTGGGTGGCTCTCACTCACACTCCGCGGTGGGAACACTAAACAAGCAATTATGAGTCCGAGCACTCTCTTACCGGCCAACGCGCATAAGAAGCAATACTAAACTAGCAAAGCAAGGAACAACCAGGTAAGGACCAGTCACTCACCTAATCGGTGTGAAGACACCAATCCCGGCCGAAGACGAGGGCGAGCGGGGAGGCATGGGTACGCACCCGCACGCCGCGTCGATGTCGCTTGACCTGAAAATTGTAGAAGTACAACACTACTCCTCACTCAGGAGGGTGGATCAAGGGGTTGGGATTAATGTATTACAGCTAAACACTACCTCCACGCAGGGAGGGGCTGTAAGCCGGCCAGGCCGGGTGGGGAATCTAAGGAAGAAACTTGATTCGCCGAATTGTGCCGATTCTGCCAGCTTCAGGGACAGCCTGACAGGTTGCTGAGGAAGACGCCACCACGGACTCAGCCGAGCTCGGATTTTGATGAAACCACTGCCAAAACTTTCCACACTGATCAAGGATGCTGCATGAATTTTTGTAATTCTTTGTGAAGTCTCTTCTGGCTGGGACAGGGTCTGGAACCGGACTGAAGGATTCTGTTTCTGTCAGGTGCAGAACAATGAGGTTGGTTGCAGACGATTCCACGGAAGCTACCAAACTCCGATTGAGACGAAATTGGTGTTGAAGCGACTGTGGCTGGAGCAGCTTTCAGCAGGAACTGACGGGGCTCCAAAAGGAGGTCGGAGAAGAAAGTTCTAATCATAAGAGTAGGCAGTGGTCCGACCTGGAACAGCAGGGAGCAGCCTGCGCACTTCGACGGGAAAATTTGGAACTTAGAGCTCGGGAGGGCGATTGACTTCATTCTTCCTGGTTCTGAAAGAGGACTGGTCTTAGTTCCTCTCCTCCGAAAATGATGCCCAGATCTTTCCCGAACAGGTCGTGGCAGCCTCTGCTCTCAGCCTCTGATCACCAGCCGGAGTCAGAAAATGCAGTCTGGCGAGAACGGCTCCTCTAATCAGCTCCGAGCTCGGATGGACGCGGGATTACAACCGTTCGAAAGCTGACTCGATGACGCTTCCGACGATGTAAGATGGGTCACCAGAAGCTCTCAGGTGACGACGGAGTGTCCTCTGCAACCTGCTGCCACTTCTGCTACCTGCGACCTGGACTGGATCTGAAAATGAAAATGGTTATGAGTGAAGGGATGGTGGGGTGTAGTTGGGGAAATGGTGTGGCTGGAGGCTGTGGGGAGTGGAGGTGGTTGCTGGAGGGCTGTTGTGGTGGCTGGAGAACCAAGGAGGGGTGGTGGATGGAGCTGGAGTTGGCTGGAGTGAGTTCGGGGAAGGGGGGGCTGCACAAGGTGAGCAATGGAGTGGAGGGGGGGGGCGAACTTGGCTGGGTATGGGGGGCTGGTTTGGGCGACCAGAAGCTGGTATGGGGGTGGAGAGATGGGAGGGAGATTCAAAAATGGCCTTGGGAGGGGCCCCTTCAGCCTTGGGAAGGTGGGGAGGTGCTTTGGGAAGTGGATGGGGTAGGTGGTGGTTGGAGGGTGGGGTTTTGATTGGTGTAGGATACCTTGGGGCTGGGGTGGAGTTATGGGGGTGGTGGGTGGTTGGGGAGGTCCTTAATGAGGGAGGGGGTAGGTGGTAGGTGGGAGAAGGGGGGAGAGAGAGAGGGGTTCGCCCCCTTCCTTGTGGAGAGAGAGTAAGAGAGAGATGATGAGAGAGTAAGAGAGAAGAGAAATTTAGTGGAGGGGAGTGAGATTTGGGAAATATTTCTATTCAAATTGATTCATCAAAAGTTGAGTACATGAGGAGAGATGGGGCCTATATATAGGCATCCATTTTTTACATGACCAAAGTACCCTTGACAATTAGACAAAAGACCAAACATATCCTAGACTCACTCCTATGGGCCCATAACTAAGATACTTGGGCCCAAATAAACATAACAAGGGAAATGACTAAGATAACATGACTCAATAAAGGAAAGTACATAAGATATGACTCAAAGAAAAGGAAAATAACATGTGAACACATATCCGGGCTTCATCCAAATGATGCAGGTGATCCGAGCCAAAGTGAGTGCTGTGAGACGCCCTCATCAAATCTCCCGGGGTGGGGAGAACTCGACCACGTCGAGTATGGGTCCGCCTGACTGTGGTAGTGCTCCAAAATGTCCGGGTCAAGGCGCACCAAGTCTTCCTGGCTCACCCAAGTGTCCTCGGTCTGGGAACGGCCCTTCCACCTCACTAGGTAACGCTGGTATACCCTGTTCCTGGTAATGGTACTCTACTCATCCAGTATTGCCTCCACTTGCTCACGTCGGCCTCTCAAGCTAGGAGGTAGAGTCACACCGTGGGTGTCTCTCTCAAGGGAGGGTAAAGGCTCAAGCTCTTCACTAGGCTCCACCGCGGGGCCCTTGTAGGGTACCAGGTCTGCCACATTGAAAGTAGGGTGTACCCCAAAACCCTCAGGTAGGTCCAGCTCATAAGCGTTACTACCTAGTCGTCTCAGAATTCGAAAGGGTCCCGACCCTCGTTCCCTCAACTTGGAGGCAGGCCCCGGAAGGAGCCGCTCCGTCCTCACCATCACCGAGTCTCCCACTTGGAACTCGCAGTGGCGCCGATGAGCATCTGCCTGCCTTTTGTAAGCCTCATTGCTTTTCCCTATATGCTTGCGGATGTCATCATGCAACTCTTTGATATGCTGTGCAAAGGACTCAGCTGAGACTGACACTCTAGCATGTGGGGGAAGGGGAATGAGATCGGAGGGTTTTCTAGGCCTATAACCATGTACTACCTCAAATGGACTCTTGCCTATGGACCTGTTGACGGAATCATTGTAGGCAAACTCAGCTTGAGATAAGAGGAGATCCAATTCCCAGGGTGGTCCCTACAAGACAACGGAGCAAGTTCCAAGGCTTCGGTTGACGAACTCAGTCTGGCCATCGGTTTGAGGATGGTAAGCGGTGGAGAATTTGAGGAGGGTTCCATCAAATGCCAGAGAGTTTTCCAAAAGTAACTAATGAATTTCACATCTCGGTCAGACACAATGGTTTTGGGTAGTCCATGGAGTCGGACCACCTCATCAAAGAACAATCGGGCGACCCTAGAAGCATCTGAAGTCTTGGCACATGGGATAAAGTGGGCCATCCTAGAGAACCTGTCAACAATGACAAAGATGAATCATGTTTGCGTAAGGTCCTAGGTAGGCCAAGGATAAAGTCCATGCTCAAATCCTCCCAAGGTCGGTCTGGGATGGTTAGGGGTGTGTAAAGCCCAGTGTTTTGCCTCACTTGTTTTGCTGAGGCACAAATGCGACATTGTCCCACAATGTGGGCCACATCCTTCTTGAGACTGGGCCAATAGAATTGCCTCTCAATTAGCTCTATGGTCTTTTGGACCCCAAAGTGACCAGCTAGGCCACCACTATGTAACTCCCAAACTAAGAAGTCCCGAAGTGAAGTCCGGGGTATGCATAGCCTAGCTCCCTTGAAAAGATACCCCTCTTGGAGCATGAATCCCTCATGTTCCTTGTGGGGCTGAGTGGAGAGGGTGTTGTAGTGAGTTCCAAAGTCGGGGCAATTTGGGTATTCCCCTTTGATTCTCTCAAACCCGGTGACTTCCACCTGGATAGTAGAAAGTAAGGCTACCCGCCTACTAAGCGTATCGGCGGCGCGATTCTCACTACCCATCTTGTACTTGAGGACAAAGGTATAGGCTTGAATGTATTCTACCCAACGGGCATGGCGAGCATTGAGCTTTTGTTGGGTGTTGAGGTACTTCAATGCCTCGTGGTCCGAGAAGATCACAAACTCCTTGGGGAAGAGATAGTGCCTCCAATGCCGAAGGGACTGAACCATAGCGTAAAGCTCTTTGTCATATGTGGAGTGCCTAGTCCTAGCCTCACAAAGTTTCTCACTAAAATAGGCTACTAGGTGACCCTCTTGACTAAGAATGCCTCCAATCCCTACCCCAGATGCATCACAAGTGACCTCGAAGAGTCGGAGCACAAGACCGGGGCTTAGGTCATCTTTTCTTTAAGCTCTAGGAATGCTTTGGAGGCTGCCCTAGTCGACATAAAAGTGCCCTTCTTGAGGCAATCCGTGATAGGAGCGGTGATAGTGCTAAACCACGGATGAATCTCCTATAGAAAGTGGCTAGCCCGTGAAAGCTTCGGGCCTCATGGAGGGTCTTGGGCTCGGGCCACTCAAGAATGGCTTGGACCTTCTCGGGGTCCATGGATACCCCTTGGGATGAGACCATAAATCCTAGGAAGGCTTGTTGATTGGTCAAGAAATGACACTTCCCGGGATTGGCAAAGAGACTTTCTTTCCTAAGAACGGTGCAAACTTGTTTGAGATGATCTAGGTGGGCTTCCTTGGTTTGGCTATATATGAGAATGTCATCAAAGTAGACGACAAGGAAGATGCCAAAGAAGGGCCGGAGGACCTCGGTCATGAGGCGCATGAATGTGCTAGGTGCATTGGAAAGGCCGAAAGGCATGACAAGCCATTCATAGAGACCGTCCTTAGTCTAAAAGGCGGTTTTCCACTCATCCCCGGGCCTAATGCGAACTTGATGGTAGCCACTCTTGAGGTCGATCTTGGAGAAGATGGTGGCTCTAGCTAGCATATCTAACATATCATCTAGCCGAGGGATGGAGAACCTATACTTGACCGTTATCTTATTGATGGCTCGGCTATCCACACACATGTGCCAAGTTCCGTCTTTTTTGGGTGTGAGGAGGGCCGGGACAGCACATGGACTTTTGCTAATGCAGAGGAAGCCCTTCTTGATGAGCTCCTCAATTTGCCTCCAAAGTTCAGCATGCTCGGTGGGGTTGAGGCGATAGTGAGGTAGGTTGGGTAAGGTAGCTCCGGGCACAAAGTCGATGGCATGTTGCACATCGTGCATGGGTGGTAGCTTATCCGGTAGCTCATCGGGGAACACATCATGGAAGTCCTCTAGGATTTGTTGAATCTCTATTGAGTGTGGGTCGGTTAGGGTGGATTCCGCAAGGCAAATGACGATGGCACACACTTGTCCTCCTTGGTTGACTTCTTCCTCAAGTTCTTTCCAAGTGATGAGGTGTAGGCTCCTCGTAGTCCCAATGGTCAAGCTAGAGTTAGGATTGGATGGGGTGGGGTTTGGGGTAGAGGGAGGGGTGGAGGATTCCCCTAGGGGAGGAGGTACCTTCTTAGGGAGGGGGCGGGGTGGTGAAGGGTTGAGTTGGATTCTCTTCCCTTCATGGGTGAAAATACAAGTGTTCGTCCTCCCAAGGAAGGTGGCATCTACATCGTAGATCCAAGGCCGCCCTAGGAGCATGCTTCCAACTTCCATTGGTAGAATGTCACACCAAACTTGGCCTTAGTAGGATTGAAATGTGATAGGGACAAGGTAACGAGTGCTAATAGGTACGGATGTGGCATCAATCCAAGCTACCCGATATGGGTGTGGGTGTGGGGAGATGGTAAGGTCCAAAAGTTTGATGGTGTCGGGTGACACCACATTCACACTACTCCCGTTGTCCAAGATGACCTTCCTAGCATGACTCCCTATCCGAATGTAGGTATGGAAGATGGTGTTTCTTCTCCAATCATGTTCTTGGGTTTGAGTGAGGGTGCACCTAACCACTCCAAGGTGAGAGTTGATAGATGGAGGGGTTTGTTCTTGATTGGTCTCCATGTAGTGGTTCTCATACTCCTCCTCCGAATCGGGAGAGGCCTCATACACCTCAACCTCTTCTATAGCTTCATCTTGGGGCATGGGGGTTGTCTCCTCAATGAGCAAGCTAGATGCGCCCTTGGTGGGGCATTGATTGGTGAAGTGTCCATACCCAAGGTACCTAAAGCATTGCTGCCCACTTTGATGGTTTGGGGCAGCCCTAGTGTGAGGGAGAGTGGGTGCCGGATTTGGTCGATTGGGAGTGGGGTTGGGAGGCCCACTTGTGGGGCGAGGAGGAGGGGTGCCACTAGGAGGGGCTGCCCGGGTGGGAGGAGTTCCCATGGGGGTGGGGAGGAGTCCTCGTTGAGGTGGTGGGGGGTTGGTCCGAGGTACCATGGATTTTGGGTCCATTCACCGAGGGGGAAACATTCGGGTGTATCGAAAGAATTTCTCGGCATCTCGGGCCACTTGGTAGGCTTGCTCTAGAGTGGCTACTTGACGCATGAATAGCTCCTTTTTTATGTGGAATTGAAGCCCATTCCTAAAGCGAGATTGTGTGACGGCGGGGTCCTCTTGGACTCCACACTTAAGAAGGTAGTAGTCAAATTTCTCAATGTACTCCATAACGGTTTTCCCTTCTTGTGTCAAGGCTTGCCACTCATCTAGGAGGTTTTGATGGTAGGAGGGAGGGACATATTTGAGTTTGAGTTGTTCCTTCATGGCCACCCATGTGGTGACGGGAGCTTCCCTCCTAACTATCCTTAATGCCTCAATGTTCATCCAATGAGTCTTGGCTAATTTGGTAAGTTGCATTTTTGCAAGCCGGACTCTCCTATCCTCGGTCATTGGGTACCAATCAAAATATTGGTCCATAGCCGCTTACCAATCTAAATAGATGCTTGGGTGATGAGATCCATCAAAGGTGGGGGCATCTACTTTCACAAGTATCATAAGGTGGTCATCCGGGTTGTCCCGGGGGGGGTCTTTCATTCCTCCTTGGAGGTGGGTCACTTTCCAATTCGGGAGGAGGGTCAAGGTTGAGCTCTCCTATGGCTGGTTCCTTATGTGGGGGAGGTGCCCTCCTATCACCTACCCTTGGGGCGGGCCTATTCTCCTCAAGTTGCTCAAGCCGGGTTGTTATGTCATCAAGCCGCCCTAAGATACTAGCCATACCCTCCACTAGGAATCTCATGTGATCGGGAAGCTCATGCTCGTTGTTGGCGGGATTCCCTTGGAGATTGGGATTCATTGTGGAATTGGAAGAGGATGGATTGGTTTGATAATGAGTTCCACTACGAGTGGTCATGCAAAGTTGGGTGGGCTATGCACGGGTGTACGAATGCACCTATGAATGACTCAGTGTGAAGACGGCCCAAGACTAGACTTGTAAGAACAAGCCTATGACCGCTCTGATACCACTTGATGTGGCATAGCCCAAGGATGCAATTGGGTGACCCTTTGACCCTAGGACTTAGATCCGCAAGCATACAAGCACTTTCAATGATTCTCACGATAGCGGCTTACTCGTATGACACACGCGATCACCCGGTGGGGCCGGGGGATGATGTGTCACGCCCCGAGCCTTTATTACAGCGGAAGACTCGCTCGGGGAGCGCGAACAGCCGGCATGGTAAGCCTCTTGCAAGTAAGAATCAATCAGAGCGCAAGACAATCACACAAGTAAATGCAATTGCACAAGATTTAATCAAACTTCAACTTTATTTCATAATGCTCAATATTCAAGATACAATCACTAATTTGATTTCCATTCTACTAGACTCAAGAAATAGGAAAATTACATTGACTCAATCTAGACACTTTAACTTCCTAAGTCTTCACTCTCATCTTTATAACACTTTCACTCGCTTCCGGACCCGCTACTAGTATATAGCCCGAATCCGAATCTGAATCCGAACTATTTCCATCTCCTGAAAAACATTAGAAAATAGGTCATGAGCACACTTGTCCAGTAGGTATCTTCGCATCAACATGAAGGCACTATTTAAGTAATTATCATTTTAGCTCTAAAGAAATAAGGTAAAATCATGCGAATGCGAATCAATCATGCGATCAAATCAATAGAAACAAGATAACCATGTAAGATAGAATGATCAAGAATGAGCTAGTAAGAATATAACAAGAACATGATATTGGCCTTCCATGAACAATAATGTAATGAGATTGTACTAGCAAGCCACATATTCATCACACTAGTCTCTTTTAAGTACATAGTTCATGAATTTTTGTGGAATATCAAGCAAGAATGTCATGTCGTGCCGTGGATCTTCACTAATTTATAGAAATAGTACTCCTAGCACAATGCGACGCCAGTAGCACCATACCCCATGGTTTATAAATAGTATATTTTCGGCAATCAGCCGAGGGGACTAGCATAGAGCCCTTGAACACAATCAGTGCTCGATCGCATCTTCAGTTATTAATTAAGCTACTTCGACGTAGTATAACAGTAACGTATGGCCAAGAATATAGCACTTCCAATAATTCCATGATAACTAAAATCAATAAATGAAAGCTTCAACATAAGAATGTAGGAGTCAAGAAATAGACTTTAAACAATGTCATGCTCATAGAAATAAATCGACAGCATAATGGTATTTTTGTTAACTTCCATTTCTTTTAGATCAATTTAAGCAATATGACAAGTTCTAGATCATCAAGGTTTGTCTAGAATCATTGGAATATCAACCCTTAGTCAAACCTTGGGTTAACATAAACAAGCTATGTAACGGTCATTTGCTGGGCCGTTACATTATGTAACGCGCCAGTAATAGGCCGTTACAGTGATCCGAGTCCAGAAGGATAAAAATAGACCCAGAGGAATGTGACGGTCTGGCACTGGGCCGTTACGTGATCCTGACGTTCCAGTTCAAGGCTGTTACATTTCAAGAATCAAAACCACGATAGAGTGTTCTAATTAATGGGCTTTCATTGGTACAACCAACTCGGCGTCCTAGTGGGAATCCCAGGCTCGCGGAGAATTACGGAGTCCTTGAAACAATGATTTCCTAGTCCATTGGAAGGAATATCCAATAGAGAGGTCCTCATGTCCAAGATTGTGTTCCTATAGTACAAAGTGTGAACTAATGACGACATACCAGAATATGTGCCATGTACTTATAGAATTGACTCTATTGACAAAGAGAGACATGTATAATCAAAGTGAAAATCGTGGTGAACTCCGTCAATACAACGTCTAAAAGTCATGCTTTATAATACAAGACTATAGAATTTTGGCATGAAATTAACATATCCTTAAAATATCATTAAGATATCAAAACATGCAATACCTATCATGCACAATCAGATATCCAAAAAAATCATATAATCAGGTCAAAACTTAAGTAACTATGCTTAATCTATAAATAATCTTGGCAAGTTATTTTCTGTCTTAGGGTTGACAGAACGCAGGATATAACGGTCTTAAGAGGGGGCGTCACAGTGGAAGTGACGGTCATGATCAAGCTGTTACTTTAATGTAACGCACCTGTCCCAGCGCGTTAGAAACATCTGTGCAATTCAAATACTACAGAGTTTGTAACGGTCTGTAGTAGGGCCGTTACTTGAAAGTGACGGTCCTATGCTAGTGCGTTACAGTATCTGTTAACAGAAAACAATCATAGAAACTAAGAGATCAACTCACATCATGTCTTTTATCAAAACATGATGAGTTTCTAGTTATGTTAACGAAGTAAGGCCATCTACATGCATAGGTAATCATGAATAGATGAATAGTCATATTTTAATTTCTTAATTTCGCTAAGAGGTGCATGATGTGCATAGAACAAATAAAACATGAAATCAATGCTCTATAATGCATGGAATTCAATCAAACCAGAGGGCTTTTAGTCCTATCATGCTATTTTTGCCGTTCATGAGATAACCTACCTCTTACTTAGACTGTAGTTTTGAATTTGGTTGAGAACCTTGCCCTAGATCCCTTCCTTCTCTTGTGACTTTTTCAGCAACTTCTTTAGGCTCTAACTCCACGCCCTCTTGACCTAAAGATGTGAAATTCGGAGGGGAGTTAGTCGAAAGTATTGTAAACAAATACCTCTAAAGAACTTACCTGAGATAATGACTCCTTACCTTGCTTCTTTACGTCCCAAAAGTAGGGGTCGCACAGTTCAGAACTATGCCCTATTTATAGAGTTTAGACTAGGGTTTGAGGATGAGATCAAGTTTAGAGTCCTTATTTCCTCAAATCATAATCTCTAAGAGTCCTTAGAAATATTACAAGCCTTCCCAAGTCGATCCTTAGTGGATAAGATCATCAAATTCTAATTTTTTCATGAGTTCCTTCACTCACGAAACTTACAGGCATGTAACGGTCTGGAGACCACGCATTACATGGATGTAGCGGTCTTACGATAGACCGTTACAGTCATCGTAGGTAGAATTTCTAAATCATTAAAACTCTTCTGTTAATTATCCACATCATTATATAGATATAATTAATACTTATCCTAAAATCCGTGGATAGGCTTGAATACCTTCTAGAATATGGGTCTAACTTAATGGGCCCGAGTTAAAACCTTTTAGACTTTAATTAAGTGGGTTGGGTTAATTGATTAACACCACTTGGCCTTATAATGACTTATTAATCAAATAAACCATTTATAAATTTATTTAGGCCTTTATTATTTATGAAGTTCTGGGGCACAACATGATGGCAAGGGTCCGAGGTGGGACCCAAGTATTCCAAAGACTAAGTGGGCTTAGGCTGACCCCTAAAGGTCTGGGAATTCCCAATTTCATGGGCAGGTGGCACACCGGGGCGTGGGGTTGGGTGGCTCTCACTCACACTCCGCGGTGGGAACACTAAACAAGCAATTACGAGTCCGAGCACTCTCTTACCTGCCAACGGTCATAAGAAGCAATACTAAACTAGCAAAGCAAGGAACAACCAGGTAAGGACCAGTCACTCACCTGATCGGTGTGAAGACACCGATGCCGGTCGAAGACGAGGGCGAGCGGGGAGGCGTTGGTACGCACCCGCACGCCGCGTCGATGTCGCTTGACCTGAAAATTGTAGAAGTACAACACTACTCCTCACGCAGGAGGGTAGATCAAGGGGTTAGAATTAATGTATTACAGCCAAACACTACCTCACGCAGGGAGGGGCTATAAGCCGGCCAGGCGGGGTGGGGAAACTAAGGAAGAAACTTGATTCGCCGAATTGTGCCGATTCTGCCAGCTTCAGGGAAAGCCTGACAGGTTGCTGATGAAGATGCCGCCACCGACTCAGCCGAGCTCGGATTTTGATGAAACCACTGCCAAAACTTTTCACACTGATCAAGGATGGTGCATGAATTTTTGGAATTCTTTGTGAAGTCGCTTCTGTCTCGGACAGGGTCTGGAACCGGACTGAAGGATTCTGTTTCTGTCAGGTGCATAACAATGATGTCGGTTGCAGAGGATGCCACATAATCTACCAAACTCCGATTGAGACGAAATTGGAGTTGACATGACCGTGCCTGGAGCAGCTTTGAGCAGGAGCTGACGGGGCGCCAAAAGAAGGTCGGATAAGAAACTTCTGATCAGAAGTGTAGGCTGTGGTCCGACCTGGAACAGCAGGGAGCAGCCTGCGCACTTCGACGGGAAAATTTGGAACTTAGAGCTCGAGAGGGCGATTGACTTCGTTCTTACTGGTACTGAAAGGGGACTGGTCGTAGTTCCTCTCCTGTGAAAATGGCACCTAGAGCTTTCCCGAACAGGTCGTGGCGGCCTCTGCTCTCAGCCTCTGATCACCTGTCGGAGTTGGAAAATGCAGTCTGGCAAGAACGGCTCCTCTAATCAGCTCTGAGCTCGGATGGACGCAGGATTACAACCGTTGGAAAGCTGACTCGATGACGCTTCGATGATGTAAGATGGGTCACCAGAAGATCTCAGGTGATGATGGAGTGTCCTCTGCAACCTGCTGCCACTTCTGCTACATGCGACATGGACTGGATCTGAAAATGAAAATGGTTATGAGTGAAGGGATGGTGGGGTGTAGTTGGGGAAATGGGGTGGCTGGAGGCTGTGGGGAGTGGAGGTGGTTGCAGGAGGGTTCTTGTGGTGGCTGGAGAAGCAAGGAGGGGTGGTGGATGGAGCTGCAGTTGGCTGGAGTGAGTTGGGGGAAACGGGGGGCTGCACAAGGTGAGCAATGGAGTGGAGGGGGGGGGGCGAACTTGGCTGGGTATGGGGGGCTGGTTTGGGCAACCAAAAGCTGGTATGGGGGTGGAGAGATGGGAGGGAGATTCAAAAATGGCCTTGGGAGGGGCCCCTTCAGCCTTGGGAAGGTGGGGAGGTGCTTTGGGAAGTGGATGGGGTAGGTGGTGGTTGGAGGGTGGGGTTTTGATTGGTGTAGGATACCTTGGGGCTGGGGTGGAGTTATGGGGGTGGTGGGTGGTTGGGGAGGTCCTTAATGAGGGAGGGGGTAGGTGGTAGGTGGGAGAAGGGGGAGAGAGAGAGGGGTTCGCCCCCTTCCTTGTGGAGAGAGAGTAAGAGAGAGATGATGAGAGAGTAAGAGAGAAGAGAAATTTAGTGGAGGGGAGTGAGATTTGGGAAATATTTCTATTCAAATTGATTCATCAAAAGTTGAGTACATGAGGAGAGATGGGGCCTATATATAGGCATCCATTCTTTACATGACCAAAGTACCCTTGACAATTAGACAAAAGACCAAGCATATCCTAGACTCACTCCTATGGGCCCATAACTAAGATACTTGGACCCAAATAAACATAACAATAGAAATGACTAAGATAACATGACTCAATAAAGGAAAGTACATAAGATATGACTCAAAGAAAAGGAAAATAACATGTGAACACATAGTCGAGCTTCATCCAAATGATGCAGGTGATCCGAGCCAAAGTGAGCGCTGTGAGATGCCCTCATCACACCGAGCTAGATTTCTAGCAGGACAACACATGCACTGACTATGATTTCTTTTATGAAATAACATGCACCAGGTGAACCAAACATAACAGATATAATTGAAAGATTTAAACACTTTAATCTAAACATGATTTTTAGATTGTCATTATCAAAACTAGGGTTCCAACAAAAGACACAGGAGAGAAAGCTGCTCACCCATCGTGATACCTTCCTATGCTAGGAAGATGCTTCAAAGTGTCTGTAAGCAAGAGTGCTGCAGACACCAAGAAGATGAACGTTAGCAACGATAGCAGGAGGATCAAGATGAGACTATTGTGCAAGCAGAACGCTTGAGTGTACAGAGAAAATAAATAGCATAAGTAGCACACGAACCTGTGAAATGGGGATAGAAGTTATAGAACACACTCACAATGTATACAACCCACAACACAATGATTTTAAGGTGGTTCGGTTGTTAGCCCACAACCTACGTCCACCCCACACCAAACTCGGTGTGGCTTTTCGGCTGACACACAGCTTGATCTGCTGAGCAGCACAGCTGAGCAACACAACTTGCTTACACAGCTGAGCAACACAGCTTGCTTTCTGCTGACTAACAGCTTGAATCACCCAGAGGATCTGGTCCTCTCTTCCTCTGAAACCACAGAGGGAACCCGGTCCCTAAAACAGGGGATCGGAAAAGCTAGATGTATTGGTGATAGACGAACCGTAACAAATAGAAATTGAATACTGCAAGTGCAGTGGAGAAGGAATAGAGATTTTGTAGGCACCAGCTAAGAGAATGGATCAAGAAAACGGAGCTGGTGGGTGCTGCTACAAGATTGGATCCAAGGATCCTTTTCTTCAAACACCGATAGACTGCAGGGTTTGTCTTCTCTCTCAAGGCTGCTTTCTCTTCTTCTTCTACTCTGACAGCATTGGACTATGTCAACCAAGTGCTGGGGCTGCTCTCACGCTTTCTTAGGAATGTTTTTGGTGGTTGGTCTAGAGCGCGGCACTGTATGGACAGCAGCAACAGCAGCTTCTTCAGTTGAGGAAGCTTGGTATAAGTAGGTAAAAACTAGTTGTAAAGCCAGGAAAAATGGCGCCCAGAAGTCTCCGATAGACCATTGTACCGGCTGTATTTTTCACTCCATAATTTCCATTGAAGCATGCACCAGGGTGAAGTGAGAGCTTGGAGTCTTCCAGGCAAGTTCCATGTTCGACGGTGGCAGCACCTGGAAGAAGTGGTTGAGTCTTCTGATTTGGATGCTTGGAGATCTTTTCATTAAATGCTCCTATATGCCTGCTTTCTTCCATTGGCTGAGCCCAGCTTTTAGTACAAGGAAGGTACGTTGGCAAACTGTGGGAAGAAGCAGACCATATCTCCTTTTAGACGGCATTAGATATTTACAATAGCTCTCCCTCCGATAAGCAGTCTTCCCATCCTACACAGGTGTACACTTCTGCGTATAGTGGCTGGTTGGACAGCCCATTGATCGACAGCGAGATAGTGGCAGACTGCGGAGTGTCCTATTCCCAGTAGCAGACAGTCTGGATAGGCAGACAGATAAGACTGACATCGCGACAGACTGAAGTGGCTCTTCCAGTTGGATTTCTGACAAAACCATCTCCAAAAGGTAGAGAATTGAGTGATATGATGGTAGAGCAAGGGTCAGACCTTGGGACGTGGTCCAGACCCCAAAATCCTTTCTTTTAAAGATTTGCAGTTCCTTTTTCTCTCTCTGGATGGCACACTGATCTGACAGTTTATTGGCTTGAGGATTTCTTGAAGAACAAGGGTGTGTCGACACTTTCCTAGTAGTGTGTTGAGACATCCCATTGAAGGCCTTGAAGAATCATTCTGGTTGAACGTTGATGTGTCGACGCTTTACACTCAGTGTGTCGGGACATTTAGTGAGTGTCTTGAAGATCCATGGCTGATGCGTCGAGACAACACCAAAAGGTGTCGGAGTATGTGAGCCATGAGCAGAGTTCTCTCATGAGGGTGTCGAGACAGAAGTGCCAAGTGTAGATATTTTCACACGAGTGTCTCGACACTTTTCACTCAGTGTGTCGAGACATTAGTGAGTCCAGAGACTTAGACAGAATGGCTTCAGCTTGATTTCTTCTGGATGTGTCGAGACATGGGTTAGATGTGTCGACACATGCTCTATGTGCAGAGTTGTTTATCCGAAGGTGTCGAGATATTTTCTTTCTTATGTGCTCAGACCTTAGTTCATTGTAACAGAAACTTGCACCGACCTGATATTGATTAGCCTTGTATGTGCACCGATCTTCCTTTGCTGTATCGCAATAAAGACATGCACGAACATTAGTCATTTTCCTTTGCCTTCTTGCATCGACCTTGGTCCTTCTTTCTTGTGCAGCCTAATGCCTCATCTGTGTGTCTTACTTGATTTCTTTCTATCTTTGCAGACACATTTTGTTGCCGGTGTGGGCTTGACTTGAAATGTATGAGTGTTTGTCTCTATCAAATGCAGGTCAAACTATATTAATGAATCATAGTCAGACATCATTAAAACAAAAGAATATTATACATAAGCCCAACATACATAGTCAGCCATTATCAAAACAATGGAGTTACACATGTTATACATAAGTCCAACAGGAAGAAGGAGCTCTTGTGGAGTGGATTTGATCTGCATCCAGGCATCTCTGTGGTCGTGGAAGAAGAAGAAAAGGAGCGGATCGACGAGAAGAACAAGAGGACGTAAGAATCGCCATCATCCGATCGAGATTCAAGCATCAACATCCATTGGCTTTGGAAATCAAAGAGGGAAAATCTCTACATCTTATTTCATCTCATTTGTGATGTTTGTCATGATCTATGTTTAGGTTTGAGCATGTTTGAATATTTGTGTTAATTCTTTTGAACAAGAAATATTGTGTGTGTGTGACCGTCTGCGTACGGTCATGTCTACGATGCTGCGTCTGTTGTAGCGTGTGTGTGTGTCTTGATCCGGGTGTCGGATCGTGTTAGAGACTTCGTCTCCGTGTGTGTGATAGGGGTGTGTCCCCGTGTGTGTTTGTAGGTGTCGTCCTGCGTGTGTTTGGAGCTCAGCTCCGTGTTGGGGATTTATCCCCGAGTGAAGCCTTACCGGTTTGGTAAGGGGTGGACGTAGGGAGCCCGTCGTGGTCCCGAACCACCTTAAAAATCATCGTATCCATGTGATATGTGTGTTTATGGGTTTGCATGTTAACGTTGTTTATTTTGATCGTATGTGAACGGTGAGATTGAGAGAACTAAGTTTACCTTGCTTAGTTTAATTTCTCAGTCTCGTTGAACATGTTAATTCCGCTTAAGAAAGTTTTAATCTGCCATATCGTGTGGGGGACAATTCAACCGCCCTCTTCTTGTCCGCTCGCCTACTCGGGACCAATAGAAAGAAATGGGCGATTTCCACAAATTGACCTAAAACAAGCCACGTGGACATCTGGCCTCATATCGGTCCCAAATCACAACCAAACGGAGTTAAACTTGCGGGAATCGAATCCCAACATGCCAAGGGTTCAAATGATACCATTTAAACTAAAAATCATCGCCTAGAACGGCGAACACGGCTCACACCCCCGAAACATGCTTTCACCCTTAAAGCTAGAAAACCCGCTCAAACTCACACCGTTCGGCTCCAAATCCTGAGAATAAGCAGGAAAAGAGTAGGGTATCCATCCCCCTACCTCCACCGAAGATCTCGCGCGTCGAAATGGCCAAACCATGCCGAAAACCATCACACGAACAACCCACGCCGGCTTCGAATCCACAAATGGGATCGCGCCAATGCCACGCTCTGATACTCGCACCATCACGTCCAGGTCAACTCCACGCCGTCACCACCTCGCCCAGCTCCGCCACAGTCGTACGCCTTGGGGGAGAGGAGAAGAGAGGAGAGAGAATGGAGGGAGAGAAGTGAGAAATTTGAGAGAGGAGAGAGAGGAGAGAGGAGGGAGAGAGGGTTAAAAGGAAAATAAAATAGGAAATTAGCAATTTTCCTAAAATCTGATTTTTGTCATGAAATTTTGTAAACTCAGAAAAATAAGAAAAAATAGTCTTTGCGATCCTTGGAACGAGCACAACGCACCTATAGCGTCCTGGAGTCTCAAAACTCAACGGTTCACTCTCCACGGGGTTCCGCAAGTTATACAAGGGAAAAATCTGAGTAGACCGTAAAACATAATTAGGGACCCACGAAAGCGCTCCGAAAGCTCTCCGATTCCGATCCGTAGAATCCAGGGTATTATATCCTCCCATCCTTAAGAAATTTCATCCTCGAAATTTAAGGAGCTAACAAGAGAAAAGGGTAGAACAACCTAAATAGCTGGCTCTGCTCTCCGAGCACCAGCCAAACCTCGAACACAAAACACAATAACCCAATTCTTGAAAAACATAATTCATAGCAATACTGCCAGACCACCATCACAGGCACAAGCTCCGGATCTCAAGGCACATTGATCCACAGAACGAGCATGGCACATAAAAGAACACTAGTCTGGCACGTCCGAAACAGGGCATCATCGCTTCCGTCTCACAGATCAAGGAGACACGACCCATGCCAAGAAACAGCCACCGACAGAACACATGCCTCAGCACAAAAAACACAAGCATCAGCTCTCACGAGGAAGACAATCCTCTCAGTTGACTGGTCCAACCATCAGCTTCCGCGCCACAACAACAACGAAACTGGCATGTAGAACGCCAGTGATAACATTGGACCAAAAGCACAATCAAGTCAGTCCTCACTCCGACATTACATCTAATTCGAGTTCCATGCCAACTCTACCACGACAGAAGAGTACAGCAAAACCAACCGACAAGACCTCGGCCCACACAATGCCAAACTTAGACTCACAGGGAACTCCTCCCAAACTGATCACAACCACAAACCATCATACAATCAAATGATGGACACTTGCAAATCCTCAGCTCCGTTCTCAACATAGAACCACGGGACAACACCGCAAGCTGGGTCAAATCAGGGCAAAATTACAACTGACAACACGGCTAAAATATACTAGCTGCTCACAGCTTACCAACAAGGACCCACAAACACCTCTTGGAAAATGCATCTGTAGGACCACGATCACGTCTGGAGAGCACAACTTTCAAGAAACACAAAGAAAGAAAAGGGTACTCAACCAGCATATTTGACGACCAATTTCCCCAATTCTCGAACCTGCCAGTGCCAACAACCACAATGCCTCAAGCAACGGCACGACAACCAACAACATCAAGGCACACATAGCCAAGATAATGTTACACCGAGGAAACAATCCTCTCAGCTGGTCAAAATCTTCCAACCAAACGATCCTCGACCTGTGGGTTATAAGCCCACACGCTTCTACTGTGCACTCAACACCATGCACACAGGCATCACATACAACTCGGCATCCACATCTCAGCACACAATCGGTGCCATCGTAATTCATGAAACTACAATATACCATGCCTCGAGTACCGATCATGCTAACAACCGATCACAAGTCACCAAAGTGCAAACCATCATGCCAAGAGCCACATCACAAGCTGCAAAGAACGCTTGTATCAGCTTATCCTCACGTCTCGAATCAATCACTGAACCTTCACATCTCAATAGCCGCCAAACACGGCACACCGAAGATGGTGCACAACGGCCCCCAATTCACAAACTGGGTCCAAAGCCAAGCCACCGCTGAAACAAGAGCAGATCAGGTTCAGAACTAACACAATCCACACATAAGCAGACAGGCAGGATAAGGATTCACAGAGACAGCACTCCCAACACTTACCTCGAAAAGTTGCCATAAGACAGGATGAGAAAGATCAAGCTCGACTAACAATAGCTCACCAGGAAGGAAATCCTAGGCTCGCCCGAGCACTCTCTCAAACAAGGCATCCAACCACCATCTCAAGGCACAACCTTAACACCTCAGGGGGTGTACAAACCTTAAGCTGGTACGGCCAAAACAACATTAATCTCCATCGGAGAACATGCACGGCCATCACACCAATGATAAAGCCATCAGTCAGCTGAACAAGCCACGGAAAAACTTGAACACTACACCACAGACTTACGCCTGCCAACAACTCTACCCAGTGTAGCACAATCGAGACCATGACCACGAAGAGAGATAACGCTCCATCACAATCCTCGGGTCACATGCCAACATTCTGACGAAAACAAAACAATATCGAACAGCGCCAACATAGCACGCACAAGCTCTCATGCAAGGAGCAAAGCGGTAATGAAACACAAAACCTATGCAAGCAGCCGACTGTACTGAACCTTATAGACTCTGAGCACTGCGATATCTCAAATTCCCATGTACTTTCACAAACACACACTCTCATACCAGCTGTGACGACCCAGACTCCGGATACCGGGTAAAGCCGATACCACTTGAATTCTGAGAGGCCTCTCAAGAGCGGGAAAGCTCCGAAGGGATATAAAGGAGTGTGTAAGTACATTGAACTTCGAGATAAAGCAGTAAGCAATTAAATTTTTATGATCATGATTGCTAAAATAGCAGAAATAAAATTACATTTTCTATTAAATAAATTAAACTATAGTAGCTAGCAAGCTACAATAGAGTCCAGTCCAACCAAAGTACAGTGCAATAGGAAAGAGAACATACTCTCAAGTCGGGGGAAGCTCGACACTAGCAAAGCTGGCAACTAAGAACCACTGCAGTAGTACCTTCAAGCATGAGGAATAACAGCTATAACTGAAAAGTCAAGAGTGAGCCTCATCTCACTGTCTCAATAGGGGTCCCGCAGATCCCTACCACAAAACAATGCAGTAACATGAGTGCTAGCAGTAACAGCATGAGTAGGAACAACAACAACAACGGAAGTAACAGCCACCACGACGAAAGTCGAAGGAACCACGGCTGAGCCCAAGCTACTCCTACCTATAAGAACACAAATCCCCGCACTCACAGTCGGGAATCACCAAACCGATACAAGGAGTCTAGCTATACAGCTAGGACACATCACGACACCTCAGTCGTGCAGGCTCGTCTACAGAGACAACAACACGACTCAAGACCACACGGTCTAAAAGCACTAACACATACACGATCTTACCATCGTGTACGCTACACTGACCACGGGTGAAGCCAAACATAGACTACCCGACAAGTCACGTCAACAGTGACGAAAAATAGTCACAAAAGTCACAAGTCAAGTGTCATGTGACAAAAGCACCTCCTTACTAGTATAAAAGCTAGATGTGTCCACTAATGTCTTACACTGTGCCTCAAGCGTCTCCCACTCACCTCGAACGTGATAACTTAGATACCGAACAAGAACCAAGGAACAATAGTAATGAGTGACTAGTCAGGGTCACGCCCGTCAGCGCTCGTGTAAATGCCCCTAACCACACGTGCACAGATAGGCTCAATGTCTTGAGCCAGGCCTCTTGCTAGTTTTCCCCTCCCGTAGGACTCTCATGGAAAGACAAAGGGGGTCACAGCAACCAGCCTACAAACCGTCTCTATCGGGAACTCACCTCGCCACCACTCCCAGGTGGGCCGACACACGGAAGTGTCATCAGGCTACGACTAGTGGAGGGCCACTAGACATAGAGACTCAAAACCATAAATTACGGACAAGGTAAGCACACACCTATCGCACGCACTACGGAACATAATGCAGCATACAACTACAAGACTCGGGACATCCAACTAGACCTGCTGACACAACTATCCTTGAGTCATAAGACTCTGGTCAAGATCGTCGCACATCACAGCAACATGCCGTTAATCAGCCTAGTCCCTAAGCCAAGATCACAGTAAAACAACATGGAAGATGGCACAATGGCCGGATCCACACATTAATGAAAGTCCATAGCCCTTAGGCCGCTCATCAGACTCACAATTATGCATAACACGAAGCAGGGAACATGAGGGATTACCAAAGCCCTCAAACCACATGGACACACAAATCGAGGTACGCCGATACCTCCAAGCGTCCTAAACTAGGTCTCAATCTTCACAGGATAGCTGAGACACTCACGAGGTCACGTGTCAACCACTGGTCACAACCGGGTTGACCGAAAACCATAAGGACTCTCGAAACAATGTGGCCACATTACACGGTATTACAGCACTTCTGGACACCCTATAACCCGGTCATAGCCCTCATAGGACGTCCAGGACATCCACGGAACAATGGGCTAACCAAGGTCGAAGCCAAGCCAACCAAAAACCAAATCGGCGAAAGAAATGCCTAGAACAAGTAGCAGTTATCACAGGGTGGCTGCCAGATAGCCCAAGTGGAATGTGGTCTCCCAGACGACCGTGACTGGCTGAACGCGGTCGGATAAATGACCGCGTTCATCCAAACGCTTGACCCAAACAAGAAATGGTCTCCCCCTGACTGCTACTCTGAGAGGCTGTCAGTCGCACGACCACGACTTGCGAACCGACCTAGACCGATCGAGGAAACCATAACACGGTTGACCAACAAGCGCTTCTAAATAAACACTGTCGTCCAGACGGCCATGTCTTCTTAAATTGGTCAGGTAGATGACTGCATCTACCAACCGACCTTCAAAGGATAAAGCGGTCCAGACTATACCGCAACTACCCCCGAGCGATGAACGTGATTTATGGTGGACCGCGACTCTTCCTCCGGTCCAAAAATCGCAGAAACCTATAAAACACAGTCTTTCTATGCCCCAATCATCCCAGAACGATGGGAAAACATTCATAGACTCAATATCAACATTTCACAAGCTGGAAGGGATCAAACCAACCACAAAATAGAAAGAAACGGGCGATTTTCAGAAATCGACCCAAAACGAGGCACGTGGGCATCCGGTCTCATACCGGCCCCAAATCACAACCAAACGGAGTTAAACTGGTAGGAATCGAATCCCAACATGCCAGGGGTTCAAATGATACCATTTAAACTAAAAACCATCGCCTAGAACGACGAACACGGCTCACACCCCTGAAACATGCTTTTGCCCTTAAAGATGGAAAACCCGCTCAAACTCACACCGTTCGTCTCCAAATCACGAGAAGAAGCAGAAAAGAGTAGGGTATCCATCCCCCTACGTCCACCAAGATTCTCGCGCACCGAAACGGCCATACCATGCTGAAAACAATCACATGAACAACCCATGCCAGCTTCGAATCCACGAATGGGATCGCGCCTATGCCATGCTCCGATACTAGCGCCATCACGCCCTAGGTCAACTCCACGCCATCACCATCTCGTCCATCTCCGCCACGGCAGTACGCCTCGGGGGAGTGGAGAAGAGAGGAGAGAGAACGGAGGGAGAGAAGTGAGAAACGTGAGAGACGAGAGAGGAGAGAGAGTGTGTTAAAAGGAAAAGAAAATAGAAAATTAGCAATTTTCCTAAAATCTGATTTTTGGTACGAAATTTTGTATACTCAGAAAAATACGGAAAAATAATCTTCCCGACCCTCGAATGAGCATAACGCACCTGTAGCGTCCTGGAGTCTCAAAACTTAATGGTTCACTCTCCACGGGGTTCCGCAAGTTATATACGGGAAAAACTTGAGTGGGTCGTAAAACACAATCAGGGAGCCACAAAAGTGCGCCGAAAGCTCTCCAATTCCGATCCGAAGAATCCAGGGTATTACACATATAATCTTTTGCATGATTGTCTTAACTTCCAGGGGTTTTGTAAATTTGCACTTCCGTTTAGTTAGCATATGTGAGTGTGCACTTGGAGCATCATCTTGTGGCATCTTGCACTCCATTACATATCATGATAAGGGACCCAACATTAGCTCCCTGCTCTACTGCTAAAATGTGTTGCACTCTCATGTCATGACCCGTTGGTATATAGATTGGTGACTTGTGGAAAGTTGGATCAAGTCCAACTGGAAACTATCACCATGCGCGAGAGGATCCTCGGATCAAGTTCTCCGCCAAGTACCATGGGTCAATTACTCATATAAGTCATAGGCTGCATACCCCCTTGGTTATTCCCTCAAATACATTTTGAAGTTCATGCACGAGTTGACAGGGAGTCATCATGAAATTTCAATTGGCATGCTTACATACTGTCCAGTCTAAAAATTCATCATGTTGATATCTGAATTGATTGCATCTTCTTAAGGGGAGCTTGTTCTGAGCAATATATGTTAAAATCTCCTTGCTGTTGATTAGGTCGACCTTAGACCGACTCAGGTCGACCTCGCAGTTCATTTCTTCTTGAAAATTGTTCTTTGTCAGAGCACAGTGCATCGACACCATGAAATGCCTGTGTCGACACTCCTCTGCATCTGCTGGTCTTATTTCACTTACTCCAGTCTGAGCTCACTGCACATCCTCAGGGGGAGAGTTCTATTGTGTCCCCTGGTTTAGATGATAACAAACCATGAATCATTATTGGATATTTTAGCATTAAAGCAAATGTTGTCACGCCCCGAGCCTTTATTACAGCGGAAGACTCGCTCGGGGAGCGTGAACAGCCGGCATGGTAAGCCTCTTGCAAGCAAGAATCAATCAGAGCGCAAGACAATCACACAAGTAAATGCAATTGCACAAGATTTAATCAAACTTCAACTTTATTTCATAATGCTCAATATTCAAGATACAATCACTAATTTGATTTCCATTCTACTAGACTCAAGAAATAGGAAAATTACATTGACTCAATATAGACACTTTAACTTCCTAAGTCTTCACTCTCATCTTTATAACACTTTCACTCGCTTCTGGACCCGCTACTAGTATAGCCCGAATCCAAATCCGAACTATTTCCATCTCCTGAAAAACATTCGAAAGTAGGTCATGAGCACACTTGCCCAGTAGGTATCTTCGCATCAACATGAAGACACTATTTAAGTAATTATCATTTTAGCTCTAAAGAAATAAGGTAAAATCATGCGAATGCGAATCAATCATGCGATCAAATCAATAGAAACAAGATAACCATGTAAGATAGAATGATCAAGAATGAGCTAGCAAGAATACAACACGAACATGATATTGGCATTCCATGAACAAGAATGTAACGAGATTGTACTAGCAAGCCACATATTCATCACACTAGTCTCTTTTGAGTACATAGTTCGTGAATTTCTGTGGAATATCAAGCAAGAATGTCATGTCGTGCCGTGGATCTTCACTTATTTATAGAAATAGTACTCCCAACGTAATGCGACGCCAGTAGCATCATACCCCATGGTTTATAAAATAGTATGTTTCCGGCAATCAGTCGAGGGGACTAGCATAGAGCCCTTGAACACAATCAGTGCTCGATCGCATCTTCAGTTATAAATTAAGCTACTTCACGCAGTATAACAGTAAAGTATGGCAAGAATATAGCACTTCCAATAATTCCATGATAATCAATAATCAATGAATGAATGCTTAATTTGAATATATGAGATCAAGAATGACATTTAAACTATGTTATGCTTATAGAATAAATCGGCAGCATAACGTATATTTCCTTAACTTTCATCCATTACATTAAGTCTATTAAGCAATATGATAAGTTCTAGATCATCAAGGTTTGTCTAGAATCATTGAAATATCAACCCTTGGTCAAACCTTGGGTTAACAATTGCAAGCTATGTAACGGTCATTGGCTGGGCCGTTACATTATGTAACGCGCCAGTAATAGGCCGTTACAGTGATCTGAGTCCAGAAGGATAAAAATAGACTCAGAGGAATGTGACGGTCTGGGACTGGGCCGTTACGTGATCCTGACGGTCCAGTTCAAGGCCGTTACATTTCAAGAATCAAAACCACGATAGAGTGTTCTAATTAATGGGCTTTCATTGGTACAACCAACTCGGCGTCCTAGTGGCAATCCCAGGCTCGCGTAGAATTACGGAGGCCTTGAAACAATGATTTCCTAGTCCATTGGAAGGAATATCCAATAGAGAGGTCCTCATGTCCAAGATGGTGTTCCTATAGTGCAAAGTGTGAACTAATGACAACATACCGGAATATGTGCCATGTACGTATAGAATTGTCTCTATTGACAGAGAGAGATATGTATAATCAATGTGAAAATCATGATAAAAACTCCGTCAATACAATGTTAAAAAGTCATGCTTTATAGTACAAAACTATAGAATTTGGTTTAACATAACTTAAGTAGAAGTGATGACAAAACATGCAATACCTATCATAAACAATCAAATATCCTTAAAATCACATGATTAGGTTTAAAACTTAGGTAACTAGGTTTTAACCATAATAAGATTGGTAGGTTATATTCTGTCATAGGGTTGACAGAACACAGGATATAACGGTCTGGAGATGGGGCGTCACTGTTATTGTGACGGTCAGGACCCAGCCGTTACATGAATGTAACGCGTCTGCCAAGCGCGTTAGAAACATCAGTGCAATTCAAATACTATAGAGTTTGTAATGGTCTGTAGTAGGCCGTTACTTGAAAGTGACGGTCCTATGCTAGTGCGTTACAGTATCTGTTAACAGAAAACAATCATAGAAACTAAAAGATCAACTCACATCATGTCTTTTATCAAAACATGATGAGTTTCTAGTCATGTTAACGAAGTAAGGCCATCTACATGCATAGGTAATCATGAATAGATGAATAGTCATGTTTTAATTTCTTAATTTCGCTAAGAGGTGCATGATGTGCATAGAACAAATAAAACATGAAATCAATGCTCTATAATGCATGGAATTCAATCAAACCAGAGGGCTTTTAGTCCTATCATGCTATTTTTGCCATTCATGAGATAACCTACCTCTTACTTAGACTATAGTTTCTGAATTTGGTTGAGAACCTTGCCCTAGATCCCTTCCTTCTCTTGTGACTTTTTCAGCAACTTCTTTAGGCTCTAACTCCATTCCCTCTTGACCTAAAGATGTGAAATTCGGAGGGGAGTTAGTCTAAAGTATTGTAAACAAATACCTCTAAAGAACTTACCTGAGATAATGACTCCTTACCTTGCTTCTTTACGTCTCAAAAGTAGGGGTCGCACAGTTCAGAACTATGCCCTATTTATAGAGTTTAGGCTAAAGTTTAAAGATTTGATCGAGTTTAGAGTCCTTATTTCATCAAATCCCAATCTCTAAGAGTCCTTAGTAATATTACAAGCCTTCCCAAGTCGATCCATAGTGGATAGGAACATCAAGTTCCAATCTTTTCATGAGTTCCTTCACTCACGAAACTTATAGGCATGTAACGGTCTGGAGACCACGCGTTACATGGATGTAGCGGTCTTACGATAGACCGTTACAGTCATCGTAGGTAGAATTTTTAAATCATTAAAACTCTTTTGTTAATTATCACATCATTATATATATATAATTAATACTTATCCTAAAATCCGTGGATAGGCTTGAATACCTTCTAGAATATGGGCCTAACTTAATGGGCCTGAGTTAAAAACATTTTAGACTTTAATTAAGTGGCTTGGGTTAATTGATCAACACTGCTTGGCCTTATAATGACTTATTAATCAAATAAACCATTTATAAATTTATTTAGGCCTTTATTATTTATGAAGTTCTGGGGCACTACAAATGTTGTTTGTCTAATCAATTTGTTGAAAAGCTCCTTTAGACTAGGTACAAGTCAGAAATGTTCAAAGTGTCGATCTGTAAGCTCAGAAGTGCCAACACTACAAGAATAATTTCAAGAATCTTACGTTTTTGTTTGGAATTTGAATCTCTCAGTGTGTCGACACTTCCAACTAAACGTGTCGACACTTCAGTTCAGTGCGACAGACTAGCGTCTCCGTCTGGCGCTCATGCCCCGACACCACCAGGGACATGTGCCAACACGACGGGCCAAGCTGCATGGGTTCGTGGCACCCGTGTTGACCTGGAGGCTCAGGAGTGTCAACTTGTACAGTGAAGAGTTCTATGTTTCTTCATGCAAACTGTAGGAAGTGCCGACACTTCAGCTGAAGAGAGTCGACACTATCAACTTCACCCAGAATGGATCTGAGTTCGATAGCAGTCCATTTCCATGATCGGCATTCACTCATTGGGATCCGTTCGTACACGAAATATGCTTTTGGAATGTTACTTTTTTAGAGGAAATGAATTTCTGATAGAGGTATCTTCCAAAGGTGGGGCCCACTATAGATTTTGTTCCCTTATCTGCTCATGCTCCTGGTGTGCACGGAGGAAGGGACAAGCACGAAGGAACAAGTAGAAAAGGTGCGAGAGCAACATCCTGGAAGGGTAGTACGTGGGGAAGAAAGCTTGGAGAAGAAGCATTTGAAGTTTCTCCTTCTTGGTTGAAGCTGAAGAACTGGTTGAGAGAAGAGTGAGCGGTGCAGAAGAGTGAAAGAGAGATCCCGTCACTCCTTCCATCAGGCGAGGAGGCATCGTGGTAGAGTCATCCTCAGTTTGGAGCCCAGTCTGCTAGGAATAGCCCATCTCCAGTGCTCTGCCTAGTTGCTGGAAAGCTCCTTCGACGTCTTCCTTGAGTTCTTGCTGAAGAGCCCAAGCGTTTGGAAGCTACCGCAAAGCCTCATCCAGTTTTACAGACAAGGCCTTTTCTCTTTTAGCTCTCTTTTCTACATCCTGTCTTTCTATTCGGTTTCTCCTTTGTTTTCTTTATTTTTCTTTGTTAAACTCATGTCTTCACATTGGTCCCTACTTGTGTGTACGAAGACAGACTGAGAGACGCTCAGTTCTGTTGTTTTGGGTTGTGTAAGCCCACAAGCTGTTGGACAGCCATTCAGAGAGAGTTTTTCTCTCTGTGAGAAGCTGTGAATCAGCAGTTAGTGCCTTAGCACCAGTAAAGCCTCACTTAGTTGAGTGTGGGGTGGATGTAGGTCTCTAGATAGAGATCGAACCACCTTAAAATCTTCTATTTCTGTGGCTTGTGTGTTTAATTGCTTTGACGCTAGATGCTTTTTTAGGTGCACTAGTTCTTCTTCGTTCTTGCATTTAGCTAAATAGACGTTGGTTATCCTTCCCTTATTGCTGCATTGTTTTTATCTTTAGATCGTTCTCGAAAGAAGGGGCTGATCTATTCACCCCTCCCCACTAGATCCACCTATCACATTCTATCACGTGGTATCTGAGCTAGCATCTCTGAATGTGGTCTAACAACCTTGAGAGAAACGGTGATATGGCGGCTAAGGGTCACATGCCCAAAGGGCATTCCATTAATAAACCACCCTTTTTCACTTGGTCAAATTATCCTTATTGGAAAAATCATATGCAGGTATTTATCTGGGCCAGGATCATGAGATATGGCGTGTAAGGTCCACAATTTTATACATTATTTTTGGTATATTTAATTATTTTTTGAGAATTTTAAAGACCCAAAATAGATTAATAAAATGATTATTAGATTAATAAGTCATTATAAGGCCCAATTATGTTAAATAATTAACCTAGCCTATTTAAATAAAATCCAAAAGGTTTAAGGACCAAGCCTATTAAGTTTGGCCCATATTCTAGAAGGTTATTTAGCCTATTTACGTATTTTAAGGATAAAATATCATTTTTATGAATAATAATATGGATAATTAACAAAAGAGTTTGATTGATGTTGAACTCTGTGCACGTTGAATGTAGCGGTCTATCGTGCGATCGCCACAGCCTTGTAACGCACCAGTCTTGATGCGTTACACCGTGTCAGTTCCGTGAAGGGAAGAATAAGTAGAAAGATTGGATCTTTAGGATCCTATCTACAAGAGACCTAATTGGAAGAACTTGTAAGGTTACTAGGGACTCTTAGAGATCAGGTTTGGGCAAATTAGGGACTCTAGAATCGATCTAATCTTCAAACCCTAGCCAAAACCCTATAAATAGGACCTAGTTCTGAACTGAGCGACCCTTACTTTTGGCTCATGAAGAATCAAGGTAAGGAGTCATAATTTCGGGTAAGTTCTTTAAAAGATTTTGTTTAGTATACTTTAGACTAATAGTGTTCCAAATTTTGTGCTAGGAGATCAACCAACCAAGGAGATAGAAGCTTCCGAAGTCGTTGATTCAATCATAGCAACCCAGAATTCAGAGCAAAAGACCCCTGAAGATCAAGAGATTAGGACGTCTAAATGAGGTAATTAGAGCTCAGTCCCTTAAAACTTTTTGTTCACCTTAGTTTCAGCTTCTTACCCTCAAAATTTCACGTCCTTAGGTCAAGAGATTGGAGAGATAGAGTGATGTGAAGTTGCTGAAAAACCTTAGGAAGGGAAGAACTAGGGCGTGTCTTGCAGTCCCAAATTGGAAGATTAAAGCTCATTTAAGAGGTAGGTCATCTCATGATTGGTAAAAATATCTTGTTAGGGATAAAAGTCCTCTAGTTTTGATTGATTTCATGCATGATAGATCATAGATTTCATGTTTTAATAGTTCTATACATTCATGCATCTCTTAGCCCTAAATGGAAAATAAAAGATATTACCTTATCTATCCACTAAAACCCATGCATATAGTTAGCCTATACTTTGTTTATCATGTCTGGAATAGTTGTAGTATTATGATTTCAAGGCATGTTATGTTTTCATAAACCTTTACTTTATTTTACTGCCAGCAGACGATCTGACGCATGAATGTAAGACCGCCACAATGATCTAATGGCCTTACGATAATCCGTCACACCCTCTGTTGCATTTGAATTGCTATGTTGTCTCTGACGCACCATAACAGGAGCGTTACACTACTGTAACGGCCCCTCGATAAACCGTCACAAGATTGTAATGCGCCTATCGTAGACCGTCGGACACTGTGTTCTGTCAGCCCGAGACAGAATGATAACCGGTTAAAGTTTACCTATAAATAAGCTTAGATAGCTATGTTTGGACCTGTTATCATGACTTTAAGTTTAGTTACTGATTCATAATCGAAAGTGCATGATTAAGGTGTCTTAAGTTATTTTAAGTTATGTTAATTTCATGTGCCAAAATTCTATAATTTTGTATCGAAATCATGATTTTCAATGATGTATTGACAGAATTTATCTTGGTTACACGTTGCTACACCTTCTCTTTCTACCAATAGAGTCATTTTCTTTAAGTACATGGCACATATTCCGGTATGTTGTCCATTAGTTCACACTTTGCACTATATGAACATTATTCTTGGACATGAGGACCTCTCTATTGGATATTCCTTCCAATGGATTAGGAAATCTTGTTTCAAGACCTCCGTAATTCTCTGCGAGCCTGGGATTCCCACTAGGACACCGAGTTGGTTGTACCATTAAAGCCCATTTAGTATATTACACTATCGATGTTTCTGGTTCTAGCAATGTAACGGATCTATACTGGACCGTCAGGAGCATCTAACGGCCAAATATACGACCGTCACATTTCACTAAGTCTATTTTACTATTTCTGGATTCAGACTAATGTAACAGCCCACTACTGGTGCGTCACATGAGTGTAACGGCCCAATACTTGACCGTCACATTGTTTGAGTGCTTAACCCGAGGTTTGACCCAAGGGTTGATGTTCCAAAGTTTCTAGATGGATTAATGATGATCTAGGACTTTCCAAATTAGTTCAAGATACCTAATTTAATTGATAGAAAATAAAGAACGTACCGTTGTGTTACCGATTTATTTCCATAAGCATAACCTTGTTTAAGGCATTCTTGACTCTCGCATTATTAAATTGAAGCGTTCATTAATTGAATAGTATTATCATGAACTTATTGAATTATACATTCTTGGCCATACTTTATTGTTACATGCATGGAAGTAGCTTGATTTATACTTGAAGATGCGATCGAGCACTGATTATTTTCAAGGGCTCTATGCTAGTCCCCTCGGCTGATTGTCGGAAACATACTATTATAAACCATGGGGCATGATGCTACTGGCGTCGCATTGCGCTGGGAGTACTTTCTCTATAAATAAGTGAAGATCCATGATACGGCATGACATGGCTTTCTTGTACATGACTTGATATTCCACAGAAATTCATGAAGTACTTGCTCATAAGCAAAAGATACTAGAGTGATGATTATGCGGCTTGCTAGTACATTCTCGATATATTCTTGTTCATGAAAGGTAAATAACATGTTCTTGTTACATTCTTAATAGTTCATTCTTGCTCTCATTCTATCTTACATGATAATCTTGTTACTCTGGTTTAACCGCGTGATTGATCGCATTTGCATGATTTTACCTTATTTCTCTAGAGCTAAAATGTTAATTACTTTAATGATGCATTCATGTTGATGCGAAGATACCTACTGGGCAAGTGTGCTCATTACCTATTTCAATCTTTTCAGGAAATGAAAGTGATACGAATTCGGATTCGGGTTATACAAGTAGCGGGTCGAGAGCGAATGAAAGTCATATCAAATGGAGTGTGAAGACTTAGGAAGTCTACAATGTTAGATCGAGTCTTTGTAATTTCTCATTTCTTGAGTCTAGCGGAATGGAAAATGATGAAAAGGTTATTGTAAACGAATATTTTGATCATTTATGAAATAAAGTTGGAGTTTGACTAAATTATTGTGCAATGGCATTTATGTGTGTGATTGTCTTGCGCTCTGGTCATTCTTACTTGCAAGAGGTTTACCATGCCGGCTGTTCACGTTTCTCGAGCAAGTCTTCTGCTGTCATAAAGGCTCGGGTATGACAGTTAAGTTGGTATCAGACCCTAAGTCTCAGGACTTAGGGAGAAGAGTCATGTCATAGGATAAGTCCAAGATTTAAGGACCCCTACCTATGAACTAATGAAGAAATTTCACACTCATGTGAGAATTGGGTAGAACCCGGGATAAGATAGTTAATTAGTTTTAAGATTGATTTTCCTTCCAGTTTCACGAGAAATAACAAGTTGTTATTTTTCCCTCAGGTACCCTATTATTCCCATGGCTCATCGCGTAAATTGGGATGGCATGTAACAAACAGTTGCTGGCCTCACTCAAGCATTACAAACCATGGCGCAAGCTGGCGCAGGAGCAAGGGCTGGTGATTTACATCGTAACTTTCGGAGCTTAAACCCTCCGCGTTTCTATGGTTCTTCTAATCCTGACGAGGTAGAGAACTGGATAGACGAAATGAATCAGATATTTGACATCATCCAATGCACCGATCAGGAGAAGGTGCGTCTCGCAACCTTTCAACTCAACAAAGATGCCCGTACATGGTGGAAGTCAGTTCCGACACCTCCGGCCGATGCACCTCATACTTGGGATGGTTTTCTTACCCTATTTCGTGCCATGTACTTTTCTGAGCACGTAAAAGAGAGAAAGGCTATGGAGTTCGCCGCTCTTCGGCAAGGAATGATGACGGTTGGCAATTATGAACTGCAATTCTCAAGGCTTGCACCTTACGCACCGCATCTTATCAGCACCGATTTATTGAAGGAAAATCGGTTCATGGATGGGTTACGACCCAGTTTCATTCAGCAGCTCGGGACCCAAAATATCCGTACTTATGTGAAAATGGTTCAACGAGCGTATTTCTGTGAAAGGACCTTAGAGAAGGTCAAAAAATTAAAAGGGAAAGGAGAAGAATGTAGCCGACGCTCAGATCGGCGTTATAAGAAAGAAAAGTTCAGCATCACGGAGCCCTACAAAAGCCGTGATAGTAAGAAAAGATCCAGGAATGGGAATGGTGGAAGTTCCCATAAGCAAAAGAAAGTCAAGGAAGAGCAAGTTGCTACAGCTTGCACGTTTTGCGAAACATTTGGCCATTCGGCTGAGGAATGCTGGAAGCACCTCGGCGCTTGTTTACGTTGTGGAAGCAGGGAGCATCGCATGCCAATTGCCCCCTTATGAAAGACCAATCATCTGGTGGAGGACGTAGGAGGCAGGCTCACCTCAATGCCGTTTTAGAAGAAGAGGAAGCGCCCAGGGATGGTGGGCTTATGGAAGGTACTCTTCAAATTTGTTCTCATCCTGCATTTGTGCTATTCGATACTGCTGCCTCTCATTCTTTTATCTCCACCACTTTTGCAAAAACGTTATCAATTGCATCAGTTCCATTATCTTCAGATCTCGCTATTACCACACCCTTAGGTTCTGGAACAAAGCTTACCGACTATTATCCTGATAGTGAAGTGATAGTAGAAGGTCATAATCTCCCCGCAAACTTAGTATGCCTTGACATGAAAGGTTATGATGCCATTTTAGGGATAGATTGGCTTATAGATCATGATGCTTATATCAATTGCCGAAATAGGATTATATCCTTCCGAATCTTCCAAGATTCCCTTTTCTTGGCATCAAGTACAAGAAGCATCCTACTATCATATCTTCTCTTTACGCTTGCAAACTTATCTCGTAAGGATGTGAAGCTTTTCTTGCTTCTGTTATTGTTACCAAATCCAAGGAGATTATCTTAGCATACATTCCTATTGTAAATGAGTTCCCCGATGTGTTCCCATCTGAATTACCCAGTTTACCACCCGAGAGGGAAGTAAACATCACTATTGAACTCATTCCAAGAGCAGCACCTATTTCTATAGCCCCTTACAGGATGTCCCCCACAGAACTCAAAGAACTAAAGAAGCAGTTGCAAGAACTACTGGATAAGGGCTTTATCAGACCTAGCACATCCCCTTGGGGTGCGCCGGTTCTATTTGTCAAGAAGAAGGATGGTTCTCTCACGCTATGCATCGATTACCGGCGACTAAATCAACTTACAATCAAAAACAAGTATCCATTGCCGCGTATTGATGAACTCTTCGATCAGCTTTCAAGAGCAGAGTATTTTTCTAAGATAGACCCATAGATCATGTTATCATCAGCTTAGAATTAAAGAAGAGGACATGTATAAATCGGCTTTTCGAAGTCGTTATGGCCATTATGAATTCGTGGTAATGCCGTTGGGTTAACAAATGCCCCAGCAGCATTTATGCAACTTATGAATAGTGTTTTCCAGCCATATCTAGACCACTTCATCGTCGTCTTCATCGATGACATCTTGATATATTCCAAGACAAAGGAAGAACATGAAGAACATCTGAAGATAGCCTTGCAAATACTTAGAGAACATAAACTTTATGCCAAGCTTAATAAGTGTGAATTCTGGCTCAAGGAAGTTTCATTCCTAGGCCACATTATTTCAAAAGAAGGTATCGCCGTGGATCCTTCTATGGTAGAAGCTGTCAAGATTTGGAGCCGACCAATGACCGTATCGGAAGTACGAAGTTTTCTGGGTCTAGCTGGTTATTATAGAAGATTCATTAAGGATTTCTCAATATTGTAGTTCCTTTAACTAGACTCACAAGAAAAGAAAATCCCTTTGTCTGGTCAGAGAAATGTGAAAAGAATTTCCAAACTCTTAAGAATCATCTTACTACCGCTCCTATTCTATCACTACCGGTGGAAGGTGGTGGATTCGAAGTATATACAGATGCATCAGGTATTGGCTTAGGGTGTGTCCTCATGCAAAATGGATAAGTAATCTGTTATTTTTCAAGATAATTGAAACGTCACGAGGAAAATTATCCTGTGCATAATTTGGAATTAGCAACTGTCATTTTCGCCTTGAAAATTTGGCGCCATTATCTCTATGGAGAAAAGTTTACGGTCTACTCAGACCACAAAAGCTTGAAGTACTTATTTTCTCAAAAAGAGCTTAATATGAGGCAGAGGAGATGGTTAGAATATCTCAAAGACTTTGATTTTGCTATTCAATATCATCATGGCAAGGCTAATGCTGTTGCGGATGCACTCAGCAGAAAACCAATGGGTATGCTCTCAAGTCTCATGATTAGTATGACTAATCTTATTTCTCAATTTGCTCAGTTGAACTTAGATATTGACAGGAAGGAGGATTGTTTCCTAGCTAATATTCAAGCTCAACCTACATTGATAGAAGATCTGGTCAAGCTACAAAATGATGATCCTATATTATTGGAGATCAAGGCCAATGTTGAACAAAGGCCAGATTTTTCTATTAAGGATGTAAGATTGCTATTTAAAGACCGAGTATGTGTACCAGATCATGAGGATACGCAGAAATTGATTCTAGAAAAAGCACATAAGTCCAGGTACACCATTCACCCAGGTGGAATAAAAATATATCAAGATCTTAAAAGAAATTTCTTGTGGCCCAACATGAAGAGAGAAATAGCTGATTTCGTGTCTCGCTGTCTCACTTGTCAACAAGTAAAGGCAGAGCATTTTAGACCCGCAGGTAAACTGCATCCCTTGAATATTCCCGAATGAAATGGGAGAGTATAGGGATGGATTTCATTATGGGGATACCTAAGACAAGAGGTGGACACGATGGTATATGGGTAATCATAGACTGACTAACTAAATCTACACATTTCATACCAATCAAAAGTCGGTGGTCTGTGGATATCCTGGCAGCATTATACATAAGAGAAATTGTTAAATTACATGGTGTCCCAGTCACTATTATATCTGATAGAGATCCTCGATTCACATCACAGTTTTGGAAGGGTCTACAACAGTCACTAGGGACTAGATTGAACTTCAGCACAACCTTTCATCCACAAACTGATAGTCAGACAGAAAGAACGAATCAACTGGTAGAAGACATGCTCAGGGCTTGTGTTATTGATTTTGGAGGTAGTTGGCATGATAACTTGCCTCTAGTAGAATTTGCATATAACAATAGTTATCAGGCCAGCATACAAATGGCACCTTTTGAAGCTCTATATGGAAAAAGTTGTCGATCACCAATATGTTGGAATGAAATAGGGGAAAGACAATTCCTAGGCCCCGATATTATCAAAGATTCTACAGAGAAGATCAAGCTTATTCAAGAGAGAACAAAGATGGCACAAGATAGGCAGAAATCTTATGCTGATAATCGAAGACGTGACTTGAAATTTCAAGTAGGAGACCATGTGTATCTCAAGGTTTCTCCAGGTCGTGGTATTCGAAGATTTGGCATTAAGGCAAACTAACTCCAAGGTTCATTGGCCCGTTTAAAATTCTTGAAAGGGTCAGTGAAGTGACCTACAAACAGGCTTTACCTGCACAATTAGCAGGAGTTCATGACGTATTTCACATCTCTATGCTAAAGAAGTATCTATATGATCATGACCATATTATCACTTATGACAATCTAGAGATTCAGAAGGATATGACGTACGTACGAGCAAACGCCAATAAAGATTCTGGAACGGGAAGTGCGTCAACTAAGAAATAAAGTTATTCCTATGGTCAAGATTCAATGGAAGAAAACATGGCCATATGAAGCAACATGGGAAATCGAAGTAGCCATGCGAAAAGATTTCAGAATTATTCAACTGTAAGTACACTCTCCATAATCCATGTATTGAATTTGGGGACCAAATTCTTCTAAGTGGGGGAGGGTGTAAGGCCCAGAATTTTATAAATTATGTTTGGTATATTTAATTATTTTCTAGGAATTTTAAAGACCCAAAATGGATTAATAAATGGATATTAGATTAATAAGTCATTATAAGGCCCAATTATGTTAAATAATTAACCTAGCCTATTTAAATAAAATCCAAAAGGTTTAGGACCAAGCCCATTAAGTTGGCCCATATTCTAGAAGGTTATTTAACCTATTTACGTATTTTAAGGATAAAATACTATTTTTATAGATAATAAAATGCATAATTAACAAAAGAGTTTGATTGATGTTGAACTCTGTGCACGTTGATGTAGCAGTCTATCGTGCGACCGCCACAGCCATGTAACGCACCAGTCTTGATGCGTTACACCCTGTCAGTTCCGTGAATGGAAGAACGAGTAGAAAGATTGGATCTTTGGGACCCTATCTACAAGAGACCTAATTGGGAGAACTTGTAAGGTTACTAGGGACTCTTAGGGATTAGGTTCGGGCAAATTAAGGACTCTAGAATCGATCTAATCTTCAAACCCTAGCCAAAACCATATAAATAGGACCTAGTTCTGAACTGAGCGACCCTTACTTTTGGCTCGTGAAGAATCAAGGTAATGATTCATAATTTCGGGTAAGTTCTTTAGAAGATTTTGTTTAGTATACTTTAGACTAATAGTGCTCCAAATTTCGTGCTAGGAGATCAACCAACCAAGGAGATAGAAGCTTCCAAAGTCGTTGATTCAGTCATAGCAGCCCAGAATTTAGAACAAAAGACCCCTGAAGATCAAGAGATTAGGACGTCTAAACGAGGTAATTAGAGTTCAGTCCTTTAGAACTTTTTGTTCACCTTAGTTTCAGCTTCTTATCCTCAAAATTTCACATCCTTAGGTCAAGAGATTGGAGAGATAGAGCGACGTGAAGTTGCTGAAAAAACTCAGAAGGGAAGAACTAAGGCGTGTCTTGCAGTCCAAAATTGGAAGATTAAAGCTCATTTAAGAGGCAGGTCATCTCTTGATTGGTAAAAACATCTTGTTAGGGATAAAATCCCTCTAGTTTTGATTGATTTCATACATGATAGATCATAGATTTCATGTTTTAATAGTTCTATACATTCATGCATCTCTTAGCCCTAAATGGAAAATAAAAGATATTACATTGTCTATCCACTAAAACCCATGCATATTGTTGGCCTATACTTTGTTTATCATGTCTGGAATAGTTGTAGTATTATGATTTCAAGGCATGTTATATTTTCATAAACCTTTACTTTATTTTACTGCCAGCAGACGATCTGACGCATCAAGGTAAGACCGTCACAATGATCTAACGGCCTTACGATAAGCCGTCACACCCTCTGTTGCATTTGAATTGCTCTGTTGTCTCTGACGCACCATAACAGGAGCGTTACACTACTGTAACGGCCCCTCGATAAACCGTCACAAGACTGTAACGCGCCTATCGTAGACCGTCAGACACTGTGTTCTGTCAGCCCGAGGCAGAATATAACCAGTTAAAGTTTACCTATAAATAAGCTTAGATAGCTAAGTTTGGACATATTATCATGACTTTAAGTTTAGTTACTGATTCATAATCGAAAGTGCATGATTAAGGTGTCTTAAGTTATTTAAGTTATGTTAATTTCATGTGCCAAAATTCTATAGTTTTGTATCGAAATTATGATTTTCAATGATGTATTGACGGAGTTTATCTTGGTTACACGTTGCTACACCTTCTCTCTCTATCAATATAGTCATTTTCTTTAAGTACATGGCACATATTCAGTTATGTTGTCCATTAGTTCACACTTTGCACTATAGGAACACTAATCTTGGACATGAGGACCTCTCTATTGGATATTCCTTCCAATGGATTAGGAAATCTTGTTTCAAGGCCTCCGTAATTCTCCGCGAGCCTGGGATTCTCACTAGGACACCGAGTTGGTTGTACCATTAAAGCCCATTTAGTAGATTACACTATCGATGTTTCTGGTTCTAGCAATGTAACGGATCTATACTGGACCGTCAGGAGCATCTAACGGCCCAATATACGACCGTCACATTTCACTAAGTCTATTTTGCTATTTCTGGATTTAGACTAATGTAACGGCACACTACTGGTGCGTCACATGAGTGTAACGGCCCAGTACTTGACCGTCACATTGTTTGAGTGCTTAACCCGAGGTTTGACCCAAGGGTTGATGTTCCAAAGTTTCTAGATGGATTAATGATGATCCAGGACTTTCCAAATTAGTTCAAGATACCTAATTTAATTGATGGAAAATAAAGAACGTACCGTTGTGCTACCGATTTATTTCCATAAGCATAACCTTATTTAAGGCATTCTTGACTCTCGCATTATTAAATTGAAGCATTCATTCATTGAATAGTGTTATCATGAACTTATTAAATTATACATTCTTGGCCATACTTTATTGTTACATGCGTGGAAGTAGCTTGATTTATACTTGAAGATGTGATCAAGCACTGATTGTGTTCAAGGGCTCTATGCTAGTCCCCCCGGCTGATTGTCGGAAACATACTATTATAAACCATGGGGTATGATGCTACTGGCGTCGCATTGCGCTGGGAGTACTTTCTCTATAAATAAGTGAAGATCCACGGACAGCACGACATGACTTTCTTGTACATGACTTGATATTCCACAGAAATTCATGAAGTACTTGCTCATAAGCAAAAGATACTGGAGTGATGATTATGTGACTTGCTAGTACATTCTCGATACATTCTTGTTCATGAAAGGCCAATAACATGTTCTTGTTACATTCTTGCTAGTTCATTCTTGCTCTCATTCTATCTTACATGATCATCTTGTTACTCTGGTTTAACCGCGTGATTGATCGCATTTGCATGATTTTACCTTATTTCTCTAGAGCTAAAATGTTAATTACTTTAATGATGCCTTCATGTTGATGCGAAGATACCTACTGGGCAAGTGTGCTCATTACCTATTTCTAATCTTTTCAAGAAATGAAAGTGATACGAATTCGGATTCGGGTTATACAAGTAGTGGGTCCGAGAGCGAATGAAAGTCATATCAAATGGAGAGTGAAGACTTAGGAAGTCTACAATGTTAGATCGAGTCTTTGTAATTTCTCATTTCTTGAGTCTAGTGGAATGGAAAATGATGAAAAGGTTATTGTAAAAGAATATTTTGATCATTTATGAAATAAAGTTAGAGTTTGACTAAATTATTATGCAATTACATTTATGTGTGTGATTGTCTTGCGCTCTGATCATTCTTGTTTGAAAGAGACTTACCATGCCGGCTATTCACGTTTCTCGAGTAAGTCTTTCGCTATCATAAAGGCTCGGGGCTTGACATGGCGAGTGGTAAGCAAAGGTCCATATGAGCTGCCTGAAGATGAAGAGACGCCGACCAAAGAGTGGATCAGAAGATCAACCTTGAACTGGGGTGCAAAGCACATAATGCAGTGCTCCCTTCATCCGGTGGAATTTTCAAGAGTATCGACGTGTGCCACTACAAAAGAGATGTAGGACCGTCTCGAGGTAATATATGAAGGGGCATCCCGGTTACGTAAGGCTAAGGCTAATATGCTAATTTCTGAATATGAGAAATTCAGAATGAACCCTGATGAGTCAATTTCAGATATGTATGCTAGGCTGACAATGCTTACTAATAGCTTGACAGAGTTAGGAAAAAGCTACTTCAAAAAGGAGATTGTGAGAAAGATTCTCAGATCTTTAACTCCTGTATGGCATACAAAGGCAACTATAGTTGAAGAGTCCAAGGATTTGGCAACTACCAAAGTGTAAGGGCTCATAGGGTCACTGATGACCTATGAGATGAATTTGAAGAATAAGGAAGTAGAGGCAAGTAAGTAAAAGCCTCTGGCTCTAAAGGCTGGACTAAGTAACAAGGTTACCTATGATGAAGGTGAATCTTCGAGTAGCAACCAAGACGAGGATGAAGTAGCCATGCTTACTCGAAAATTTACAAGGTTCCTAAGAAAGGAAGGTAAATGCTTCACAAAAATGAAGCCTCGGGTAAAGAAGGGTTTCAAGTCAAAACCTGAGAATTTTAAGAAATCTAAAAAGCTCGTTTGTTACTCATGCAGGAAACCCGGACACATCAAGTCTAAATACCCAGAGGGAGCAAAGAAAATAATGCCAAAATGGAAGGGCAAAAAGAACAAGGTCATGGTCTACACGTGGAGTGATGAGGAGGAAGAAGAAAAAAAACCAACTCTAGAGAAGAAGAAAAGGAAGATTTATGTTTGATGGCCAAAGGAGACGAGGAAAATGAGGTAAGCTCCCATTTGAACATTTCTCAACTCATGATTGGGAGGAAGCTTACTTTGAACTAATGGATAAGTATGAAGTGTACAAGAAAGAAAATAAGGCTTTAAAGAAGAAAATTAACACCTCGGTAGATGGTCAAGCCTGAATGAGAAAATTGCTTCCCTAGAATTTGAAAATAAAGATCTTAGAAAAGTGATTGAAAATTTAGAAGAGGGGAGAAATGAAATGAATGATTTGGAAGTTGGAAATGAAAGCCTAAGAAATGAAGTTGATGAGTTAAAGTTAAAAATGCAAAGCTATATTAAGGACAACAAACTGTTCAATGATAAATACGATGCATTTAAACAAGTGAACTCTCAACTTCTTAAAGATATTGAAAAACTCCAAAAAGACCTGGAGGACAAACAAAAATCTTTAGAAAAATTTGTGGACGGAAGTGAAAACCTCAATGCCCTGCTGGGCACTAAGATAAATTTCAACAAGGAAGGGTTGGGATATAATCCCACCAAGAAAAAGTCAATTGGAATGAAAACCATAACCTTTGTTTCATTTCTGAAGCATCAACTTCCAAGACTAAACCCAACCAAAGCCAAGAAAGACCTAACAACAAAGGTAAATAAAAAGTGGAAGTGCCCCTGGAGAAAAATCATGAAACTTCGAAGAAAGTTCACCAAAAATCCCAAACAGGTCGACACTAGTCACAGTTTATGTCTGCACATCGTCAGGGTAGAAATGGTCGAAACATTAGTACAGGTCGACACTACCCTCAGAACAGGTCGACACCTACATGGTCATCACCCCGTCAGGTCGCTAGAAATGTTCCATCAGGTCGACACTCAGGTTACAGGAGGTTGGCACTCCCACCAAACAGAGACCATTATAGGTGGGTAGAACAAGGGAGTGGTCGACAAGCCAGTCACAGGAGGTCGACACTTCCATCATCCAGAAGCCGTTATGAGTGGGTAAAATAGGGGAGAGGTCGACGCTCAAACCCATACAGGTCGACACCATCCAACACTTGGGGCAGTTATGAGTCATACTTTCAAAGGCCTCGCCAACCTCAATACCCAGGGAACTATAACATCTTCTACCACTCAAACCCCAATCATTGGACCAAATGGACCAAGAATCAATCTTTTCCAAACTAGCATCAAACATCAAAGGTTCAAGACGCTTATAGGCAAAAATGGAATGTGAAGAAAGAGTATAAGAACCAAAACTCTCCACCAAGCAAAGAAATCAAGAATGTAAAGAATATCTGGATTCCCAAATCCAGGTTATCATGCTTTGTTGAAATGAAAAGTTTATGGGGACCCAATTGTCCTTGGGTTCCAAACATTGTTACTTAATTCCTTGTGCATGACTATCTTGCAGCCGTGCATAATCGATGGTATCTTGATAGTGGTTGCTCAAGACACATGACTCAGGACAGAACCAAATTTTGTCTCTTGGTAGAGAAGGAAGCGGGTCATGTTACTTTTGGAGGGAACAACAAAGGAAAAATCATTGGTACGGGTAAAGTTGGTAAGAATCCCTCCAACTCTATTGAAAATATTTTGCTCGCTAAAGGCTTAGAATATAACTTATTTAGCATAAGTCAGTTATGTGACAAAGGTCATAGTGTTGTGTTTGACTCTAATGAATGTAGACTTTTGGAACCTAAATCGAAAGAAACAAAATTTTCTAGAAAAAGAGTCAACAATGTGTACATGATAGACTTAGATCATCTCACTTACTTAAATCTCTGTCTTGCTGCACCTAAATCAGATCTTGCATGTCTATGGCATCGTAGACTAGGTCATGCTAGATACAATGCACTTCATAAACTTGTAAAGCATTCTATTATAAAAGGACTGCATGAACTCAAATTCAAATAAAACAATAAAATCTTTGATGCATGCACCCAAGGAAAATAAACTAGGAAGTCATTCAAGAGTAGAACTGAAAGCTTAGCATCCAAACCACTTGAACTAATCCATATGGATTTGTTTGGTCCAACTAAAACTGCTGGCTTAAGTGGTAAATGGTATGGCTATGTCTTAGTAGATGATTTCTCTAGGTTCACATGGGTGTTTTATCTTGCACATAAAAATGAGACTTTTGATGAGTTTCAGGCACTCTACTTGAAGATGAAGCAAGATGGTGAGTTCAAAATTTCCTACATACTTTCAGATCATGGTGGTAAATTCGATAATGCTAACTTTGAAATTTGTGCAAGATTGAAGGCATAACTCACAAGTTTTTCTCACCAAGAACCCCTGAACAAAATGGGGTAGTTGAGAGGAGAAATAGAACTCTTATAGAGATGGCACAGACAATGCTAGCTGAAAGGCAACTCCCAAGGAGGTATTGGGTAGAAGCGATTAACACTACTTGTAACATCATAAACCGCTCCATGGTAAGGCCCTTCACTAAGAAAATTCCTTATGAGCTGCTAAAAGATAAAAAACCATCCCTCTCTCATATGAAAGACTTCGGTTCTAAATGTTCTGTTCACAATAATGACAAAAGAGAATTAGATAAATTTGAGCCCAAATGTGATGAAGGAACTTTTCTTGGATATTCTGATAGGTCTAGGGCTTATAGAGTCTATAATCTAAAGACTCTATGTGTGGAAGAGTCACCCCACTTCACATTTGATTAAACTGATGATGATAAATCTTGCAGGAAAAATGATGATGGGGAGTTCCTGAACCTCAAGAAAAAGAAGATCTTCCATAAGGAGAGAGACAGAGAAATGGTGACCAAGGAGAGTCAAGTAATACAACGGTGATTGATGCTGATGGAGTTAACAATTTCACTAATATTCGAGTGCACAAAGATCATCCATTAGAAAACATCATGGGCAATCTACGTGACACACCTAGAACTAGGTCACAATTCAAAATCATGGATGAACTTGAACAACTTGTACTTGTCTCCCAAATTGAACCTAAAAACATTAAAGAAGCCTTAAAAGATGAAAACTGGATAAACTCCATGCATGATGAATTAAACCAATTTGAAATAAATAAAGTGTGGCATCTTGTTCCTAGGCCCCAATAAAAATTTGTCATAGGTACTAAATGGGCTTTTAGGAACAAATTCAGTGAAGGTGGAAAAAAAATCAGGAATAAAGCAAGATTAGTGGCTCAGGGTTATAATCACGAGTTTGACATAGAATTTGAAGAATCATTTGCCCATGTAACCAGATTAGAAGCAATTAGGTTGTTGCTAGCATTTGCATGTTCATATAAAATCAAGTTGCAACAAGTAGATGTTAAAAGTGCCTTTTTGATTGGGTTAATAAAAGAAGAAGTATATGTTGAACAACCCCCTGGTTTTGAATGTTCTCATCATAAAGATCATGTTTATAAATTGGACAGGGCTCTTTATGGACTGAAGTAGGCACCCAGAGCTTGGTATGATACGCTAAGCTCATTCCTCACTGAAAAAGGGTATACAAGAGATAATGTAGACCAGACACTCTTCACAAGAAGACAAGGTAAAAATATCGTGTTGGTTCATATTTACGTAGATGACATTGTGTTTGGATTCACTAAACCTCAAATGTGTGAGGATTTTGCTAAACTCATGACCAATGAGTTTGAGATGAGTCTAATGGGTGAGTTTCAATTTTTCCTTGGCTTGTAGGTCAATCAAAGCAGTGAAGGATGCTTTATCAGTCAAGCCAAGTATGTCAAGGAGTTGCTAAAGAGGTTTGACATGACTAAGTGCAAATCAATTGGAACTCCTATGGGGACTACTACATCACTAGATGCAAATGAAAAAGGTATACTTATGGATGGATAAAGATACAGTGGTATGATTGGTTCATTACCCTACTTAACTGCATCTAGACCAGACATCCAGTTTAGTGTTTGCCGCTATGCTAGATTTCAGTCTAGTCCTAGAGAATCTCACTTGACCGCGGTCAAGCATATCTTTAGATACCTTGCTGGCACTCAAGAATTGGGATTATGGTATCATGCATCATGTGAACTCTCTCTTATTTCATATTAGATGCAGATTATCCAGGGTGCAAGCTGGATCACAAGAGCACTAGTGACTATTGCCAATTTCTGGGGGAGGTGTTTGGTTTCTTTCGCTTCCAAGAAACAGCACTCGGTTCCCCTCTCTACTGTAGAAGCAGAATATGTCACTGCAGGGAGTTGTGGTACCCAAGTGCTATGGATCAAACAGCAACTCCAAGACTATCTAATAGATCTTGGATGTGTCTCGATCTTGTGTGATGACACAAGTGCTACAAACCTTGCAAAAAATCCAGTCATGCACTTTAGGACTAAGCACATAGAAATTAGACATCATTTTATCAGAGATGAAGTCCTTAGAAAAACTTTGAGCTCTACTTTGTCGAATCAGAAAATCAGGTTGCTAACATTTTTGCCAAGCCATTATGAAATGACATATTCTCAACCCTAAGAAGAGAGCTAGGTCTATGTAGACCTCAACACAATTAGGTTTGAGCTGCTCATTAAAGTTCTTAGTACTTATAATTCTTGTCATTACTGTGGTAACTGCAAAAACCCTCTGATTTGTCTTGTTGTGGTCTGATTAAATAATTGAGTTGTTGATTTGATGATGGTTACATTTAGGGGGAGGTTGTGTGCATATGCTATCATTCTTTGCATTTTGACTGTTTTGCATTGCATGTCATCTCTTGACTTCATGGTATATAAAATGGCGAGTTGTGGAAAGACAGGTTCTGCCTGTCCGAAAACTCTCCCTATGCGTTAGGACTGACCTCCGCTAGGTACCATGAGTCAAAGTTGCATTTAGAACAGGAACTACATGTTAATCTTTAGTGCATAGCATATTTACAACTTTTGCATCAAATGAGCACATCTCTCAGGTAGAAAGCAAGTGAAATCTTTTTGAAGAATTGAAATGAAAGTGTCTGAGAGTATCAAACATTAGATGTTGTCAGACTCGCTTGAGAATTGAAGCAGAAAAGGAAGGATCAAGGTCAGAGATATTGGCTGCGATAGTTTAACTGAACAGGTCGACACGGTCTGGAGAAGTGTCGACACTATCGTTGAAGGTGGTAAAAAATTGGTTTCTATTTTCAATCAGGAGGTCGACACCGCTTGCAGAAGAGTCGACACTGCCATCCAGCTACTCTACCTTATGGTGTATGGAGAGTTTTCTATCCATCCTTCCTGGCTTACTTTGTCTTCTCGATTGGAGAATCCTCTTCATACTCTATCTAATCTCTCACATTTGAACCTTATTTAGTCACCGGCCATTAGTTAAGTGAGAGTTGAGAACGATTCCATCCTTAATACATCCTTGGTTACGTCATTTCTGTTCTACCCCTATTAAGAAAATGGTTTAATGTTTATAACCCTGAATTCTGTTGCTAATTGTTTTAGAATGCACCCATCTTGCATTTGTAATAGGGTTAAAGCATTCATCAAGGTTGTTGTTCACAACCATGTCCTAGGCTTTTGAAAGTTAATTATAAAAGGGCTTGGTTGGTTATAGAATCCTTAGTTTGTATTGACCTTAAACATACCACCTAAATTGAAGCTAGCTAGAGAATACGTCTCTAAAAATTAAATAATACTAATTTCAGAGCAATGGCATCATCTTTGGAGAAATGGGATCCTGCATCAATGAAATGCAATAAATCTGGTCATGATGAAGAATGCTAACTCTATTCAAAAGGAAACAGAACGATAAGCTACACTGAGTAACCAGGGACTCTGGCGTCTAATCAACATGTTTCCTTGTGTCAAAAGGTATATGCTATATCAGACTATTTAATTAAAAAAAATTGGGGCTGACTCTGTCCTTTACTTCAAACAGGTTATATTGTTTATTTTCAATACTTGCTTATTTTTCTTCCAAACTGGCCTAATGAACTTGATAAGTAAGATTAATAGGCTTGGTTAAGACAAATGGCTTTAATTAAATATTTTAATCCTATTATTTTTGCATAAACGGTTTTTCTTAAACTATTATTCTTCAAAATTGAGGTTATGAGCTTTAAACCTTTTAAGACTTAATAAAAAGGGGTATTTCAGACTTTTCCTAACTAAAGGGTGTTTTTCAAATAACAATTCATTTTCTTACCCTTTTTATTGATCGGTGCGTAAGATTTTCATTTCACCCTTTCATCTTTCTCTCTCCGCATCCCATTGCTCCGGAGCCCTTGTGCGTAGGTTCACCCGCGAGAGGTCGACACTTGCACCTCTTCACACCATCGCCCTCTACAAGTGCTTCTTCGCACTCCCATCAACTCCACAGCCAGCTCAGGTCTGCCAGTACCCTCCTTCTCTTCCAACCCTAGCTCCCCTCTTCTTCTCATCTCACCGCTCCAACAATGACTCCGCCAGTCACCCACGAAAAAGGCAAAGTTATGGCACCAGAGAAGCAAGTTCCTATCCAAGCTGACGCCAGGATTCAACCTTGCTCAAAGAATGCTCATGACCGTCCAGCTGCGTCTGGGAAGAGGAAAGAGGCACCTTCAAAGGCTTCAGTCAGTGAAAAAGGGAAAACCCCAGAATGACCAGCAAAGAAGAAGAGGTTGTCTGCAGCAGAAAAAGGGAAAGGGAAAGAAGAAAATGTTCAGCCACAGCCAGTTACTGCTCCAACTCCAAGAGAAGAAGACAGTGATCCAACGCGAATTTTTTTCCATGGTTTGTGGATTTTCACGACCACAAGATGCTTGAAACATTTCTTGAGTTACTGCCACTAGTTGAATTCCAAGGATGGAAGAAGTTCCTAACAAGACATAGGGTCTACTATCCATTTTTAGTTCAGCAGTTCTACAAAAATCTATTCTATGACCAGAACAAAGAGGAACTTTGGACTGAAGTGAAGGGAGTAAGAATTAAGTTACAACCAAAGCTCCTTCACAAAGCTTTGCGTATTCCCTTGGATGGTTTGTCAGAATCTAAATTTCAGTTTGATTTGTCTACTGCTTACACTATTTTGACTGGCAAGCCAAGTAACTCGGAGGATGAAATGCACCTTCATGTGACTATGTTTAACATAAACATGTTTCCTCGTTTACAATGACTTTTGCACCACATCTTCACTACTATAATTACTCCTCAAGGTGGTGTCAGAAGTCGGTTAACTGAAACCTAACGATTCCTTTTCTATTGTATGTCTAGCAACTTGAAGGTCTGCCTCCCGGAGATAATATTATAGATCATGGGCAGCGAAGAAACCTGCCATATACAGCACACCTCACTGCCATGTTTCAAAGAGTTGGAATCCCCTTAGAAAATGAGAAAATGAACGAAATTCTATAGAGCAACGTCTAGACTTTGCGATTTATTGAAAAATTTATGAAATTCAAGAAGAAAGGGGATAAAGTAATAAGAGATTTGCCTGGTCATCAACCTGAACAGCCAACAGCTGCTCCTGAACAAACAACAGCACTTGAGCAGCAAGAATAGCCAGCACAAAATCAACCACTAGAACAACCAGATGAATAATTTCACATGGATGCACAGTTTGAGCTGAATCAGGAGCAACAACCTGCTCATGTAGCACAGGAAACTCACTTTGGTCATATAATGCCTTTCGGAATTCTTCCACCTCACTCTTCTCATGATGCATTCCACACTGATGATGAGTCGAGATTTTTTGCTGAATCTGATGCTCCTCTTGAGTTCCAGGCTGAAGCTTCTACATCAAGAGGAACAAGGTATGAGGCACAAGAAGGCCTAATAGGTATCCATCCCACATTGATCAGATTCTTGATAGTTTAGTTTGCAAACATCAACTCCTCCATTATGCAGCTGAATATGAATGTTGAGAGGCTAGAAGTGAGACTTGCTCATGTAGAGCAACTCTCAAATGGTCGATGGGAAAAATTTGTCAGAGATAAGTTCAAATCTAATGCACAATTGAATGCCTTCATGACCTTACTGATGCATGTTTGTGAAAAAGCAGGAACGATGATAAAAAGGCTGAAAGAAGTACACACTGAAACACATGAGAAAACTACACAGATGTTGATTAATGCTTATGATATTTGAGAGGAGCAGAATAGGCTTCCTCTCAAGTATGCATCCCTCATTGATACATCCAAAAGGGTTGAAGAAAAGGTGACTGCTGATTCTACAAAAATCATTGATGCCACAACCAGACTTAAAGGAATAGTTCATGCTAACTCTGCCAAGATCATCGATGCCTCTGCCAAACTTGAAGAAAGAGTTAATTCTGACACTGCACAGATGGTTAATATCTCTTCCAGAATTGAAGAGAGAGTGGATTTTATGTACAATAAACTGGATATGGTGGGAGATGAAATACTTGAGATGATTCATCTGCACAAAGCACAATTTCCACATAACCTTGAAGCAGGTGAGGCATGGTACCCTCGTCCATCCGAAGCCAACTAATCCTATGTATCAGAAAAAGCCTCCCAGCAGAAAGCCCAAACATAATACATCTGTGAGATGTTACACAATTGGCTGGATGATATCAATGAAAACATCAAGTCCCTCCATTGATTTGTGAAACAAGGAGACGAGCAGCTAACTCAGAAGGTGGACTCTCGGGCAGTAACAGTCCTTCAATTACAGCAACAAGTTTCTGATGCTCAAGCATTTCAATTTGCTGGAAGCTCCAATTCCATGCCTCCTCCACATCATCCATCTGGTCACCCCCTCCTTGTTGATGACAAAGGGGGAGAGACTGCTACGAGATCATTTGGCATATCATTTGGGATTGGCATTAGATAGTTCATTGAAAGATAGAGGTCATCTAGGGTTCATGCATTGCATGCATACTTGGACATACTGGAATGACTTGTATGAAGCTCCTCTTTTCTTGTTGATTAATGGATCTATATGGAAACTTTTTTCTTGATGTGTTCAAAGACAGTTTCAAATTAAATGACAAAACTTCTATCCTTTTTGTCTAAAAATGAAATGCCATATGAATGTTCGTGCAATAATGACTCATGGTTGTCATCATCAAAAAGGGGGAGAATGTTGTGTCCCCTGGTTTTGATGATAACAAACCATGAATCATTATTTGATATTTTAGCATGAAAGCCAATGTTGTTTGGCTAATAAATTTGTTGAACAGCTCCTTTAGACATGTACAAGTCAGAAATGTTCAAAGTGTCGACATGTAAGCTTAGAAGTGCCGACACTACAAGAACAAACGCAAGAATATTGCGTTTCTATCTGGGTTCTGAAGCTCTAAGTGTGTTGACACTTCCAACTGAACGTGTCGACACTTCAGTTCAGCGCGACAGACTAGCGTCTCCATCTGGCGCTCATGCCCCGACACCACCAGGGCCATGTGCCGACACGACGGGTCAAGCCGCATGGATTCGTGGCACCCGTGTCGACCTGTAGGCTCAGAAGTGTCGACCTATATAGTGAAGAGTTCTACATTTCTTCATGCAAATAGCAGGAAGTGTCGACACTTCAGCTGAAGAGTGTCGACACTATCAACTTCACCCACAACGGATCTGAGTTCGATAGCAGTCAGTTTCCATGATCCACAATCACTCATTGGAATCCATTCATAGACGAAATATGCTATTGGAAGGTTTTTTTTTTAGAGGAAATGATTTGTAGACATAGGTATCTTCTAGAGGTGGGGCCCACTATAGATTTTGTTCCCTTAATTGCTCACGCTCCTGGTGTACACGGAGGAAGGGACAAGCATGAAGGAACATATAGAAAAGTTGTGAGAGCGACATCCAGGAAGGGTAGTACGTGGGGAAGAAAACTTGGAGCAGAAGCATTCGAAGTTTCCCCTTCTTGGTTGAAGCTGAAGAACTGGTTGAGAGAAGAGTGAGCGGTGCAGAAGAGTGAAAGAGAGATCATGTCACTCCTTCCATCAGGCGAGGAGGCATCGTGGCGGAGTCATCCTCAGTTCTGGAGCCCAGTCTGCTAGGAATAGCCCGTCTCCAGTCCTCTGCCCAATTGCTGGAAAGCTACTCCGGCGTCTTCCTTGAGATCGTGCTGAAGAGCCCAAGCATTTGGAAGCCGCCGTAAAGCCTCATCCAGTTTTACAGACAGGGCCTTTTCTCTTTTAGCTCTCTTTGCTACATCTTGTCTGTATATTCGGTTTCTCCTTTGTTTTCTTTTTTTTTCTTTGTTAAACTCATATCTTCACATTGGTCCCTACCTACGTGTAGGAAGACACACTGAGAGAAGCTCAATTCTGTGGTTTTGGGCTGTGTAAGCCCGCAAGCTGTTGGACAGCCGTTTGGAGAGAGTTTTTCTCTCTGTGAGAAGTTGTGAATCGGCAGTTAGTGCCTTGGCATTACTAAAGCCTCACTCAGTTGAGTGAGGGGTGGATGTAGGTCTCTAGATAGTGACCGAACCACCTTAAAATCTTCTGTTTCTGCGGCTTGTGTATTTATTTGCTTTGATGCTAGATGCTTGTTTAGGTGCACTGGTTCTTCCTCATTCTTGCATTTAGCTAAATAGACGTTGGTTATCCTTCCCTTATTGTTGTATTGTTTTTATTTTTAGATCGTTCTCGAAAGAAGAGGCTGATCTATTCACCCCTCCCCTCTAGATCTGCCTATCACATTCTATCAAGTTTAATATTCATTCTCACTTTCTACTCAACTGCACTCTCTGCATAAATCATGCCTCTGCATCATAATGTGATATGATGTGCTTTATCTTGGGTCCGAAATGCTCTTTAAATCTGAACCTTCCCGGATGTCTGAAACTCTGCCATCCTTGTATGCTCAGATGTCTGATCCTTGATTCCTTGAATGCCTTGAACTCCTTGGAGGATTTTCTACCTGTCGTTGAGTTCACTTATCAGAGTAAATCCTTAAAGAGGAATCTTTGTTTATAGAGTTCTGTAGTACTGCCCTAAACATGAAAGCTATTAGTTTAAATTTAATGATTTCTTGAGATTTAAATATTAATGGTCTTGAAAGTGGCTGCATTCAGACTTAATGGACCTACACCAATTTTTCATGTCTTGACTTGCTATGCCTTCTTGACTCTGAAAAGTTATCCTTGTACAAAGGCATCCTTGATTGAGAAACTTCATTCTAGTATTGTTTTTAAACATTTATCAAATCTGGAGATTTCGAAAAGGGCTACAATGAAAGCAATGAACTTCAGCCATGCTGAGTAACTAGGGATATTGGCATCTGATAAACGTATATCCTTATGTAAAAAGGTGTGTGCTGAGTTCAGTGCTCTAAGGCAGAGCAATTGCAATGGATTTACTGAGAAATCGAGTCCCTTCACCAATGAAGTGGAGAGGACAACGTCATGAAGTGCCATGCTACCTCTGTTATATGTGACGCAGAATGGTGAGCTACACTGAGTAATTGGGGGTGCTGGCATGTAATCAATGTGGAGTCTCACGTCGAAAGGTGCATGCTACACTTGACTGTTCGTAAAAATAATAACAGTTGATATCCAACAATGGTTTCAAAACAAGAATCTGAATCTGTAGTGCCCATGGACAAAATCAGAAATGTCTAGGTGTTTAACCTCAATACTTTGTCGTTTCATTCAAGGGGCTAATGGAATTGAATGTGTAGGGTGAGAGGAGGTTAACCTGGTTTTTATATGTAATTTTGGTTCATTTCTATTAATATTGAATGCATACCTTTTTAAAATACTTATCTTCGTGAAAACTCAAAATTCATCAATCTTTAAACCAATCTGAAAATAGGGGCTTATTCTTTAGTGTTCTATAACAGAAGATTCTGAAAAATCTATAACTCTGCATTTATGAACTTGACTTCAGACTAAAGATCTCCCATCCTAAAATGTCTTGAATATGATCCTTCTGTCCAGATTTCTTGTTGATCCATGCTCCTGGCTGTTATGAAAAACATCTCCTCCCAACAATTGGTATCTCTTAATAATTGGTATCAGTTTCTTCATGTATTTGGTTGGTTTGCATTCTCTTCCTCCATGCATTACATAGAATACATTAAAAAAAAGATGAAAACTAGAAAACTTAAAAATCTGAAAAACTTGAAAACCAAATCTATTTTATAGCTACAGAATTGCTCTCTGATTGTATCTTCCTGCTATGATCAATCTCTTGCATATATTTGCCTGTCATGTTTCAGCCTGTGTTGCCTAGCTATGACTTCATGGCATCCGATGTCACCCTGTGTGAACTTTTCATGCCAAGCCAAGGGACCCAACATTAACAGAAACCCAACAATCTGCTCATGCTTTTGGCTACCCCAGAACTCATAGCATGTAACATCACATTGACTCATAGTTGCATATTCTGTCTTGTTACTTAACATGCAGCCTCCCATGATATCTCTCTTTATTGCTTGATGAGTGGAAATGGTTTTCAAATCCATTGATCTCATGCTACTCTATGTGCTCATTTTCTGACTTTGAAATTGGCTTCTATTTATGTCCTCTTTGTTGATGGAAAATGGGGAGAAGTTTTGAGATGAGTCATAACTCTTTCAAGAAATGACTCATGATAAACTCATAATGACTCACATTTGTCATCATCAAAAAGGGGGAGAATGTTGGGTATGTGTGGAACATGCTTGATTCTATTATTTTGATGATGTCTGACTAAGACTCATTGATGAGTCTTATATGGATTTGATAATGCCAACATGTATAAGTTTCAGGTCAAAGTCAGCACAATCAAGTGAAGATAAAAGAAGATGAGCGGTATGAAGTTATCATGCAATGGTGTAATGAGATATGATGCATTGAACCAAAGGGTATGAACAAGGCCAGTCAACTCAAGGTGCAAAGGCATAGGTATGCACAGAATCCAAGGAGATATGCATTGGATGAAACTTAGCTACCAAGGTTGAAAAAGAAACTCTAGATGCAAGTGCACAGAAATCGAGGCAATTGGTTGTACAAAAATCAAGGTAGATGATGAAAAATAGGTGGCTAGGGTGAAGACACAAAAAGTGAAGAAGTGTCGACCTCATGGAGCCACTGTATCGATCTCACAGCTTAACTGTCATATTGGCAGTTTTCTTAAAGCAGTGTCGACACCACAGTTACAGCAGGTCGACACCATGGTGCTTCCAGAAAGCATTGAAGACAGGATTCTGTAAAGCAGTGTCGACACCACAGTTATAGCAGGTTGACACCATGGTGCTTTCAGAAAGCATTGAAGATAGGATTATGTAAAGTAGTGTCGACACCACAGTTACAGCAGGTCGACACCATGGTGCTTCCAGAAAGCGTTAAAGATAGGATTTTGTAAAGCAGTGTCAACACCACTTCAAGACAGGTCGACACCGCTGTTACAACATGTCAACCTCATGTGCCTTCCAGAGACTGTTATACTGGCAGTTTTCTTAACACAGGTCAACACCACTTCAAGATAGGTCAACACCACTTTTATAGCATGTCGACCTCATTGAAAAAGAAACTCAAAAGTACTCTGCCCGATCTGTCTTTTCAAAAATAGTCCAGAGAGCATTAATTATGGGTGCAAACCTAGAAAAACACATTCTTTGAGATCTCGAGAAGGTTCCCTGGTCAGAGGTTCTGCCATCTCATTATAACAGGTCAGAACATCTTTTTGGACAAAGATCCTATCAGCCACCAAATATGATAAGGTCTTCTCTGCCAGAAAAATTGTCTCTTCTATCCTAAGAGAGGACTAGTCAGGTGGTCAGCCCTCTAGTATATACTGGACAAAGCCTTGTCCCTCTGCCACAGCTCTCACATAAGTCTACTCTCTACCTACCACCATCCTTTCCTAGGACTGGTCTGAAGAGCCCTACAGCTCAAGATAAATATCCTACATAATATTTTCTACAAACCCAAGAAAAGAGTTTTTGGAGGGAAATTTAACTTTACAGCTGCTTCCTTATTCCTACTGGATCAAGATAAGCTCTGCTGAAAGATAGTTAGTGGTCAAAATAGATATTTGAACTTGAAGTAGATTTCTTGGAGGGAAAGTTCCTACCAGGCTGTTCAATAAATACCTGAAGCTTCTATTGGACAAGTTGTTGCTACCTTGAAGAGAAAAAGCCCACGTCTCCCTTGAGCCTTCAACGGAAAACCTGTGAGAAAGAAAGGAAGGGAGTGAGAGCAGCTCAGCATCTGACCATCCCTGTCCAATGTTGTAAGAGAAGAAAAGAGAAAGAAGAAGAGAGGAAGAAAAGAGTGAGCAGCACTAAGCCTTCCACCCTGTGCCTCTGAGAGAAATAAAAGGGAGAAAGATTGAGAGAAAAGAAGTGAGCCTCCTCAATAGAAAATCTGAGAGGAATAGATGTACAAAGGAGTGCAGCCCTCCTTCAACCGTGCTTAGCTTGCTAGTGCTTCGTGACTTTGATCTGAAGCCAATATTGTCTTCTTAGTGTGTAGTGTTGCCTTTTTTGTCTCATTTCCCATCCGCATATCAGTGTGTATCCAATGCTCTGCTTGAGAGACTGGAAGTCTTTTTACTGCACTTGCAGCTTTTTGTTCTCTCTCTCTCTCTCTCTCTCTCTGTGTGTGTGTGTGTGTGTGTGTGCGTGTGTATGTGTGTGTATGTGTGTGTGTGTGGGGGGGGTTGAGGACTTCATCCTCGTGTGGTAAAGCCTCATCGGGTTTGGTGAGGGGTGGACGTAGGTTGTAGGTTTGCAACCAAACCACCTTAAAAATTCCTTATGCAATGAGGTGTGCTTTGTGTGATTGATCCATTTCTCCTTTTCCCCATTCACAGGACGGCCTCATAAAGAATTTACATTTGTACTTATTTATCCGCACTGGCTTATGCATTTGTAGTTGTTTGTTCAACACTCACTCTAGCATCGTCTTCACTCATACAGCCAGCTCATTCATCCTGTTGGAGTCTAGTGAGATCCCTGCAGTCCAGTGCAGCAGATCTCCCTTTATTCTGAACCTACTTTAAAGGAGTGTCGACCTCACCACTTGGAGTGTAATACCCCGAGTTATTAAATAATAAAAAATTATGTGAAAATCAATAAGAAATTCCTTAAGAAATAGGATAAGTGAAACTTTCCACCATTTTGTAAAAATCTGTAAATTTTAAAATCTTGTAGTGGATAAAACGTTTAATAATAGTGTCTTCTATGAACGGCCCAAATAAAATTCGTAAACAAGCCGAATTAACTGATTAAAGCCCAAATTACACTTAAACCTAATTGGACCCTAAAATGCAAAATTGGAGCCCATTACCTAATCATTTAGGCTGAGATCATATCCAAATGAAAGGCTAGGATGAGAGGATCATTTCCCCTCTTAGTTTTCCCAGAAACCCTAACCCTAGAGAGCGAATTTTTGGATTAGAAGGCTGCGGCAAACCCTATCCGCGCGGTTCACGCACGTCCACCTTGATTGGACTCTATCTCCGCGAATAGAAGACTCTAGACCTTCTGTGACCTATATAAATGATCCTTAGGAACCCTATTTTTTTTGTGTGATGTGGCGGCCGACGAGAACTCAGGTGGAGGGAGCTTTCCAATGATCACCGGAGGGTGTCCTTAGCGCGTCGTCATCCCCTCTTCTTCCTTGTTCCTTCATTTAAGGTAGGTTATAAGGAGCCAAACCTTAAGTACCCTATATGGTTAGAACCAGCATCGAGTACTCTCTCTTTTGAATGTAAAAGCCCTAAAAGTTGTTTAGTATCCTGTTGGAATTTTAGCGTTTAGTGGAAGCATGTTACATCTAGGGTTATACCTGTTCCATCTCATTTTAAGAAGGGATTACAGGCGCAAATGTTAAATTGTCTATGTTATCTCGTAGAGTTTTTCATGCTCTTTCTTTTAATTCCGAAAGCCCCAATTTTCATGTGTTGTATTTAGAGAATATAATCCTTTATTGAAACCCTAGCCAACCCGCCGGAGGCGGGTAGGGCGCATAAGAACTGTAACTATGTTGACTTGAGCGGCCTCGCGATAGACCGCTCATAATGGATGGACGGCCAATTGTTGACCGCCCATATGTTGTACCTTTGATCATTTTTGAGCGGCAGATACCTGATGGGGCATCAAAGGTGATTTCCATACACGGGTGAAGTGTATTTGTGTGTTATGGCTTGTATGATATTGTAATTGTGTAATTTCTTTCATTTGGGCTCCTTGTAATTAAGGCTTATATCAAGACAATGGGAAATTTGTAATGTAGAGTCCATGGCTAGGTTGCCATTAGTAGAGTCCATTAAGGAGCTTATGCCATATTGGGTCATTTGGTTTCTAATGGGTCATTAATGCACTTAAGGCCCAAATTGGGTTACACTCCCTCATGGGCCAACTAAGTTGGAAGGGTCCAAGTCTAGCATGGGCTTGTGGATGGTTCATGCCCCATGAATGGCCCTTGGCCCGTGAAGGGGGGCGCCCCCTCTTTTGGCTCCATTAGGCTAGGTTGTTTAGTTTTTTTTTCTTTCCTTCCTTTCTTTGACCACATGTTGTAAAAATTAGGAATTGGCTTCCTTTAAATATGTTATTTTTGTGGTTGGTCACATCCAATCCCAGCCATCCTTTCCACCATACCTAGATCTAAGGGTGGATATTGGCTTTGGCATGTAACCTATAAAGAGTTGTAATTTCTCATTTTAGTAGAATTAATGCATTAAAAATCAAAAAAATTGTGAGTCTCTTGGAGCTTGGTGCGCCCCCTTCCTCTCTCCCCCTGGTTTCCTCTTCCCCAACCCCAGATCTAGAGTGTATTCCCCTTCTATCATCCCCTCTCAACCTCCGGTGATCGTTTGTGTCGCCGCCGCCGCCGTTCGTGCCGCCACGGGATCGTCTTCGGTTACTGTACAACAGAAGATTGAAAATTCCATAAGTCAAGATCCGAGCAGATCCAGGCCAGATCTTAAGGCCTAGGTTGAAGAACTTCAAGCTAGCTTTCCAACGGCGCTAGTCTCGTGTCGATCCGACATCGGGGCTGATCGCAGCGTCCATTCTCGCCGGAGCGCGCGCTGCAAAACAGCAACCACCAGTCCGTGGACAGCAAACCCAACGGGTGCCGATCGGAACCGCCCGACCCCCGGGCGACGTTCCGGTGTGCCGCCAACCCAGGGAACACTTCCCTAAGTGTCCACACTACAGCGGCGCCACCGGGTCCCACACGACCCCTCCGGACAGCACGTGGGCCCCACGGTCGTGAACACGCGTGTAGCCGAATCAACACCCGAAGCTGCCCGTCAACCCGAATTCGGTCCTCCCGGGCCCATTTGTATAGCCCTTTACCTCCCTGCGTGGAGTGGGCATGTTCCCATTGCTGTAATTATTGTGTGTTAAGTCTCCCGGGAGTACGAGTTTTCGGCCGGGCCCGTCGTCCCCACGCCGAGCGCGTGGAGGTATCGCATTCGCTCCCTTACTTGGCATTTTACTTAATTTTCATATATACTTGCTTATGCCACTGCTCGAGAGCATGATAGCGTAATTAGCTCGCTTTTTATTTATATCACCACTGCTGCGAGAGAGAGCGTTACCGTCCCGTGACCCGATCCGGGCACAAGTGAGAGCCGACCACCCTAGCTCACAGCCGGTTTCTCAACCGCGCACATCCGACGCTTCCCTCGTTAAGGGGCAGTCACGGGCTTGTCGTGTCCGTGCTCTCGTCCCGCATCAATTTGGTATCAGAGCGAGGTTGAGTTTAGGGTGTCCAAAACAAAACAAAAAAAAAGAAGAGTGTCATGTACGTCTAGTCATTAGTCATTGTCTAAGTCGTGTTTAGGGTCATCATTGTTTTAAAACAAATAAAAAAAAGTGTCTTTTGGCATCGCATCCCTTTACTTGGAATATCAAAAGGTGTTGTCCGAACGTTAGGCTACGCCTATCGGGAAGACCGCACACTTGTGCGAGTGATCTTCGGATCGCTTATCTCCGCCACGTACCGAGTCTTGGTCGTCATGTTTAGGGTTGTAGTTCATTGTCTAGGTGGTTCATCTACTAGTGTCGACATGCCCACCCACTAGTCCCTAATCCCCATGGATTCCCAAACACCCGGATGGTGGAGATACTATCTCAAATGGAAGGACCACCCAAACCACCCCACGAGGCCCGAGACCCGGGACTTCTACGGGTCCGATGACCCGAGTGTCTATCTAGAATGGGAAGCCCTCATGGACGATTACTTCAAGGTGTACATTATGTATGGGCCCATGCAAGTCGATGTTGCCAAAAGGTGACTTTTTGTTGAAGCCGCCGCAACTTAGAGGAACATCAAATATTGGAGGGAGGATAGGGATCTAAGGCCCATCGAGTCATGGTGGGAAATGAAGAGAGCGCTTAGGAGGGCCTACTTGCCCCGCCCACCTACCTCCAACCACGGAGGTCATACCACTCACCCACCCCACCAACTCACCCACAACCAAGTGGGCCACACCGCTACCCAATCCCACCCCTTCACCGCCGTCCAAGCCCAACAAAGCGACCCCAATCTAGTGGCCCGCCCAAGCACCTCCAACCAACCTCCCCTTGGCACCCCCATCCCAACCCACTCAAGTACCTCCAACCGAGTGGAAGCCCCGCTTATAGCCGAGCCTAGGACCACACCTAGGTCGAGGGACGAGGAGCGAGTCCACCCCAAGGTCCCTACTCCAACCCGCTCCTTTGAGGAATGCAAGAAAATGATTTCGGATTTGTTGGAAAGGATAAGTGCTTCTTCACCTCTCATAGGTGCTCCATCACCACCCGCTCCTTCCGAGCTCTATTCGGAACCTTCTTCTTTGGAGCTACCAAAGCCCGAGCCACCCGTGTTTCTTACGGGAACACTTTACATAGCCGAGTCACTTCTTAGTTGGCTCAAGGATGGCTTGGTCCCACATCCCTTTCCATCCATGGACCCCATCCTACCTATAGTGCCGGTAAACTCATTCCATACCACATTTCGATCTCGTCACCATGTTGATACGTTGGATGATCTTGTCATGGGATTAGATTCACAATGGGAGTTGACGCATCTTTTGGCCCGAGGCTTCGACCAACCCGATAGTCTTAGCTTCACCCATCCGGCCTTCAGGTCCATTACCTCCGAGTGCACCGTGGGTTATGTCACCACGGAGGTTCTTCTACTTCTCCCGCTACCGGACGAGCCCGAATTCATACCCTTTTTTCCGAGGGAGGAATCATACTTCTTTCCTATGATCCCCGTCCCACCCGTTACAATTCAAGAAGGTGACTATCCACACCTTCAAAACTTCTACACGTGGGACCGTGACTTGTGGGAACCCACCATAAGGGGTCATACCTTCTTTGATCCCTTTGACCCACTCCCTAGTGGATCCTTAGACCCTTCACATTCGCTTCACTTCTTCGAGGGAGTCCGCTTCCACACCCCTTCCCCACGGGCCGGGTCGTCTATGCCCACCAAGCCCGTACCCTTACAAGATACACCATCATCTTGGGGACATACTCTTGGCCCTCCCACATCCACATCCCATATGCATGCATGGCCCACCTTAGGAGGTCTAGGATTTCCGCATGATGTCAACCACCGGTTACGTCAGATGCATGCATGGCACACATTCGAGTGTCCTGGTCCGCCGTCACCCATGTACGGGTCGGACTAACATTAGGTATGTCTAGGGTCATATATGAGTCGGTATTGTCTCTTCTTTGTGTGGTTTGTTTGCATGGTTTGTGTGTCGTTTATTTTTCTGCATGTGTCTTGTGCAAGCTCGTTGTCGTTCTCTTGTGAGTGTGAAGCGAGTCGACTCACTGATGAGTATGGGATCGGTTTTACTTCTATACCCGGATCAGTCGCCTATAGGGACTCAGCGGTGATTCCTAGTGAGTCTTCGAGCTATTTTATTCCCTTTTGAGAGTGCCCTTTGGAGTGACCACCTTTAGCCCATAGCAGTTCGCATATCGAGTATATATGGAATGAACAGGTGACGATCACTTGGAGTGGAGCATACCCGCGCTACTTGGCATGGTGACGGATCTGTCGGAGTACCGGAGCAGTCATACCGCTACTCGACGGGGTCGAGTTCCTCCCACCCGGGGAGAATTGATGGGGCATCAAAGGTGATTTCCATACACGGGTGAAGTGTATTTGTGTGTTATGGCTTGTATGAGATTGTAATTATGTAATTTCGTTCATTTGGGCTCCTTGTAAGGCTTATATCAAGACAATGGGCCATTTGTAATGTAGAGTCCATGGCTAGGTTGCCATTAGTAGAGTCCATTAAGGAGCTTATGCCATATTAGGTCATTAGGTTTCTAATGGGTCATTAATGCACTTAAGGCCCAAATTGGGTTACACTCCCTCATGGGCCAACTAAGTTGGAAGGGTCCAAGTCTAGCATGGGCTTGTGGATGGTTCATGGCCCATGAATGGCCGTTGGCCCATGAAGGGGGGCGCCCCCTCTTTTGGCTCCATTAGGCTAGGTTGTTTAGTTTTTTTTTCTTTCCTTTCTTTCTTTGACCACATGTTGTAAAAATTAGGAATTGGCTTCCTTTAAATATGCTATTTTTGTGGTTGGTCACATCCAATCCCAGCCATCCTTTCCACCATACCTAGATCTAAGGGTGGATATTGGCTTTGGCATGTAACCTATAAGGAGTTGTAATTTCTCATTTTAGTAGAATTAATGCATGAAAAATCAAAAAATTTGTGAGTCTCTTGGAGCTTGGTGCGCCCCCTTCCTCTCTCCCCCTGGTTTCCTCTTCCCCAACCCCAGATCTAGAGTGTATTCCCCTTCTATCATCCCCTCTCAACCTCCAGCGATCGTTTGTGCCGCCGCCGCCGTTCGTGCCGCCTTCGAGCCGCCACGGGATCGTCTTCGGTTACTGTACAACAGAAGATTGAAAATTCCATAAGTCAAGATCCGAGCAGATCCAGGCCAGATCTTTAGGCCTAGGTTGAAGAACTTCAAGCTAGCTTTCCAACGGCGCCACTCTCGTGTCGATCCGACATCGGGGCTGATCGCAGCGTCCATTCTCGCCGGAGCGCGCGCTGCAAAACAGCAACCACCAGTCCGTAGACAGCAAACCCAACGGGTGCCGATCGGAACCGCCCGACCCCCGGGCGACGTTCCAGTGTGCTGCCATCCCAGGGAACACTTCCCTAAGTGTCCACACTACAGCGGCGCCACCGGGTCCCACACGACCCCTCCGGACAGCACGTGGGCCCCACGGTCGTGAACACGCGTGTAGCCGAATCAACACCCGAAGCTGCCCGTCAACCCGAATTCGGTCCTCCCGGGCCCATTTGTATAGCCCTTTACCTCCCTGCGTGGAGTGGGCATGTTCCCATTGCTGTAATTATTGTGTGTTAAGTCTCCCGGGAGTACGAGTTTTCGGCCGGGCCCGTCGTCCCCACGCCGAGCGCGTGGAGGTATCGCATTCGCTCCCTTACTTGGCATTTTACTTAATTTTCATATATACTTGCTTATGCCACTGCTAGAGAGCATGATAGGGTAATTAGCTCGCTTTCTATTTATATCATTGCTGCTGCGAGAGAGAGCGTTACCGTCCCGTGACCCGATCCGGGCACAAGTGAGAGCCGACCACCCTAGCTCACAGCCGGTTTCTCAACCGCGCACATCCGACGCTTCCCTCGTTAAGGGGCAGTCACGGGCTTGTCGTGTCCGTGCTCTCGTCCCGCATCAATTTGGTATCAGAGCGAGGTTGAGTTTAGGGTGTCCAAAACAAAACAAAAAAAAGAAGAGTGTCATGTACGTCTAGTCATTAGTCATTGTCTAAGTCGTGTTTAGGGTCATCATTGTTTTAAAACAAATAAAAAAAAGTGTCTTTTGGCATCGCATCCCTTTACTTGGTATATCAAAAGGTGTTGTCCGAACGTTAGGCTACGCCTATCGGGAAGACCGCACACTTGCGTGAGTGATCTTCGGATCGCTTATCTCCGCCACGTACCGAGTCTTGGTCGTCATGTTTAGGGTTGTAGTTCATTGTCTAGGTGGTTCATCTACTAGTGTCAACATGCCCACCCACTAGTCCCTAATCCCCATGGATTTCCAAACACCCGGATGGTGGAGATACTATCTCAAATGGAAGGACCACCCGAACCACCCCACGAGGCCCGAGACCCGGGACTTCTACGGGTCCGATGACCCGAGTGTCTATCTAGAATGGGAAGCCATCATGGACGATTACTTCGAGGTGTACATTATGTACGGGCCCATGCAAGTCGATGTTGCCAAAATGTGACTTTTTGGTGAAGCCGTCGCAACTTGGAGGAACATCAAATATTGGAGGGAGGATAGGGATCTAAGGCCCATCGAGTCATGGTGGGAAATGAAGAGAGCGCTTAGGAGGGCCTACTTGCCCCGCCCACCTACCTCCAACCACGGAGGTCATACCACTCACCCACCCCACCAACTCACCCACAACCAAGTGGGCCACACCGCTACCCAATCACACCCCTTCACCGCCTTCCAAGCCCAACAAAGCGACCCCAATCTAGTGGCCCGCCCAAGCACCTCCAACCAACCTCCCCTTGGCACCCCCATCCCAACCCACTCAAGTACCTCCAACCGAGTGGAAGCCCCGCTTATAGCCGAGCCTAGGACCACACCTAGGTCGAGGGACGAGGAGCGAGTCCACCCCAAGGTCCCTACTCCAACCCGCTCCTTTGAGGAATGCAAGAAAATGATTTTGGATTTGTTGGAAAGGATAAGTACTTCTTCACCTCTCATAGGTGCTCCATCACCACCCGCTCCTTCCGAGCTCTATTCGGAACCTTCTTCTTTGGAGCTACCAAAGCCCGAGCCACCCTTGTTTCTTACGGGAACACTTTACATAGCCGAGCCACTTCTTAGTTGGCTCAAGGATGGCTTGGTCCCACATCCCTTTCCATCCATGGACCCCATCCTACCTATAGTGCCGGTCAACTCATTCCATACCACATTTCGATCTCGTCACCATGTTGATACGTTGGATGATCTTGTCATGGGATTAGATTTACAATGGGAGTTGACGCATCTTTTGGCCCGAGGCTTTGACCAACCCGCTAGTCTTAGCTTCACCCATCCGGCCTTCAGGTCCATTACCTCCGAGTGCACCGTGGGTTGTGTCACCACAGAGGTTCTTCTACTTCTCCCGCTACCGGACGAGCCCGAATTCATACCCTTTTGTCCGAGGGAGGAATCATACTTCTTTCCTATGATCCCCGTCCCACCCGTCACAATTAAAAAAGGTGACTATCCACACCTTCAAAACTTCTACACGTGGGACCGTGACTTGTGGGAACCCACCATAAGGGGTCATACCTTCTTTGATCCCTTTGACCCACTCCCTAGTGGATCCTTAGACCCTTCACATTCGCTTCACTTCTTCGAGGGAGTCCGCTACCACACCCCTTCCCCACGGGCCGAGTCGTCTATGCCCACTAAGCCCGTACCCTTACAAGATACACCATCATCTTGGGGACATACTCTTGGCCCTCCCACATCCACATCCCATATGCATGCATGGCCCACCTTAGGAGGTCTAGGATTTCCGCATGATGTCAACCACCGGTTACGTCAGATGCATGCATGGCACACATTCGGGTGTCCTGGTCCGCCGTCACCCATGTATGGGTCGGACTAACATTAGGTATGTCTAGGGTCATATATGAGTCGGTATTGTCTCTTCTTTGTGTGGTTTGTTTGCATGATTTGTGTGTCGTTTATTTTTCTGCATGTGTCTTGTGCAAGCTCGTTGTCGTTCTCTTGTGAGTGTGAAGCGAGTCGACTCACTGATGAGTATGGGATCGGTTTTACTTCTATACCTGGATCAGTCGCCTATAGGGACTCAGCGGTCATTCCTAGTGAGTCTTCGAGCTGTTTTCTTCCCTTTTGAGAGTGCCCTTTGGAGTGACCACCTTTAGCCCATAGCAGTTCGCATATCGAGTATATATGGAATGAGCAGGTGACGATCACTTGGAGTGGAGCATACCCGCGCTACTTGGCACGGTGACGGATCTGTCGGAGTACCGGAGCAGTCATACCCCTACTCGACGGGGTCGAGTTCCTCCCACCTGGAGAGAATTGATGGGGCATCAAAGGTGATTTCCATACACGGGTGAAGTGTATTTGTGTGTTACGGCTTGTATGAGATTGTAATTGTGTAATTTCTTTCATTTGGGCTCCTTGTAAGGCTTATATCAAGACAATGGGCCATTTGTAATGTAGAGTCCATGGCTAGGTTACCATTAGTAGAGTCCATTAAGGAGCTTATGCCATATTAGGTCATTAGGTTTGTAATGGGTCATTAATGCACTTAAGGCCCAAATTGGGTTACACTCCCTCATGGGTCAACTAAGTTGGAAGGGTCCAAGTCTAGCATGGGCTTGTGGATGGTTCATGGCCCATGAATGGCCCTTGGCCCATGAAGGGGGGCGCCCCCTCTTTTGGCTCCATTAGGCTAGGTTGTTTAGTTTTTTTTTCTTTCCTTCCTTTCTTTGACCACATGTTATAAAAATTAGGAATTGGCTTCCTTTAAATATGTTATTTTTGTGGTTGGTCACATCCAATCCCAGCCATCCTTTCCACCATACCTAGATCTAAGGGTGGATATTGGCTTTGGCATGTAACCTATAAAGAGTTGTAATTTCTCATTTTAGTAGAATTAATGCATGAAAAATCAAAAAATTTGTGAGTCTCTTGGAGCTTGGTGCACCCCCTTCCTCTCTCCCCCTGGTTTCCTCTTCCCCAACCCCAGATCTAGAGTGTATTCCCCTTCTATCATCCCCTCTCAACCTCCAGTGATCGTTTGTGCCGCCGCCGCCGCCGTTCGTGCCGCCTTCGAGCCGCCACGGGATCATCTTCGGTTACTGTACAACAAAAGATTGAAAATTCCATAAGTCAAGATCCGAGCAGATCCAGGCCAGATCTTTAGGCCTAGGTTGAAGAACTTCAAGCTAGCTTTCCAACGGCGCCAGTCTCGTGTCGATCCGACATCGGGGCTGATCGCAGCGTCCATTCTCGCCGGAGCGCGCGCTGCAAAACAGCAACCACCAGTCTGTGGACAGCAAACCCAACGGGTGCCGATCAGAACCGCCCGACCCCCGGGCGACGTTCCGGTGTGCCGCCAGCCCAGGGAACACTTCCCTAAGTGTCCACACTACAGCGGCGCCACCGGGTCCAACACGACCCCTCCGGACAGCACGTGAGCCCCACGGTCGTAAACACGCGTGTAGCCAAATCAACACCCGAAGCTGCCCGTCAACTCGAATTCGGTCCTCCCGGGCCCATTTGTATAGCCCTTTACCTCCCTGTTTGGAGTGGGCATGTTTCCATTGCTGTAATTATTATGTGTTAAGTCTCCCGGGAGTACGAGTTTTCGGCCGGGCCCGTCGTCCCCACGTCGAGCGCGTGGAGGTATCGCATTCGCTCCCTTACTTGGCATTTTGCTTAATTTTCATATATAGTTGCTTATGCCACTGCTAGAGAGCATGATAGGGTAATTAGCTCGCTTTCTATTTATATCACCGCTGTTGCGAGAGAGAGCGTTACCGTCCCGTGACCCGATCCGGGCACAAGTGAGAGCCGACCACCCTAGCTCACAGCCGGTTTCTCAACCGCGCACATCCGACGCTTCCCTCGTTAAGGGGCAGTCACGAGCTTGTCGTGTCCATGGTCTCGTCCCGCATCAATACCTAACCGCCCTTCTCTTTAAGCGTCCTGTTCTAGACTGTGCATGATCCCCAGCGGCACATTACAAACCGCTCAACCCTAGCAGGCCTTCGGGCTGAAGGAGGGATGAACGGCCTGTCATGCGACCGCCGAGGTGATTGAGCGGCTCTGGCAGGACCGCCCAACCCTTCAGAATTGGTTTGGCTTGATTTCTCTTATTAGATTGATGGATAATTTGATAAGCTAGCAACCACATGATAATTGGAACATATTGAAGTAAATAAATCTCAAATTTTACTAGTTTCTTTTACTTGATCTTGTTTCATCATGGCCTTAGTTATTTCATTATGTAAATTCAAACATGACATCTTAAATGCTAATAGGATTGTTTGACAGTCGTTCTACTCCGGTAGGATTGACTGACCGTCATACTGGTTTCCGCAGTTTTATTAGCTCAATTCCTTATAATGTTTGGGACTCTCCGTCGGATATTCCTTCCGTCGGACTAGGACCTTCATTACGGGACCTCCGTAAGCCCCCGCGAGCCTGGAATTCCCACTAGGACGCTGGGCAGGTTGTACCATCAAGACCTGAACTTGTGTACGCGATCGAATCGCTTGGATTATCGTATTGTGAGTCACGGCTCGACTTGGACCCCCTGAGAATTACGCGGCCCGAAAGGGACCATTTATCTCATTGGGCGGCCCATAATGAACCGTGCATCCCTGGCAAAGTGCCATTTATATTGGTCATTTAACCTTGATCTAGCTTCGACCAAATCATGTTTGGATCAACCGAAAAAGCCTTAGGTTGACTAGTGGTGAGTGGGCTGGACCCTGGTTCAGTTCTGCCCCACTTACAGCAGCCCGGAGCCCATTTGGGTAGATTTCTAGTTGATTAAATTGAACGGACCTATTAGAACCGCCCACTGTATAGAGCGGATCTTATTGGACCGTCTGTCTATTGAGCAGCACTTTAAGGACCGTTTATGTTGTTCTTTGGCTTTAGCTCTGTTAGCCATGAGCGGCCCATTATTGATCATCCAATCCTTTGAACGACCCAGGATGGACCGTGTATCCTTGACTTCAGTGAGGTTGATCCTCAGCCCCTTTCTATTATGAACGGTCCAGTGCAGACCGTGTAATGCTCGAGCTGCCCAGTTCTGACCGCTTATCATCCAGAAGTGATTTCCGTGATTATTCGTGTGTGAATCCAAGGACCTGATTGGTTCTTGAAAACTTGAACTTTCTGGTCAAAGTATCTCCTCAACTTACCCTTGGAATCCTCCGAGGTGAGCTATGCCTTGACATCATTGGCCATTAACTTGATTAATGTCTAGACATAACTTGGGATCTTGGATCCAACAAATCAATGCCAACGCATCGTAAGGGCCCGGTCTAGTCCTGGGAGGAGCGCCCGAAAAGTACTTGTGCCCTGGGGAGTTTGAATGACATGGTGAGGCATTGCACCGAGTGCATGACTAGCGTGATGTCTATGGCAATAATCTATTACTTGAATTACTCTTGACTTGGTTAGTTCTTACTTGTTGGCCAATTTCCAGTTATATTATGTTCTTGACTTCCTTTAATTATTTTATTACATAGTCATTTCCTTTCGTTCTTTATTTGCACGCTCAAGCATGCAATTAATTGGTTAATTACTTAAACTTACCTGTTATTACCTACTGAGCATTCGCTCACCCAGTTGTTTTCCCCCTTTCAGCTGGCTCAGGTGAGGACTCACAGACTGATGGGGACGGGCAAGAGTGACGACCGTGGAGCAAACCAGTTAGAAGCCGGTGAAGCTAGTTCTAGTTGTGGAGTCGATTTGTGTTTTACAGTATTTTGGAAGAGTTGTAAATTTGAATTTCCGTAAATGTAATAGTGTTAAGTGGATGTTGTCGAAGGATATGTTAAGTGGGATTATTGTGGTTTGGAACATGGATTAATTGTATGTTATTTAATGAATGGAGTGTTTCTATTTAGGGTGATGTGTGATCTTTTAGCTTTAACATATCATGTCTATAAATCAACATATAATTATTACTTGTTTCTACTGCATGTCCCGATATTCCGCGTCGGGGCGTGACAGTTAGGTGGTATCAGAGCCTAGGTTTCCTAATATTCCTAGGTTATCTAAGTTCTAGGATTCTAAGTGTTTATCGTAGAACCTATACCCTTGTTATGAGTCTAAGGACCAAACCCAGTGAGAATTCGGGTAGAGACTTGGGTTGAGTAAATAATCAACTCTGAACACTTTCTCCTAAATGAACTTAAGATAAATTATTTTCGTGCAGGACGTTCCGATGGCAGCTGAGCGTGCGCAGTGGCGGGACATGCAGCGAACTGTCCAAGGACTTACGCGAGCTTTGCAACAAGTGGCCCAAGGTGGAGCCGCAATCATGGTGTTGGTGATCTACACAGGAGTTTTCGTGGGATGAATCCCCCACATTTTGGAGGCTCGACTAATCCCGATGAAACCGAGCACTGGCTTAAGGAGATGGAGAGAATTTTTGAAGTTATGTAACGCAGCGACCATGAGCGTGTGCTTTTAATGATCTTCCAACTGGAACGAGATGCTAGGACTTGGTGGGAGTCATTAAAGGTGACCCTTAGTAATAGGCAAATTTCGTGGAATGAATTCGAAGAATTTTTCAATAACAAGTACTTTTTCGACAGAGTCAAAGAGAAGAAAGCGGCGGAGTTTGCTACTTTGAAGCAACGAAGTCTATCTGTAGCGGAGTACGAAGCCCAGTTTTCTAGACTCTCTCGTTATGCTACTCATTTCATTTTCACAGAGAAGATGAAGGCGAAACGTTTTCTTAATGGGCTGAAGTTGCATTATATTAACTAGTTGGCGCCGATGGAGATTCAGACCTATGCAGAGATGGTAAGAAAGGCCCAAGTTCTAGGTTATACCCTTAAGATGACAGAGAAAATCCATGGGAAGAATGTCAAGAAGGAGCAATCTACTGCTTCCGGGAGTGCTAAACCCGGGAATAGCAAGAAGAGGCCCAATGGCGGGTCTGGTTCATGGAAGGGGAAAATGTCAAAGAATGAAGACAAGAAGCCTGGCCCTCTTCTTCCATTCAAGGGCATATGAAAGTATTATGACCGTCCTGGTCACAAGATGGAAGAATGCTAGCACAAGCTGGGCGCCTGTTTACGTTGCGGACGTAGGGATCACCGCATTCCAGAGTGTCCTCTTTTATCCGAGCAAGCTACCCCGACGAAACCTCAAGGCAGCAAGAAGCAGTAGGGCAAGCTCCAGGCCCTATAGGAAGATGATGCAGGCACCATCAAGGAGGGTGGACTCGTTGAAGATACCCTTATTATTCATGGAAAGCCAGCTTTTGTTCTTTTCGATACCGGTGCTACTCATTCATTTGTCTCTCAGAAATTTGCTAAGACATTAGCTGTGAAGCCGGTTTTGATGGATTCCCTATTAGAGATATCAACTCCTATTGGTTCTAGATTAGCGATTAAGTATTTTATCCTTCTATGAAGGTTATGGTTAACGAATAGAATTTGCCGGCCGATCTGGTTTGCATGGATATGAATGACTATGATGTAATTATAGGAGCGGATTGGTTGGCTAAGCATGAGGCCAATGTCCATTGTAGTTCCAGTTCTGTGTCTTTTTCTAGACACCCGAAACTTTTTTTCATAGGGGTTAGGCACCATAAGTTTGTGCCACTTAATTTGACCATCCGAGCCGATAAGTTGATAAGGAAAGGGTGTCATGCATTTCTAGCCTTTGTTTATGTGACCCCTAAGAATAAGATTGAGATTAAGGACATTCCTGTCGTCCGAAATTTTCCGGATGTTTTTCCTGAGGAATTGCCAGGACTTCCACCGGAGAGAGAAGTTGTATTTTCTATTGATTTAATTCCTGGCGCGACCCCTGTTTCTAAGGCTCCTTATCGTATGTCTCTAGCGGAGCTGAGGGAATTGAAGCAGTAGTTAATGGAATTACTTGAGAAGGGGTTTATTCATCCAAGTACATCCCCGTGGGGAGCCCCAGTATTGTTCGTCCGGAAGAAGGATGGTTTGATGAGGTTGTGTATTGATTATCGACAATTGAACCAACTGACTATCAAGAATAAATATCCATTGTCGAGGATTGACGAGTTATTTGATCAGATAGCAGGAGCTCAGTATTTCTCTAAGATTGATCTTCGATCAGGCTATCATCAAATGCGGATTAAGGAGGAGGATATTTATAAGATAACTTTTCGTAGCAGGTATGGGCACTTTGAATTTGTTGTAATGCCTTTTGGACTAACGAACGCACCTGCAGCTTTCATGCAGTTGATGAACGATGTATTCCGGCCCTATCTTGATCAATGGGTCGTGGTGTTTATTGATGACATTCTGATTTATTCTAAGAATGAGGAAGAGCATGTTGAACATCTTGGGATGGCGTTGCAGATATTGAGGGATCATCAGTTATACGCCAAGTTTAGCAAGTGTGAATTTTGGCTGCAGGAGGTGTCCTTTCTAGGGCATATCATTACAAAATAAGGTATTTCTGTTGATCCGTCTAAAGTAGAGGCAGTGAAGAATTGGGATCGGCCTACTAGTGTAACAGAAGTTAGAAGCTTCCTAGGCTTGGCAGGATATTATCGAAGGTTTATTAAAGATTTCTCCAAGATTGCGGTACCCTTAACAAGATTAACCCGCAAGGAGAATAAGTTTGATTGGTCGGAGGATTGTGAGATAAGCTTCCAGACTTTGAAGGAGTGTTTAACGACTGCCCCTGTTTTAGCTTTACCCTCTGGAAAAGGAGGCTTCATGGTGTACACAGATGCTTCGGGAATTGGTCTAGGTTGTGTGCTGATGCAGTACGGGAAAGTGATAGCCTATTCTTCTATACAGTTGAGAAAGCATGAGGAAAATTATCTTGTCCATGATTTGGAACTAGCAGCAGTAGTGTTTGCCTTGAAGATATAGAGGCACTACTTATATGGAGAGACATTCGTAGTATTTTCAGACCATAAAAGTTTGAAGTATTTATTTTCTCAGAAATAGCTCAATATGAGGCAGAGAAGATGGTTAGAGTATTTAAAGGATTTTAACTTCTCCATAGAATATCTTCCTGGGAAGGGTAACGTGGTGGCTGATGCCTTAAGTCGCAAGCCAATGGCTAAGTTGTGAAGTTTCATGTTGGAAGAATGAAAATTGTTGGAGCAATTAGCCAGTTTGGATATCAATGTTGACAAGGACCGAGTGATGATTGCTCAGTTTCAGCTTAAACCAAAATTTTTTACAGAAATCGAGTCCCAGAGTTAGTAGAAATCAAGGAGAGCTTGGGTAGCAGACCTGACTTCATGCTCGCTGGTGATGGCAGATTGTTGTTTCAGGGAAGGACTTGTATACCTGATGTGGCAGAAGTTAAGGACAAGATCCTCGAGGAAGCGCACAGATCCAAATATACTATTCATCTTGGAGGTACTAAGATGTTTAAGGATTTAAAGAGATCTTTCTTGTGGCTGAATATGAAGAAAGAAATTGCAGAATTTGTGAGTAGATGCTTGGTGTGTCAGCAAGTTAAGGCGGAGCATTTCAGACCTGCAGGGAATTTGAAACTGCTAGATATACCTCAATGGAAGTGGGAGAGTATTGGCATGGATTTCATTATGGGTCTACCTAGGACTCGTAGTGGACTTGATGCGATTTGGGTTATTATTGACAGGTTCACAAAGTCTGCTCATTTCTTATCTATTAAATGTAAGTGGACTGTTGATGTTTTAGCAACTTTGTATGTGAAGGAAGTTGCGCGACTCCATGGTATTCCGGTCAATATTATGTCCGACAGAGACCCCAGAATCACCTCACATTTTTGAAAGGGATTGCATGAATCTTTGGGAATCCGTCTGAATTTCAGTACCGCGTTTCATCCACAAACAGACGGACAGACGGAAAGAACCAACCAGATAGTGGAAGATATGTTGAGAGCCTGCATGATTGATTTTGGAGGCAGTTGGAGTGATCACCTGACGTTGATTGAATTTGCTTACAACAATAGTTATCAGTCCAGTATTCAGATGGCTCCATTTGAAGCTTTATATGGAAGAAGCTGTCGATCCCCATTATGTTGGAACGAGGTAGGCGAGAAGCAGTGGCTGGGAGCAAATCTGATTTCTGAATCATCAAAGAATATTCGTATTATCAGAGACCGATTGTAAGTAGCACAATCAGGACAGAAGAGTTATGCAGACAATAGAAGGTGGGACTTAAAATTTCAGGTTGGTGAACATGTGTTTCTAAAGGTTTCTCCCATCAAAGGGATCGGAAGATTTGGCATTCGAGGCAAGCTGCGTCCAAGATATGTTGGCCCATTTGAGATTCTGGAAAGAGTGGGAGAGGTTGTGTACTGTCTAGCACTACCACCTCAGTTATCTGGAGTACACAATGTCTTCCATGTGTTGATGTTGAGAAAATATGTGTATGACCCCACTCATGTCATTCAGCATGCGGATCTAGAGTTAAGGGAAGACCTGACTTATGAAGAGAGACATGTTAAGATTCTGGATCGTAAGCAGCAGCAACTCAGGAATCGTTCTATACCTCTAGTTAAAGTGCAATGGAGTCGGCGTGGAACCGAAGAAGTTACTTGGGAGTCAGAAGATGCTATGCGAAAGCAGTATCCCGATTTGTTCTAGGTGAGTTTCCACTCCCCATCGTGTTAAGTGCAGTGAACTTGGAAGACTAAATTCTTTGAATTGTGGGAGGGTGTAATACCCCGAGTTATTAAATAATAAAAAATCATGTGAAAATTAATAAGAAATCCCTTAAGAAATAGGATAAGTGAAAATTTTGATCATTTTGTAAAAATCTAGAAATTTTAGAATCTTATAGAGGATCAAACGTTTAACAATAGTGTCTTCTATAGCCGGCCCAAATAAAATTTGTAAACAAGCCGAATTAACTTATTAAGGCCCAAATCACACTTAAACCTGATTGGACACTAAAATGCGAAATTGGAGCCCATTACCTAATCATTTAGGCTGAGATCGGATCCAAATGAAAGGCTAGGATGAGAGGATCGTTTCCCCTCTTAGTCTTCTCCGAAACCCTAACCCTAGAGAGCGAATTTTTGGATTGGAAGGTGGCGGCTAACCCTATCCGTGCGGTTCGCGCACGTCCAACTTGATTGGACTCTATCTCCGTGAATAGAAGACTCTAGACCTTGCATGACCAATATAAATGATCCTTAGGAACCCTATTTTTGTTTGGGTGCCGTGGCGGCCGGCGAGAACTCAGGTGGAGGGAGCTTTCTGGCGATCACCGGTAGGGTGTCCTTAGCGCGTCGTCATCCCCTCTTCTTCCTTGTTCCTTCGTTTAAGGTAGGATATAAGGAGCCAAACCTTCAGTACCCTATATGGTTAGAACCAGCATCGAGTACTCTCTCTTTTGAATGTAAAAGCCTTAAAAGTTGTTTAGTATCCTGTTGGAATTTTAGCATTTAGTGGAAGCATGTTACATCTAGGGTTATACCTGTTCCATCTCGTTTTAAGTAGGGATTACATGCGCAAATCTTAAATTGTTTATGTTATCTCGTAGAGTTTTTCATTCTCTTTCTTTTAAGTCTGAAAGCCCAAATTTTCATGTGTTGTCTTTAGAGAATTTAATCCTTTATTGAAACCCTAGCCAACCCGCCGGAGGCGGGTAGGGCGCATAAGAACTATAACTATGTTGACTTGCACGGCCTCGCGATAGACCGCTCATAATGGATAGACGGCCAGTTGTTAACCACCCATATGTGGTACCTTCGATTGTTTTTGAGCGGCAGATACCTAACCGCCCTTCTTTTTAAGCGGCATGTTCTAGATCGTGCATGATCCCCAGCGGCACATTACAGACCCCTCAACCCTAGCTGGCCTTCGGGCTGAAGGAGGGATGAACGGCCTGTCATGTGACCGCCGAGGTGATTGAGCGGCTCTAATAGAACTGCCCAACCCTTCAGAATTGGTTTGGCATGATTTCTCTTAATAGATTGATGGACAATTTGATAAGCTAGCAACCACATGATAATTGGAACATATTGAAGTAAATAAATCTCAAATTTTACTAGTTTCTTTTACTTGATCATGTTTTGTCATGGCCTTAGTTATTTCATTATGTAAATTAAAACATGACATCTTAAATGCTATTAAGATTGTTTGATAGTCATTCTACTCCGGTAGGATTGACTGACCGTCATACTGGTTTCCGCGGTTTTATTAGCTCAATTCCTTGTAATGTTTGGGACTCTCCACCGGATATTCCTTCCGTCAGACTAGGACCTTCATTATAGGACCTCCGTAAGCCCCCGCGAGCCTGGGATTCCCACTAGGATGCCGGGCATGTTGTACCATCAAGACCTGAACCTGTGTACGTGATCGAATCGCTTGGATTATCGTATTGTGAGTCACGGCTCGACTTGGACCCCCTGAGAATTACGCGGCCCGAAAGGGACCGTTTATCTCATTGGGCGGCCCATAATGAACCGTGTATCCCTGGTCAAGTGCCATTTATATTGGTCATTTAACCTTGATCTATCTTTGACCAAATCATGTTTGGATTGACCCAATAAGCCCTAGGTTGACTAGTGGTGAGTGGGCTGGACCCTAGTTCAGTTTTGCGCCACTTACGGCAGCCCGGAGCCCATTTGGGTAGATTTCTAGTTGATTAAATTGAACGGACCGATTAGAACCGCCCACTCTATAGAGCGGATATTATTGGACCGTCTATCTATTGAGCGGCCCTGTAAGGACCGTTTATGTTGTTCTTTGGCTTTAGCTCTGTTAGCCGTGAGCGGCCCATTATTGACCGTCCAATCCTTTGAACGGCCCAGGATGGACCGTGTATCCTTGACTTCAGTGAGGTTGATCCTCAGCACCTTTCTATTCTGAACGGTCCAGTGCAAACCGTGTAATGGTCGAGCAGCCCAGTTCTGACCGCTTATCATCCAGAAGTGATTTCCGTGATTATTCGTGTGTGAATCCAAGGACCTGATTGGTTCTTGATAACTTGAACTTTCTGGTCAAAGTATCTCCTCGACTTACCCTTGGAATCCTCCGAGGTGAGCTATACCTTGACATCATTGGCCATTAACTTGATTAATGTTTAGACATAACTTGGGATCTTGGATTTAACAAATCAATGCCAACACATCGTAAGGGCCCGGTCTGGTCTTGGGAGGAGGGCCTGAAAAGTACTTGTGCCCCGGGGAGTTTGAATGACATGGTGAGGCATTGCACCGAGTGCATGACTAGTGTGATGTCTATGATAATAATCTAATACTTGAATTTCTCTTGACTTGGTTAGTTCTTGCTTGTTGGCCAATTTCAAGTTATATCATGTTCTTGCCTTCCTTTCATTATGTTGTTACATAGTCATTTCCTTTCGTTCTTTATTTACACGCTCAAACATGCAATTAATTGGTTAATTACTTAAACTTGCCTGTTATTACCTACTGAGCGTTCGCTCACCCAGTTGTTTCCCCCCTTTCAGGTCGCTGAGGTGAGGACTCATAGACTGATGGGGACGGGCAAGAGTGATGACCGTGGAGCGAACCAGTTAGAAGCATGTGAAGCTAGTTCTAGTTGTGGAGTCGATTTGTGTTTTAGAGTGTTTTGGAAGAGTTGTGAATTTGAATTTCCGTAAATGTAATAGTGTTAAGTGGATATTGTCGAAGGATATGTTAAGTGAGATTATTGTGGTTTAGAACATGGATTAATTGTATGTTATTTAATGAATGGAGTGTTTCTATTTAGGGTGATGTGTGATCTTTTAACTTTAGCATATCATGTCTATAAATCAACATATTATTATTACTTGTTTCTACTGCCAGTCTCGATATTCCACGTCGGGGCATGACAGGGAGTGTCGACCTCAGCAGCCTGTGCACTGTTCTTTGCCATTTCCATTTGAGTTATTCCTATTTGATCCGATGTGCATTGTGTCTAAGTGTCTCATTTTCCTTATAGGAGTGGTTTATGTTTTTATCAACCAAGAGTTTTAATTAGGCCAAAGTTTTTGGTAGGATCTATTCAACCCCCCCTTCTAGATCTAGTTGCACCCCAAGGACCTAACAAAATGAAGTTTTGCGAAAATTGATGGAACCTTGGTTTTGAAAATGACAATCTATGAGTCATGTGAGACTGGAATATATAAATGTGTTTGCATTTGATCTTTACATATATGATTAAGTATGTGCATAGTTGCGTTTGAGTTTGTGCATAGTTGCGTCATTCAGCATAAAAGGTCTGTGCACCTTGCATCTGTCGCATACGAAATCCATGCATTTGTTGATAAAGTTAGTGCAGCGTTACCTCAAGCATAAAGGAAGTCTGTGCATATTCTGTCTGTGCATTGATAGTCGATGCTTGCTCTGTCTCTCGTATATGGAAAGTTGGTGCACCTTTTAGTTAAGTCTGTGCACACCACATTATCTGCCAGATAACGTCGGTATATGAATTAGTCGTTTACATTCGTAGTCGGTGCATGTTTTTCTTTTGTTCATGCTATGTCTGTGCATCGTGAGGTTGGCATATAGCGTCTTTGCATTCTATGTTGTATGCACACACTTAGTCTGTGCATGCCCTAGCTCTCCAGCCATAATGAGTCTGTGCATACTTCTTTGTGCACACTGATCGTGTGTGTAGAACCTGCAAACGTATGCATTAAGTCTGTGCATACTAAGTCTGCCCATGTGTGCTATATGAACTGTCGAACATTCTCTTAGCAAGTCTGTGCAATATTCATATCTGTTTGACTATCGTATGTTTCGACATGTTAACAGGTCAACTGCTCGAACGAGGGCACGTGATCCAAGGCGGACCGTCCCTGACAAAGGACTGCCACGAGGGAAGCTACAGTGCTTAGAATTGAACAAGTGGCTGAAAGCTTACTGGAATCATTTGGCGGGAATGTTCCCTCAACATGCCCAGTGGGTGAGCTCGTGGGTCCCTGATTGAAGATATATAAGACTCCTCTTCTGCGAACAGACTGATGATGATGATGGATATTTGAAGAGAAGATTAGAAAGAGATAGAGAAGAATCAGAGTGTGTAGCAGAGAGATACGAGCAGAAAGAGAAAAGAGCAAATGCGATCGAACAAGATTGAAAGAGAAGATCTGTGGGAGAGCTAAGAGAGAGATTGAGAGAAGGAGGAACTGAGAGTTGTATTCATTGATCTCTTGGTTCGGAACCAGAGCCAATATGCTCATTATCCTGAGCTACATTTCAGTCTTCTTTTTAATTTTCTATATTCGTTTTGTTTTGTTTTAAAACTCTTGTTACTCAAGCTGTGAGTCAGCAGAGGTGAAGCTATAATCCTTGTTGGGTCCCGTAGTGCAGGAACACGGATCTAGAGGGGGGAGGGTGAATAGATCCTACTACTAAAAACTATGACCGATTAAAAATATAAACAAGCGCACAGCGGAATTAACAACCTTGACGAGATTGAAGATTACCCTCAAGCAAGATGTTTGAATTCTCTCAATCTCACCGTTCACACACGATTAGGATAAACACATTAAGCTATTAAACATAACAAGGCAAACCACAATGCAAACCATAGGACACTGAGATTTTTAAGGTGGTTCGGGACTACGACGGGCTCCCTACGTCCACCCCTCACCAAACCCGGTGAGGCTTCACTCGGGGAAAAATCCCCAACACGGAGACGACGCTCCAAACACACACGGATACGGCGATGAAGTCTCCCACACGATCCGACGACCGGATCACAACACACACACACACACACACACACACGCTGCAACAATCGCAGCACAATGACACAAACACGATCGCACGAAGGCGATCAAACACGACCGTATACACAAACGGTCACACACACAAATATCTCTAATGTTCATAAAATAAACACAAATATTCAAGCATGCTCAAACCCAAAATACAGATCATAGAACATATCACAAAGAACTGATAGAAGACATAGAAGTGATCCCCCTTTGTTCTTCATGGCCGATTGATGATGTTCCTTGAACCACGAGTTGGAGAGAAGCCGGATGAAGACGTTTCTTGCGTCCTCTTGATCCTCTCTTCGATCCGCACCTTTTCTTCTTCTTCCACGATCTCCAGATCTTCACAGAAGTAGATGATCTCCTCCTTGCAAGAGCTCCACCACGTTCTCCCCTTTTCTTCACCTATACGAATGAACAAATGTGCATTAGGGTTAATCACTACTGAAATTCGGAGCAACACATTGATATATATAGGAGACAGACCAAATGACCCATATACCCCTTCTAAAGTGAGTTTAAAACACCCTGACATGATTAGGAACCATTAGGGTATATTTTAGAATGGTTTAATAGGGTTTTCAATAAGTTTAAAATACTTTCGTAAGTCCCGTCCGGAAGGGGTCGACCCTTGGGGTCGACCCTCGGGCAACAGGTTGCTGGAAAACACAAAACATCACCTTCTGTTACAGGGGTCGACCCTTGCAGTGGGGGTCGACCCCTGGGGTCGACCCTCGGCAACCAGGTTGCTGCCGGGGCCAAAAAATGAGCCAAGATTACAGGGGTTGACCCCATGGGTCGACCCTTGCAGTGGGGGTCGACCCCTGGGGTCGACCCGTTCAGGCAGGGTACACAAAAACAGCTCTGCGCGCTTCGACGGCAGAAATTAATTCTCCTAGCTCCGAATCTCGATCGAAGTGAGACTGGAAGCGTTGGAAAGAGGACTCACAGAGCTACAACATAAAATTTTTAGAGGGGAGATCCAAAGGTCGGATTGAAAATAGTGAAGACTGTAAGATAGTTTGAGTTTGAAAAACAACTAAAACCTCCATCAAACCAAAGGGAAACAATTGATTAAATGTTACCATAATCCCATGAAGATCAACAATGATTTTGCATCCTGAAAAACATAATAAACCAAGAGGTTAGTTGAGAATCAAACTCATGAATCAAGCATTAACAATCTCTACAAGGGAGCTCAACATTCAAACACAAGGCGACCAAATATTCAACAATAAAATGCTTCATCACACAAGTGTTAACAAGTATGCCAAATGCAAAGCGTGCATAATTATCATGGAACCACATTCATTCAAATGGCATTCTTGTTGACAAAAACTAATATTCATGAAGCCTTATTTTCACGAGGAACATTGTCTTCACATGCATCTCACATATCAGTATATACCAATCATGCAAACATGTTTTCTCATGAATTCTCTTGAGTACAGGGCATGTGTATTCTTCCAAGCATGTTTCACAAATTCATGCACATATTGAAATCACAATAACTCTATGAATGATATGTCACTATCAGTCAATTAGAAATATGTGTTCAGTGAACACAATCTCATAGATTAAGACCCAAAAGAAGTCATCTCTAGAAAAGCCATCTTCATGCAATTCTTTCATACAGAAGTCATTAACTCAAACTTTTAGAGCAAAGTACACATGACCAATCATTCATCCAATGCATGAGCAATATGGAACCAACTTTCATGAAGTCTTGTATGAATATTTTAAGCCCAAAAATATTATGAAGAAAATGCATGAAAATATCCAACCAAGACGTTGAAAGCTATTAGATGAAATTAATGAAATGTAGAAGAATCATTGCAATGCAATGAGAGAGGTAACCCCCTTTTTTCAATAAGATCTTCATTGACGTACTCCTTTAAGTTCCAAACATGAAGCATGGATTTTGATCCTGCAAATCAAAATATTCAAGACATGAGATCCTTAAATACAAATCATTCATAAGTTAACTCCCTTTAAGAAGAAGAGCTTCATTGATGGACTCCTTAAGATTCCAAGTATGAGCTATGAAGTTGTATTCCTACAAACCAACATAAATATAACCAAGTGTTCACATGACTGTCAAGAGTGAACATTAACTCCATCAACTCATCAACTCAAGATATAACACATGTTGCTCAATGAACCACATACACACACAAACACAATCGTTTTGATATCATTGAAACCAAACACCAACTAGGGGATGCAACAATCTCCCCCTTTTTGATGATGACAAAATGATGTGTGTGATAATACAGATTTTACAAACATGGGCAAACATTGAGCATACACCAATTCTTCCATGCTCCCCAAGACAACAACAAGTATAAGACATTGAGCATTGAGCACACACATTAAGCATTCTCCCCCTTTTTGTCATCTACAAAAAGATAGAGGGTATGTGACATAAAATGAACATGTGAGGCCAAATGATAAGTTTCCAATTTAAATGCCAATTGATGTTAAGTACGGGCTCAACCATATGAAACCAAGTGTTGATCAAGGTAGAGGCACAAACATAGACAATGTCAATTCTCGAAGAGAGAGAGTCTCAAAGAGAGTATTTGTTGATCATGATACCATTTGTTGGTTGAACTCATTTTGGCATTTATGCAACATGAAGTGTTCAGAATATGCATTTCAGAATGAACGGTGCCAATTGTTGAAAAGTATGGATTTGATCAAGATGATATCATGAATGACCTATATGCGTGCTGAAAATGTCAAATATGCAAATATGCAAATTAGCACTGAATATGCACTATGTGAATGCTAATCATGCAAGTTATGAAGCGATGCACAAGATGACTGATATCCTTCAAATGTAAGGTTTATGCTCAGAATTAGACTCAAGGGGAATGCATGAACATGTAAGCACGCAAGCACAATCGTCATGCACACAAATATTACATATAGTAACTCCCCCTTAATGAGGCACGGGTTAAGAAAAGAGCACGTGATTCAAATTCAAGAGTATAAGACATGAAGCATAACTAAGAGGTTTTGTGCATACATAACTAGGAGTACTACATAAACCATGAATGTAGGCGAATTCATAAAATACATATATCACAGAAATGCCCATGTAAAATGTGAGGCAATGACTAATGAGCTTCAAAACATATGAATTTTCAGATATTTTAAAGAACACTAGAAGGTAATCTTCTCTCTACACATTCACTTTAGATTCTCGACTATCGGTAGTTTCGCACAACCCCTATTTAGTTTCTTTTAAAAGACTTCACCTTTCGGCATGAGTTTCCTCATGTGTCGCAATGGGGATTCCCGGCTACTTGGATTCGTCATACATATGGATTTTTGTTTCTCCTTTTGACACGAGTTTCCTCCTTTATTTCAGGGGGGATTCCCGGATACTCGGATCCACATTCCACTTATTGAATTTTTGTGGGATAGGCAGCTTTTTCCTCACGATTACTCTTTAATGTCCATGTAGAGATTCAAGTTCTCTTTAGAGTATTGGAAAGAATTTCTTAAATCCTTATCAATGAAATTCATTAAATTCATTATGTGCAAGAGTGTGAGGGTAAATTTTTATTTTGCATGTATAAAATAAATTTGACAAGACACGGCTATGACTCCCCCTAAATGTATGCATGGTCGAAAATAAATCCTCCCCCTTAATATATGACATGTATCACATATGAATAAAATCACTGCATTGTTATTTATCAAGGAGGTGAGATCTTAGAATTTTCCAAGAAAGGTTTTACAAGATAAATACATACACATATGCAAGGATTTATGGAAGTATTCATACAAGCATTCATGAGTCAAGATATGCGATTATCATGAAATATATGCATATGCTCTATATACATGAATATGCAATATGCATCTTTTTGTCATTTTATATGCATAGTATATGAATGATATGCAAAGATGCCAATGCATTCTTTTTATGTAAGTTTTCAGTTTTTGTAATGACTTGAGCATATAAGAAAAACATGAACCAGGTGAATGCATGATATGGATTTTCAATAACATTTCAATAGCTTAGAGTATCATCCACAAACCAAACAGATTTTACAGGTTCTGGTACGAGCTGGAGGTGAAGGTTCAAAAACCCAACTCACACATAGTGGGAGCTTCTAGGTGGACATAATCCACCCTTCCACTACACACCATTTGATATACCAGATACCCAAATACACTCAGATGCTCATGCACTTCATATTGAAAAGTATTCAGTAGGCAAAGACATCATGTTTGGTCCTCAAAATTTTCAGATTCATTCAACCAATGAGACATGTTCATCATAGCTGAATACAAGAACAACAGATCAAGTTCAGAAATAATATCTGTCAAAGGAACAATTCTGCATTTCAGAAATTTTACCTTCTTGAAGCAAGAATGAATTTCAGATTCAATTTGAAAGTACATGCAAATCAAAGGCAAATTGATTTTCTTTTAAATACAAGGTTCCTTATAAGTCAAACAATTCAATTTTTAAATTTTGGTACAAGACGGAGAACATAGGTCCGAAGACCACCATCACGCTTACTGGAAGTATCCAGTTGAACGTAGTCCAACCTTTTCTAACCACCATTTGATATACCAAATATTCATCCATTGAAGACATATGTGGCTTGTGAAGAATTTAGAGCATAACATGAGAACACACTAAAATATCATCCCAAGTCATCAAAACCATCAAATTTGACAATGAAAGAGTAAAGTTGGGATTTTACCAAATGAGTGTGCCTTGTTCCTTTTTATTGGAACCCCTTTCATTCTTTATTTACCTCAAGGCACACTTGCATCAAAGCCAATTCATTCAACGGATTTGGGCACCCAAGTCTTTTTGGGTCCCTGGATGCTAGTAGCATTGCCACCAAACACTTTCTTCTTTTTTGTTGCCACAATATCATCATTCTTCATGATCCTGCAATCCTCAATGACATGTCCATAGTTTCCACAATAAAGGCATTGAGGAAAAACAGTTTTACCAAAAGGCTTCCTTTTAGGAGTAAAGGAATTTTTAAATCCATTCCATCTTCTATTTTCAAAAGGTCTAGATTTAACAAAATTAGACCTAGCATGCATTCTAGAAGTATGGAGATTTTCTGTTTTCAAAAATCAGCACTCTTTCATAACATGACCGTATTTCCCATAATGAAAGCAACAAGGAGTTGTGGGTTTACGGAATGATTTTTCATTGTTTGCATGAGTGTTCGTGAATGAATTTTTCTTTTGGGATGCAAACCTTTTAGCATGGGAAGCATGTTCATTTCTGGATTTTCTTTGAAAGTTAAACTTAGCATTCATGGCACGATAATCATCATATTTCTTCACAAAGTAATCATCCATGACATGGCCAAGTTTGTGACAATAGAAACAAGAAACATTTCTCTTTTCCTTGAAAGTATTTTGTTCATCTTTCTGTTTTGAAAAATAATTTTTCATCGTGTGGCCTAACTTACCACAATGAAAGCAAGAACCATTTCTTTGTGATTTGAAAATATTTTTCTCTTTGCATGCAAATTTGTCATCCTCTTTCATGACAACACAATCATCCATCACATGACCAAACACATCACAATAGAAGCATTCAACATTGAACTTCGATTTTTGAAATCCATTTGGCATGGTTAGTTTGATATTCTTCATTTTCTCAAATCTATTTTCAGAATTCTTCATTTCTACAATTGGAGGTGGTGCTTTGGAAGTGCTCGGAATATCAGATGCATGAACAAATGAAGTTTTCAATTTGGATTCAAAAGACTTTTTGTTGACCGGGGTGTATCCAAGACCTTCTTTTTGAAAGTTCACCTTAACACCCAACATTTTATCCAAATTTTCCTTTCCTTTGACAAATCTAGACAAATCATCTTTTAAGCTTTGCACTTCTTCTTCAAGAGCAGAAATATGCAATTCGGCACTCGTGATTTCTTCTTCACATGCACAAACTTTCTCATTCAACAAGCAATTCACAGATTTGAAGCTTTCATTTTCATCCTTGAGTTCTTTATTTTCAACATTCATGGAATTTAGTTTTTCAGTCAATTTCTCAAGGACTTTCTCAGTTTCAACAAATTTTGAAATCCTAGCAAGCATTTGTTCATTTTCAGATTTCAACAAAGCATTTTTCTTTTCAAATTTATCAGAGCTTTTCAACCTACTTTCAAGTAGAGAAATATGAATTAGCATAGCACCATTATGCTTTTTGAGCTCCTCATTTTCAATCATGATCCTCTTGTTGTCAATTTCATTGTCAAGCAATTTATCAAATATTTTATCATCATCAGAAAGAGATGCTAGCTTACTTTTAAGTTGTTTTTGTGTTTGTTCAAGCAATGAAATCTTAGACAACAAGTGTTTGTTTTGATCAAGCAAATCATGAGAATCAGTATCAATTTCAAGAGTAGTATTAGATTTTCTAAACATCTCAAGCTCCTCATTCATACAAGACATCTCATCTGAAAGTAATTCAACTTTGGATTCTAGAAGTTCTTTTTCATATTCTAGGTTCTCAATCTTTGACTCCAAAGTTTTACAATTTTCACAAGAAGGATTATCATGCACATTCTCATTAATCTTCCTTTTCAAGGTTTTTTTTTCAGATTTGAGTTTCTTACATTTGTCATACACCGTAGCATATGCCATTTGCCATTCCTCAATAGAGAGTTATTCGGATTCAGAATTTATCTCATCATAATTTTCTTCATTGAGTTGATCATCATTGTCGGCCATCAGATAATTTTGTCCTTCCATCTCTTGAGCTTTGATCTACTGATCCATGAGCTCCTTGGCCATTCTACAAGAAGAAACAAATGGAAACATATGAGTATCAATGGCTCCTTTCAATAAATTTAAGACAATGATATTTTCATGGTTTTTCAATTTATCTTGACTAGACCACTTGGTCTTATCTAGAGGCAATTCATCGACACGTGCTCAACAGAAAAATTCATGATTATAGAATGCACTATGATCACTCTGTAGATCGTGAGATCTAGGGACAGCAGAGCCTTGCTTTGATACCAATTGTTGAGTCCCGTAGTGCAGGAACACGGATCTAGAGGGGGGGTGAATAGATCATACTACTAAAAACTATGACCGATTAAAAATATAAACAAGTGCACAGCGGAATTAACAACCTTGACGAGATTGAAGATTACCCTCAAGCAAGATGATTGAATTCTCTCAATCTCACCGTTCACACACGATTAGGATAAACACATTAAGCTATTAAACATAACAAGGCAAACCACAATGTAAATCATAGGACACTGAGATTTTAAAGGTGATTCGGGACCACGACGGGCTCCCTACGTCCACCCCTCACCAAACCCGGTGAGGCTTCACTCGGGGAAAAATCCCCAACACGGAGACGACGCTCCAAACACATACGGATACGGAGACAAAGTCTCCCACACGATCCGACGACCGGATCACAAACACACACACGATCCGACGACCGGATCACAACACACACACGATCCGACGACCGGATCACAACACACACACACGCTGCAACAATCGCAGCACAATGACACAAACACGATCGCACGAAGGCGATCAAACACGACCGTATACACAAACGGTCACACACACAAATATCTCTAATGTTCATAAAATAAACACAAATATTCAAGCATGCTCAAACCCAAAATACAGATCATAGAACATATCACAAAGAACTGATAGAAGACATAGAAGTGATCCCCCTTTATTCTTCAAGGCCGGTTGATGATGTTCCTTGAACCACGAGTTGGAGAGAAGTCGGATGAAGACGTTTCTTGCGTCCTCTTGATCCTCTCTTCGATCCGCACCTTTTCTTCTTCTTCCACAATCTCCAGATCTTCACGGAAGTAGATGATATCCTCCTTGCAAGAGCTCCACCATGTTCTCCCCTTTTCTTCACCTATACGAATGAACAAATGTGCATTAGGGTTAATCACTACTGAAATTCAGAGCAACACATTGATATATATAGGAGACAGACCAAATGACCCATATACCCCTTCTAAAATGAGTTTAAAACACCCTGACATGATTAGGAACCATTAGGGTATATTTTAGAATGGTTTAATAGGGTTTTTAATAAGTTTAAAACACTTTCGTAAGTCCTGTCAGGAAGGGGTCGACCCTTGGGGTCGACCCTCGGGCAACAGGCTGCTGGAAAACACAAAACATCACCTTATGTTACAGGGGTCGACCCTTGGGGTCGACCCTTGCAGTGGGGGTCGACCCCTGGGGTCGACCCCCGGCAACCGGGTTGCTGTCGGGGCCAAAAAATGAGCCAAGATTACAAGCGTCGACCCCATGGGTCGACCCTTGAAGTGGGGGTCGACCCCTGGGGTCGACCCGTTCAGGCAGGGTACACAAAAATAGCTCTGCGCGCTTCGACGGCAGGAATTAATTCTCCTAGCTCCGAACTCCGAGCGAAGCGAGACTAGAAGCGTTGGAAAGAGGACTCCCAGAGATACAACATAAATTTTTAGAGGGGAGATCCAAAGGTCGGATTGAAAATGGTGAAGACTGTAAGATAGTTTGAGTTTGAAAAATAACTAAAACCTCCATCAAACCAAAGGGAACCAATTGATTAAATGTTACCATAATCCCATGAAGATCAACAATGATTTTGCATCCTGAAAAATATGATAAACCAAGAGGTTAGTTGAGAATCAAACTCATGAATCAAGCATTAACAATCTCTACAAGGGAGCTCAACATTCAAACACAAGGCGACCAAATCTTCAACAATAAAATGCTTCATCACACAAGTGTTAACAAGTATGCCAAATGCAAAGCATGCATAATTATCATGGAACCACATTCATTCAAATGGCATTCTTGTTGATAAAAACTAATATTCATGAAGCCTTATTTTCACGAGGAACATTGTCTTCACATGCATCTCACACATCAGTATATACCAATCATGCAAACATGTTTTCTCATGAATTCTCTTGAGTACAGGGCATGTGCATTCTTCCAAGCATGTTTCACAAATTCATGCACACATTGAAATCACAATAACTCTATGAATGATATGTCACTATCAGTCAATTAAAAATGTGTGTTCAGTGAACACAATCTCATAGATTAAGACCCAAAAGAAGTCATCTCCAGAAAAGCCATCTTCATGCAATTCTTTCATACAGAAGTCATTAACTCAAGCTTTTAGAGCAAAGTACACATGACCAATCATTCATCCAATGCATGAGCAATATGGAATCAACTTTTATGAAGTCTTGTATGAATATTTCAAGCCCAAAAATATTATGAAGAAAATGTATGAAAATATCTAACCAAGACGTTGAAAGCTATTAGATGAAATGAATGAAATGTAGAAGAATCATTGCAATGCAATGAGAGAGGCAACCCCCTTTTTTCAATAAGATCTTCATTGACGCACTCCTTTGAGTTCCAAACATGAAGCATGGATTTTGATCCTGCAAATCAAAATATTCAAGACATGAGATCATTAAATAAAAATCATTAATATAACTTTCAAACATGAACAGAGTTAACTCCCTTTAAGAAGAAGAGCTTCATTGATGGACTCCTTAATATTCTAAGTATGAGCCATGAAGTTGTATTCCTACAAACCAACATAAATATAACCAAGTGTTCACATGACTGTCAAGAGTGAACATTAACTCCATCAACTCATCAACTCAAGATATAACACATGTTGCTCAATGAACCACATACACACACAAACACAATCGTTTTGATATCATTGAAACCAAACACCAACTAGGGGATGCAACAATCCTCATCGGTTGCAGAGAAGGATTTCTCTGGACAGGTTAAGCTGTAACCCACAGCGGGCAGAGGTTGATTTTTATGGATAGCGAAGCTGTAACGTTCAGCGGATTGTAGGGAAGAAATTCCCCGAAGCTGTGTATCAACGGCAAGCTGTTAGTCAGCAGTGAAGCCACACTCAGTTGAGTGTGGGGTGGACGTAGACCTCTGGATTCAGTTTGAACCACCTAAAAACCCTCTGTCTAATGTGTGATTGCATTGTGATTTGTGGTCGTCGCTGCATTCGTTCCTTTGTTCAGTAGATGAATGATTAGGATTGCTTGAGCACCGATCGTATATATCTGGTCTATTCTGGTTGAAGTTCAGTGTGACCTCACTACCCTATAGTAATTTGTTTAAATTCCGTAATAGAATCTGCGGTAGTAGTTTTAATCGGGTATTTGATCTATTCAACCCCCTCTAGATCACTCAACAATTGGTATCAGAGCAGGTGTCTGCACAAAGGTCCAACGACCTGCAGATCCGTTCCTTGATGTGGTTTCGGTGCGATCTGGTTTGTTCCAACTCTTAGCATTGCTCTTGATCTTATTTATAGTGAATTCATGGCTGAAATTCCAGTATACACTGGTTAGAATTTTTGTGGCCGGTATGGCTCCTTTAGAGACTATGTGATGCATGTGGATTCAGATCTATGGATACTTATAGCTCTCAGTCCGTATGAAGTTCCAGAGGACAAATCCCAATGGAAATCTTCAAACAGACTAAAATTTGATGAAAATAAAAAGGCCCTAGATCTAACCAAAAGGGCAATAAACTCTAACTGTGTTTCATATGTCAATGAATGCAGGAGTGCAGCAATTATCATCAACGGAATGTTGGGAAGATCTTGTGGAGATGAGGAAATGTGCTTGATGGTCAGAGATCAGTCCGAGGACTCATCCTCCCAGGTAAATTCTGAAGCTGAGAATTTTAGCTATGATGATTTAGTCTCCATGAATGAGCATTTATTGAATAAATATGATAGAGTCAAATCAAAAAAGAATAAGTTGAGAAAAGAAATGATTCATGAAGTTACACGCTTAAGAGCTGAAAAGGAAAATTTGAAATCTGATATGAACAAAGAAAAAGATGAGCTGAATAATTTGAAATTTGAAGTTAAGAGTGTAAGAAACAAACTTACTAGAGATGAAAATTCATGTAACGAATGTGCATTCTTAAAGGAACTAATTGAAGACCTTAATTCAGATGACAATATGTAGAAGAATCTAATTAGATCCTTGAAAGAAGAAAATGAATCATTGGTTAAACAGAAAAAGGAAACTAATGAATATCAAGACAAATTAATTTAATAAAATAGTAATTTGAAGGAACATAATAAAAAGATGATGGTTCTTAATACAGTCTTATCTGAAAGATGGCTGACCTTTGAAAAAGGAAAATCTAGTTTGGAGAAAAAGGAAACAAACAATGAAATGAAGATTCAACAAGAAAATGAATCTCTGAAAAGTCTCAATGACTGTCTGCATCAACAAGTCATCTCCTATGAAAATAAAATTGCCACCCTGCAAGCTGAAGTTGAAGATCTAAGAAACACTCTTTCAAAATTTGTTAAAGGGAAAGATAACTTGAATAAATTGCTCGGGTCAAATGTGAATTTTCAGAAAGAAGGCTTAGGTTTTGATCCTATTAATAAGAAGATTGATATGAAAAGAAACTCCACTGTTTTTGTAAAAAGTTTTGAACAGGAAAAACCATCTAGCTCATCTGTCATCCAATTCACTGCCAAGAAAATAGAAAATCCAACTAAAAATCTTAAAAAGACTCAAAAATAGAAAAAGAATGTTGTTTCAAATAAATTCAAATCTGCATCTGATTCTTCTATGCAAGTTGCTAATGATTCTCATACACACTTACATGCATGTACAAATGATAAATCTGTCACAACAGTGCATGTTCTCAAAAAATGAAATGCTTCATGTCACTACTCTGGTAGAGAAGGGCATGTTATGGTCGATTGCATAGTTTTAAAGAAAGATGACTTAGATGCATGCAAACATGTCAATGCAGTTCAAAATAAATACGTGCAAAGATCTGATAGAGATATCTCCAATGAATGCTTCTATTGTGACAAAAAGGGTCATTACATGTATAACTGTTATTTAAAAAAATAAGAAGATCAAGATTACAGAAACAGTTATGTAAAGAAGCATGTGAATAAATCTTAAAATCAGAGCGTCAATTGTTTTAACTGTGGATAATTTGGGCATGCTATGTCTGAATGTTGGTCCTTGAAAGACAATAAGATTTATCCTGCTAATATGAATCAGTTTGCATCAAGGACAGTTCATAATCCTGCCTTCATGCATAAACCTCCCATATGCAACAAATGTGGAAGGTTAGGTCACACTAATTTTGACTGCTATTGGAATAACTGGAGAGCACGAATGTGGGGTGCTACTCATCCTAATGGACCCAAGAATTCTTGGGGTCCAAGATTGTTCAAATAACCTTTTGACTGCAGGTGTGCTTCTGAAGATAAAATAAAAGTGGGGCTCAATAAATTCAGGGCACAAAGGTTAGTCAACCTCCACCTTTCATTTTTGTTAAATTTATCTGAATAGAACTTTCTGTGGAATGATGCATGATCGATTAGACAAACCTGATAATTGATGTTATATGTTTATGAGTAATACATGTTGATGTATGTGATTCATGCAAATTCCATGAGATATTTTTAGTTACTTTTTCATAATAATGAGTAGATGCATCCATCTGCATGACCTCTTAGCTTATCAAATAGATACACTTGAACATTACATTACCAAGTCTGTGCACAGTTAGACGGGTCCACATATTACATCAGTGCATGCTTAGCTAGTGTGCTCACAACGTCGATGCAAGTATTGTTGCTGCACGCGTGCAAGTCGGTGCACATTCACTAGGTCCATGCATAGTTGCATAAACTGTAGGTCAAAGTCTGTACAGACTTTTCCCATATGCATTGTTGTGCCCCTGGTTTTGATGATGACAACCATGAGACTTGAATGTTGTACTCAACTCAAAATGTTGAATTAAATCATGATTCAGTAACGCTTCCATTTGATTTCCTTTTGACGCAAGAAAGGAACAGGGTCGACGCTGGGAGTTCAAGGCGTCCACGCATCAGTTGAAGAGGGATTCACATATTCACTTCACTGCGTCAACTCCACACTATTGCAGCGTCAACTCATCAGCATAAGGAGCAGAGGCATTCACAGATCTACTTCACAGCGTCAACGCCATAGTAGAGCAGCGTCGACGCAGCAGTTAAAAAGGCAGTGTTAATGGTTCACTGGAATACCCCAGTGCGTCAATGCTACAGCATGATAGCATCGACGCAGCAGCTCATTCTGATGTGAAGTTGGCTTTGGGTCAGTTCAGTGGGTCGACGCAGTGACCCCATGCGTCAACGCATCCAGTCTTACATTCAAGCCATATGAGGCATCTCAAGGCTACGTCAACCTTGTGGACTCAATGGGTTGACGCCATCTGAACTTCCTTCGAGATTAGTAGGGTGGACCCCAATCGTACATGATGTCAAAGGCCACATCAGCCAAAAGCGCTTGAGATTTCATCTTTTTCCTCACGATTCCAGAAGACTCTACACAGAGCGATCAGGGGACTAACCAGAAAATCTGGTTGGGGCCCACTAGATGTATATATGCATGGATCTGGAAATGAGCGCGGGAATTGCTGAATTGTGGAAGGTGTTAGGGATTTCAAAGCTGCTGCGGACAAGGCTGAGGAAGAGAAGCTCACGAGAGGAACTGGGAGTTCATCTTCATCCTGATATCGATCTGCTGAAGAGTGATCCTTGACAAGCTCATCCACATTTCTGAAGGAGAAGATCAGCTGATCGTTGAAGCTTCTTCTTCCAGTTTTCTGAAGTCAAGCCAGAGATTCGGCTGCTTCGCAGATCTGAGATTGTCTTTTCATTTATTGAGTGATTTCATCTATCATTTGTCTTTTTTATTTGAACTCTATTATATTGTTTCTCCCTCGTACTGGTTAGAGTAGAGGGAGGGGTTTGATCCAGTAGACTGTGCTTGGATCAAGGGAAGTTGTGCGTGTGGCCTGCAAGCTATTTGTCAGCGGTTTAGAGGATCTGTTCCTCTGGTTAAGCCAAGTTCTAATGCTCAGCGGTGTATGTGAGGAAGTTGTTCCTTGGTGTAGCTAAGCTGTAAAGCTCAGCAGGGATCCTCACTGGTTTAGTGAGGGGTGGACGTAGGTCTCCACAGGGAGACCAAACCACCATAAAAATCTACGTTCCTTTTGTGGTTTGATTTCTCTCATTATTCTCCCTTCGTTAGATGTTTGATTAGGCACGATTCTCATGCTGTTTGCTACTGAACTTCTAATTTGCATTCTGCTCTGGTATTCTAGTGTGATCTTGCATAAAGTCTTTTAAAGGGTCAACCTATTCACCCCTCCCCTCTAGTTTGACATTCCACCTAATCCAACACGTGGTATCAGAGCTCGGCTCTCTTGTCAAGGGTCTAACAACCCAGAGAGATTTAGTGGAATGGTAAACAAGGGGCTCATGCCTGAAGGGTATGAAGTGAATAGGCCACCCTTCTTTGATGGCTCTAACTATGCTTACTGGAAAAATCGGATGCAGGTATTTCTGAGAGCTTAGGACCATGAGATTTGGAGAGCCCTATGGAGTTTTCACGAATATCCTCATGTGCAAGTGCCAAGGAAATGTGGGACAGACTCCAAGTCATTTATGAAGGTACGTCAGAGGTAAGGGAGAGAAAAGCCAATATGTTAATTTCTGAATATGAAGCTTTTAGAATGAAGCCAGAGGAAAACATATCTGAAATGTATGCTAAACTAATTCTATTAGTGAATGGTCTTAAAGGTCTGGGAAAGGCTTACACAGATTACGAACTGGTTAGGAAAATTCTTAGATCCCTAACTCCAGTTTGGCACACCAAGGCCACTATTGTTGAGGTATCTAGGAACCTTCCTACCACTACCCCTGATGAGCTTATCGGATCTTTGATGGCTTATGAGCTGAACCTCAAAAGGACAAATGAGGATGTGAAAAAGAAAAAGCCTCTTGCATTGAAGGCAGGACCAAGTAGCAAGGAGAGCTCAGATGGCAGTCATTCATCTACCTCAGATGATGACTTAGATGAGATAGCAATGCTCACCTGAAAATTCAGGTGGTTTCTAAGGAAGGAAGGTAAATTTAGAAATAATAGAAGACCAGAGGTAAGAAAGAGTTCAAAATTCAAATCAGAAAACTCTAGGAAATCTGACAAGGTTGTCTGCTACCAAAGCAGGAAACAAGGACATATAAAATCTGAATGTCCAGAGAATGTGAAGAAAGTCCAACCGAAATGGAAGAACAAGAATCCCAAGGCCATGATAAGTACGTGGAGTGACGAGGAGAAAGATGAAGATGAAGAAGAAAGCACTTCTGAAGAAGAGAGTGATGTCAAGTTGTGTTTCATGGCTAATGGAGATGATAAGGATGAGGTAACCTCCTCTTCTGAAAACTTTTCTTGTAGTGATTGGGAAGAAGCATTTAATGAATTGCTAGATAAGTATGATCATGTAAAGAAAGAAAATAAATGACTCAAGAAAAAGAAGAATCTGACTAATCAAGAAAATTCATTGAATGATAAAATCAAGTGCCTAGAAGCTGAAATTACCAGTTTAAGAAAATCTCTTGATGAAAGTGACCAACATAGAGATCAATTGATAGAAATGAATAGAGAAAATGAATATTTGCTGAAAATTCAGGATGACCTGAAACTCAGAATGCAAAAATTGGAGAGTGATATAAAAATTGCTGAAGAAAAGTATGAAGCCATTCAAGGAGTAAATCAGGAACTCCAAGAAAATTTGAAGAAACTGGAAGATGAGAATTCAAGCAAACAAACCTCTCTTGAGAAATTAACTCAAGGTAAAAACAATCTTGAAGCTGTCATGGGAATAAGAAGTAATTTTGGAAAAGAAGGACTTGGTTATAATCCAACCAAGAAGAAGGATCTAGGAACTAGATTTATAACATTTATTTCTGAACAAGGTACGTCTGAGCAGAGTCAAATGGCTGAAAAGAAGTCTTGTGAGGAAAATCAGGAAGAAGGAAAACAGACAAATGAAATCAGAAAAGAAAAGGGCAAAGAGAAAATGTATGATACCCTTAATGCCAATCATCATAAGAATGTGCCTAAGTTTAGAAGAAAATCCTCAGGTCAGCCTATAGGCCCTAGCTCATCAACCTAGCATCAAGAATATAGAAATTCATGGAGTCATAGGACTGGTACACGACAGTTGCGTCAATGCACTGAGTATCCTGCGTCCACTCATCCCATGTCCCAGGGGTTCTAAAGAAAAAATGCTAGAACAAACCATTGGGCGTGTCATCGTAGTGTCCACACTGCGTCAACGCATACACCCTTCCCTGGTGGGCACTCTTTCATAAACATGAGAATGAGTCGACGCAGCCACTATAGTGCGTCGACGCACCCTATGTACCAGAACCCATATGACCGAAAGGCTAAGTGGATGAGTCAAGGTAATCATGTGATAGGGTCTACACAGCGAACCTTCATTCCTTCAAGACCTCAATATTTTTCTAGAACTTCTCATCCCAAGTTTCCCAATGCCTCTTGGAGTCACAATAACTATTGGAATGAGAACAAGAATAAAATGTCATACTTCTCTAACAACAGAAATGGCTCAAAAAGGGAATTCCAAAGGGTACCTCAACCCAATCAGAAAAAATTCAAATCTATGAACCCCACATATCAAAAACCCTCAAAAGAACAGATTTGGATTCCCAAAAGTATGTTGTCTTACTTGACACAATCATATGGTCTGATGGGGCCCAAGTGTATTTGGGTTCCAAAATCTCTTGTTTGATGTGACTTGCAGGAGTGCCTTGCTGCTGTACACAATAGATTGTACCTTGACAATGGCTGCTCAAGGCACATGACGGGAGACAAGACAAAATTCTGTCTCCCAGTTGAGAAAGAAGGAGGACATGTCACGTTTGGGGGAAACAATAAAGGTAAAATAATTAGAAAAGGTAAAGTTGGCAAAACTCCCCTGAACTCTATTGATGATATGTTACTTGTTGAAGGATTAAAATACAATCTTCTTAGTATAAGCCAACTGTGTGATAGGGGGCATAAAGTTGTGTTTGATTCCCATGCATGCACCATTATTGAAAAGCAGTCCGAAAGTGTCAAATTCTCTGGAAAAAGAATAAATAACATGTACATGGTAGATTTAGATGATCCTGCTCATAACAATCTTTGTCTAGCTGTGAATAAAAGTGAACTGGCTTGGCTGTGGCATCGTAGACTAGGACATGCTAGCTATAGTGTCTTGCATAAGTTAGCCAAATTCAACATGGTGAATGGTCTGCCTGATGTTTCATTTAAACAAAATGACAAAATTTATAATGCATGCACTCAAGGCCAGCATACTAAGAAGTCATTTAAATCCAGAATTGAAAACCAATCTTCTAGACATCTTGAACTTGTATACATGGATTTATTTGGACCAGCTAGAACAGCAAGTTTGAGTGGCAATAAATATGGATTTGTTCTGGTAGATGATTTTTCTAGGTTTACTTGGGTGTTCTTTTTAACTCATAAGAATGATGCATTTGAAGAATTTCAGGTATTCTTCGGGAAAATTCAGCATGAGGGTAAGTACACTATTTCATCTATCATGTCAGATCATGGAGGAGAATTTACAAATTCAGAATTCGATGGTTTTTGTAGGGGAATGGGAATATCTCACAAATTCTCCTCTCCAAGAACTCCTGAACAGAATGGAGTGGTGGAAAGAAGAAACAGAACCCTTGTCGAGATGTCTAGAACTATGTTGATTGAAGGACAACTCCCAAGGAAGCTCTGGGCAGAGGCTGTAAACACAGCTTGCTACATTGTAAACCGGGCAATGGTAAGACCTCTGTCCAAAAAGACTCCATATGAGCTGTTGAAAGGTAAGAAGCCATCTGTTATACACTTCAGAGTTTTTGGATCTAAATGCTTTGTTCAAAATAATAACAAAAGGGACTTAGATAAATTTGAACCTAAGAGTGAACCTGTCATATTTCTAGGATATTCAAATCACTCTAGGGCCTATAGAGTTATAAATATCAAAACTCAATCTGTTGAAGAATCTCCACATATTATCTTTGATGAAATGAATGTCAGGTCTGAAAATGAATTATCTTGCAGGGACAAAGATGATGGTGAGTTTCTTGAAGAAAAGGAAGAACAACATACTCAAGAGGAAGAGCCAAGGTCAAATGAAAATCTAGCTGAATCAAGTACTAGAGGTAATGCAGATGACAATGAAGGTAACTCTCTAACTAATGTTAGAATGTTAAGGGACCACCCTCTATCAAGCATTATTGGTAATCTGCATGATCCTACCAGAACTAGATCTCATTTCAGAACAATTGAAGAAATGGATAATTTGGCTATTATATCTCAAATTGAACCAAAAAATATAACTGAAGCCCTGAAAGATGATTGCTGGATAAATGCAATGCATGAGGAATTAAATCAATTCAAAAGAAATAAAGTGTGGCACCTTGTGCCAAGACCTAATGAACTTTCAGTAATTGGAACTAAATGGGTCTTTAGAAACAAACAAAATGAAAATGGAATTATGATAAGAAATAAAGCAAGACTGGTTGCACAAGGATATAACCAAGAATTTGGCATTGATTTTGAAGAATCCTTTGCACAAGTAGCTAGATTAGAAGCTATCAAATTATTACTTGCATATGCATGTTGTCATGGAATAAAACTCCATCAAATGGATGTAAAAAGTGCATTTCTCAATGGTTTAATAAAAGAAGAGGTGTATGTTGAACAACCCCCTGGTTTTGAATCTATAGACTGCCCTGACCATTTTTACAGATTAGACAAAGCTCTCTATGGGCTCAAATAGGCACCTCGAGCATGGTATGATAGACTCAGCTCCTACCTCACTGAGAAAGGATATTCAAGAGGTAAAGTGGACCAAACCCTATTCACCAAGGTGAGAAATAATGACATTATTCTGGTTCAAATCTACGTCGATGATATAGTTTTTGGATCCACTAAACCAAGCATGTGTGATGAATTCTCAAATTTGATGACCACAGAATTTGAGATGAGTCTCATGGGTGAGCTTCAATTTTTTCTAGGTCTACAAATCACCCAAAGCAAGGATGGATGCTTCATCAACCAGGCAAAGTACATTTCTGAATTATTGAAGAAATATCAAATGGAGAATCTTAAGGCAATCAGCACTCCCATGAGCACCAATACAGGTTTGGATGCAGATCTGCAAGGTAAATCAGTAGATGCAAAGACGTATCGAGGTATGATCGGATCACTCCTCTATCTTACTGCATCTAGGCTAGACATCCAATTTTGTGTATGTATGTGTGCTAGGTTTCAGTCTGTTCCTAAAGAATCTCACTTGATTTCTGTAAAGCGTATCTTTCAATACCTTGCTGGAACTCGAGACTTAGGGATTTGGTATCCCGCATCTTGCACTTTTGATCTTGTATCATACTCAGATGCAGACTATGCTGGATGCAAACTTGACAGGAAAAGTACAAGTGGCTATTGCCAATTTTTGGGAGGGTGTTTGGTTTCTTGGGCATCCAAGAAACAACACTCAGTGGCACTATCCACTGCAGAGGCAAAATATGTCGCTGCAGGGAGTTGTGGCACTCAAGTGTTATGGATCAAACACCAACTCCAGGATTATCAAATTGATTTTAGATGTGTCCCAATATTATGTGATAACACAAGTGCCATTAACCTGGTAAAGAATCACATCCAGCACTCTAGGACCAAACATATCAAAATAAGGCATCACTTCTTGCGAGATGAAGTTAATAAAAGTAGCTTTAAATTGATTTTTGTAGACTCTGAACATCAACTAGCTGACATTTTCACCAAGCCACTGAATAATGAAAGATTCTCTTGTCTTAGGAGAGAGCTTGGTTTGTGCAATCCTCATCTTGTTGCCTAAATTGATTGCTTGATTTCTTCCTTGAAACTTGTCTTATTAACTTTGCCTAGAAATAAATTGATTGCATGTCCTTCTTGAGTTGCAAATACCTGTTTTCTAAATAAGTCACAGATTTAGGGGGAGTTTAGTTTTGAGCATATCTGTTTAATAAGTGCATCTTCATTCATATTGTCTGTCATGAATAAATGGAGGGAAAGTTTGCATCAGTTTTTAGACATGAAGTGTGAATGTGCATGCTAGAAGCAATGTATGGACTTGCTAGGTTGTAATTCAGAATGCACTTGAACAAATGCAATGAATGTATAGAGTTGCTTAAGATAACGCATGGAACAAGTCTGTATAGACTTTGATGTTCAAATGCAGTGTATGGACTTGTGTATGCAAGGCAGACAATGTGTAGACTTGCGTGATGCACAACCATATGCAATGTATAGTCTTGGATGAGCTGCAAAGGATGTATAGACACACTACAATGTATAGACTAGGCGTGCTATGCAAAGGCTGTATAGACTTAGCGTGCTTCAAAGCAACCATGTGCAGACTTTACCGATGTACAGACTTAGTGTTCTGAACGTAGGTAACGCCAAGGAATGCAATTCTGTTCTGTTAGAGTCAGTTATCTGGGTATCAGAAGAGTGCTTTATGAGACTGAGTCAACACTGAAAGACAACTTCTGAAAATAGGCTGCAAGTTAAACTGACTGGTTAAATGAGTTAACGCAGTCACTTGGATGAGTTGACGCACTGATGTAAACCTGGTGCAAATCAGTTCTAGAATTAATTGGATTACTTCAGAAGGGTTACCACAGCTCTGAAGTTTGGATCTCACATATCCTTTTCTTGGTGTCGTCAACCTTGTTGCTTCTACTTTCAGTTTTTCAACTTGTAGTGAAGAACCACTCGATCTTGAGTATGAGGGAAGTCTCTTGAGATCTGAAATGTGAATTGATGTCATAGATTCATGGGGAGCTAAAATGATAATTCCCTTATAAGAGGTGGTGATTTTTATTGACTGTCTCTAGGCTGTGTTAATGGTTGGAGCTCTATATATCTTTTGCTCTTTGAATGCTAAAATTCATGAACACAAAAGTGTTGTGCATATGGAATAGCTTCAGAACTATTTAATAAAACTGAGAACTCGTCATTTCTTGAACTATGATGATCAAAAATAAAGAGACCTTTGTGCAAATGAATTTAACATCTGTATTGATTTTAAACTCAGCATAGGGTTAATGGAAGCTTAAGAAACATACCCTATATATATACAAATATACATATAATAAATTGTAGAGCAATGGCAAGCCTTCACTGAGAAACTGTCTCTATGCATCAAAGAAGTGCTAATGAGCATGTCATGATGTGGGCTGTTACCTCTGCTTTAAAAGAAAAATAATTCATTGCAGAGCAATGGTAACTTTCCACTGAGAAACTACCTTCATGCACCAATGAAGTGCTAAAAGGCATGTCATGAAGTGAGTTGCCAACTCTGTTTCAGTTGTGCAGAATAGTTAGCTATGCTAAGTAACCGGGGACTCTGGTGTCTGATAAACATGTGCACCTGTGTCAAAAGGCTAGCTACACTTGACTGCAATTGATGAAAAATTAAAAATGTCAATGTTTATATAGGGTTGACCTGAAGCTCAAAAATGAAATCCGTTTGACTTCATCCTCAATTCGAGTTAAATTCACAACTATAAGGGTATCTTGAAATTGAACATTCTAGGGATATGATTTGAGAAAGTTCCAAGTGTGAAAATTGTTCAATCCTTATTCCATAATCATGCTCTTCTTATTCAAGGATTTTTCTCAAAGTCTTAAGATTGTTTTACTCCACATCATTAAATGAATTAGGGGCTCTCATAATTTCTCATCATATATCTCATAAGGGAACTTGAATTTTATCGATTAAAAATCCCTGAATATAATTTCATCTCTTCCAAATTTCAATGTCATTAGAATGCCTACATACTATGGATCTTCACTATTTCCTGTCTACTTCACACTATAATTCTGACTCGCCTTGGTGGCCTTGACGTAGTGTCTCACTGCGTAAACGCAGTCATCCAATAACTCCCATTTATTCTCAGTCCGGTTCAGCTCAGTGAACCGGTTCACCTTTTGAACTGAACTCAAGTCATCACCTTCTTTAAAATCCCGCAGCGTAAACGCTGCCGTCTACTTGTTCCTTCCAAAACCTAGTGGTTTTCTATCTCTCCGACTCTCTCCGTCTTTCCTTCTCAGCACTTTCTCTCTATCTTCTATCTTGTTCCCATTTGATTCTCGCTGCCATGGCACCTCCGGAACAAAAGAAGAAGGGGAAGAACAAGACGGGTCTACAGAAAAGAGATCCCATCTTTTCTACGGGCAAGATTGAGCCTCGAACTAAATATCAAGCGGAGACGCCGTCTGTGTCAGCTCCACCACAACAAATAGGAAAAGAGAAAAGCTCGCCGGCAAAGACAAGGGTAGCAAAGCAAAAGGGCAAAGACAAGGGCGTGGCAGATCCTTCAAAGGAGATACCGTCTCCTTCAGCTCCACGGAAACGGAAAGGCAAAGAGATAGAGTTATCTCTTTGGAAACGCCGTCTTCATCCAAGCCTGCCAAGCAAAAAGAGAAAGCTATCTACTGTCAGGACAGAGGAGCAGGTTACATCTTCAGGTGCTGCGAAGGGAAAGAAAGGTGTGGATAGCTCTCATGCAAGGTCTTCTGATCCCTCTCTCACCATCAACGTGGAAGAACCTCTGAAAGTCCTTATTCCACTGTATATTGTTGCTACCGACGATGAGATGCTTGAGGTTTTTCCACAACTATTCCCTACTTTGGATTATCAGGGTTGGCGGTCTTTTGTTACAAATCATAAGATTTATTACCCCACCCTAGTCAGGGAATTTTACCACAATCTGAAGTATGAACCTCAGATCCCCAAAATTTCTTCAACTGTCAGGAATGTTAGTTTCGAATTGACAAACAAACTGTTTGCCATAGCTTGGAAAATTCCAATGAATGGGGTTCAATTACATAGTTTTCAGTTTGATGAACATGCAGCTTATGCTCTTTTGACTAACAAACCCAGTGATCCTACAGTCATTAGGGAGACTTTTTATCTAGTCTTAAAGTAAATCAGTTTCCTCCATTCAATAGACTGCTCCACCATATTTGCACATCAATGATAACACCTCAGAGCAGTGGTAGGGAACGGGTCACTGAGATGCAGAGATTTTTACTGTATTGCATGCTGAAAAAGATACACATTTCACTGTCAGATGTAGTCATTCAGACTATGGGATCTTGCTTAACACAATCTAGGACACTCCCATATGCTGCTCCATTGACTGCCATTTTTCGAAAAGTTGGAGTAGATTTTGGTAATGAGAAGAAACTGACTATTCCTAAAGGGAACATATACTCCCTTTCCTACATTCAGAAATTCATGGGATTTAAAGTTATCGATGGACAGCCTGTTAGGGTTCTGCCAAGTCAGAAACCAGTGCCTACCTCAGTGGAGACTGGTCATGAAGCCAGAACTGAAACACAAACTCAACAAGAGGCCAGTCTAAACGGAATGGAAAGACCAGAGGCTAGGGTAGATAGACCTGAAGCTAGTTCAACAAGAATGGACTACCAAGAGTTCAGCAATATCCAGGATGATTACAATGTACAAGATGATACTCATGTGTTTCTTGTTGATTCCAGAGAACTTGTCATAGTACAAGGTCCTCTTCCAGAACCCTCTCCACCACGGGGACCTGCATCTACTTCTGAGGAGATTCCAGTCAACTCTCAAAATGATTTTTCTGGTATCAATCCTACTCTCATTCAATTTTTGGAAACAAAATTCAAGAGTATTGACTCCTCCATAATGCACCTAAGTTCAACAATGGATATGAGGTTGTCACACCTTGAACAGAAAATAGACAGCAGATGGGAAAAGTTTACACGTGATAAATACAAGTCAGACAAGAAGCTTCATGAGTTTATGGAATCTCTTCTTCAAGCTTGTCAGAAAGCTGGTTTAGTCATGCGTAACTTACAAAACCTGCATCAACAATGTTTGCACAGGATACAGTGTGTACAAACATACAACTATGATGTCAGAGAAAACCAATCCAATTTGAACTTTAAATACTCCACCCTGCTTGACAAGAACAATGAGTTCGGTGAAAAAGTTCAAACCTTGTTTGAAAAGATTACATCTTTTGGTCATGACATTGATAAACTGTTTGAACGAACAACTCTAGTCGGTTATGAGGTTGTGGATGTGCTGCATATTTTGAAAGAAAACTTTCCACCCACCATTGAAGATCAGCGTGATGTGTACTGCCCTCCACCAACTGAAGCATCCTCCTCTGCACCTGAATGGAGATCTCAGCAGAAAGCTCAGGTGGACTATCTGTTTGATATACTACACAACTGGTTTGATGGTATTTTACTAAGGTCAAAGAATACAAGTTTATGGTGAACAGAGATCAGCTGCTTTCTGAAAGGATGGACACTATGGCAGCATCTATTGCTCAGCTTCAGCAACAACTAGATATTGTGTCTGCAACTGTACTTCAGGCTTCCTCATCTACTCCCCTTCCTGATGATGTCAAAGGGGGAGAAACATGAACTCGAGTCTAGACTAGAACTGCATTGCATCTGCATCAAATGTGTTAATTGACTGGTGTTTCCTTCATTTTGTCTTTCTCTATGATGTAAAACCCTGGACTTAAATGAATGACAAAAATTGGTGTTTGTGTCAATCACTGAATTGAATTCCTTGTTGATCTGAACTTTCTTGTTTGATCTGAATGATACATTCTTATTTAGATGCAATAGCATTCACCTCATAGTTGCCATCATCAAAAAGGGGGAGATTGTTGTGCCCCTAGTTTTGATGATGACAACCATGAGACTTGAATGTTGTACTCAACTCAAAATGTTGAATTAAATCATGATTCAGTAACTCTTCCATTTGATTTCCTTTTGATGCAAGAAAGGAACAGGGTCGACGCTAGGAGTTCAAGGCATCCACGCATCAGTTGAAGAGGGATTCACAGATGCACTTCACTGCGTCAACTCCACACTATTGCAGTGTCAACTCATCAGCATAAGGAGCAGAGGCATTCACAGATCTACTTCACAGCGTCAACGCCATAGTAGAGCAGCGTCGACGCAGCAGTTAAAAAGGTAGTGTTAATGGTTCACTGGAATACCCCAGTGCGTCAATGCTACAGCATGATAGCGTCGACGCAGCAGCTCATTCTGATGTGAAGTTGGCTCTAGGTCAGTTCAGTGGGTCGACGCAGTGACCCCAAGCGTCAACGCATCCAGTCTTACATTCAAGCCATATGAGGCATCTCAAGGCTGCGTCAACCTTGTGGACTCAATGGGTTGACACCATCTGAACTTCCTTCGAGATTAGTATGGTGGACCCCAATCGTACATGACGTCAAAGGCCACATCAGCCAAAAGAGCTTGAGATTTCATCTTTTTCCTCACGATTCCAGAAGGCTCTACACGGAGCGATCAGGGGACTAACCAAAAAATCTGGTTGGGGCCCACTAGATGTATATATGCATGGATCTGGAAATGAGCGCGGGAATTTCTGAATTGCGGAAGGTGTTAGTGATTTTGAAGCTGCTGCGGACAAGGCTGAGGAAGAGAAGCTCACGAGAGGAACTGGGAGTTCATCTTCATCCTGATATCGATCTGCTGAAGAGTGATCCTTGACAAGCTCATCCACATTTCAGAAGGAGAAGATCAGCTGATCGTTGAAGGTTCTTCTTCAATTTTCTGAATTCAAGCCAGAGATTCGGCTGCTTCACAGATCTGAGATTGTCTTTTCATTTACTGAGTGATTTCATCTATCATTTGTCTTTTTGATTTGAAATCTCATACTGGTTAGAGTAGAGGGAGGGGTTTGATCCAGCAGACTGTGCTTGGATCAAGGGAAGTTGGGCGTGTTGCCTATAAGCTATTTGTCAGCGATTTAGAGGATATGTTCCTCTGGTTAAGCCAAGCTGTAATGCTCAGTGGTGTATGTGAGGAAGTTGTTCCTCGGTGTAGCTAAGCTGTAAAGCTCAGCAGGGATCCTCGCTGGTTTAGTGAGGGGTGGACGTAGGTCTCCACAGGGAGACCGAACCACCATAAAAATCTACGTTCCTTTTGTGGTTTGATTTCTCTCATTATTCTCCCTTCGTTAGATGTTTGATTAGGCACGATTCTCATGTTGTTTGCTTACTGAACTTCTAATTTGCATTCTGCTCTCGTATTCTAGTGTGATCTTGCGTAACAAGGTCGGAGCACTTATTAGCTGCATGCATATAAACTCGGTGCATCCCTTGCCTCGAGTCAGATGAAGTCGGTGCAGTCTTGTGTGTCATGACATATAGGGGTTTGTGCATGTTCATATAAAACACATACATATCTATGTACTTTAAGAAAATCAAATAGTGATTGTTTGATATCTCTACGCGTTCTGAGGGGGAGTTGAACTTATCAGAGATTGAATGCATGGTTGGGTTAATAATGTCTTGCTGCTTAGACAGATAGTCTTTTATGTTTGCTGAGCTGTAAGGTACTGCTGTTGTGATATTGACTTTGGAGTCTGCTTGAGTCTGATATAAGATGAGAGGTCAATTAGTTGAGGATCAGATTTTTGGAATCACTATCTTTCCACAAGGCTGAATGTTTGATGGTTTATAAGAGATGAGTGGCTATCTGATGTTGGTCTTTAAGGCTGTACTATTGGATTTGTGCCTATCTGGCCTTTAGTCTTAACCCTACTCATGAATGGTCTTCATCTACATCACCTTGTTCATTGTCTTCTTCCCTTCTCCACATCTATTTTCAAAGAAGTTCATAAAATGTGCTAGTCAGGGGGAGTAATATCTGATTACTGCCACCTTTACTTATCTTCAATAATTAAGTACTGAGATCACCCTAAACTAAGAACAAAATTGCTGATCTTAACTGAGATGTGAGTTTCAGTATATGAATAGTAAATCTTATCTGAAAAGCTCTCACAATTAACCCTGAATGGTACCTCAATGGTCTTAAAAGAGTCTAAATTGGAAACTACTTAGTAAGGAATCTAAAATCTGAAAGTTCTTAGTAATAAGCCAATCTGATAGGAAATCTATGGTTTATATGGTCTTTAAGTCATGTCTAAAGAAAACTCAGATAAAGGACCTAAGAATACGCCATTATATGAGAAATTGATTGTGGCAGAGTAATGTCATTTTATTTGAGAAACTGACCATCTGTCTCAAAGAAATTTAGAGGTCAAGTCATGATAATTAATGCTATCTCTGTTCAAAAGTTATGAAACATAAAGGTAAACTGCACTGAGTAACCAGGGACTCTTGTGTTTGATCAACATGTTTCCTTGAGTAAAAAGGTGCAGTTATACTGAAATGTTCAATTAAAAATTGCAAAAGATCAATGAAAAATATGGTTGACCTTATGGTTCCTTCATTAAATTTATACTGGTTTAAGGTCAATATAAAAATTGGGTTTTTCAATCAGTAATTGGCTAATGAAAGGGGCTAGTAAGATTAAGGATCTCTTTGATTGGCTTATTTCCTTGATTAAGTTGTTTCACTTACATTGATTCATAAGGATAAATTATGGAGAATAATATTTTAAGATATAATCTCATATGTTGAAAATCGCATTTCTGCGTAGAAAGGCATTTTATTTTAAAGTAAGGGGTAGTTTGGGTATTAACTATTGAATATTATCAAAGCTGGAGTTACATCGGAATTCTCTCTCTCTCTCTTTCTAGAGAGAGAAGCTCTGGTTTCCCTTCCCGCCATCCTCTTCTCTGTTCATCTCGGCGATCTCCCCTCCCTGCCGGCCATGGCTGGCGAGGTAGGGGAGGCCCAGGCGATATCAGGAGACAATGTAGATACTTCTTCGGAGCCTGCTGCAGCTTTGCCTCGGAAGACTTATGCCCAGACTCTGATTGAAGCTCAGCGTCAACAGCGATTACCTCTGCTAGTGAAGCCCCCGGCGTTCACGGATAAAGGCGAGCCTGCTGTCTTTTTTTCACAAGATGAAGTGAAAGCTTCATGTGAACATCTTCAGAATGCGATAATAGCTAAATGATCCTATGGTCGGCCTTCTATCCCGGAAATCAAGCTATGTCTATCTCAACGTCTTCATTTAAGCTCGGACTTTATCATCAGCCGTTTAAATGCAAGACATATTCTAGTCAGATTGGGGAGTGAAGCGGATTTCCTGAATGTGCTTCTGTAAAAAAGTCTATATGTCAAAGGATTTCTATTCAGGTTTTTCAGATGGACTCATGATTTCGATTATGATACAGATCCAGCTATAATTACGATATGGATTGGTTTTCCATCTCTTCCTGTTAATTTTTTCCATGAAGATATGCTTAGATCGATAGCAGGTAATATTGGTCCAGTGCTGCGGATCAATGATGCCACCACTGCTATGACTAATACGGCAGAAGCATTGGTATGTGTTGAGCTAAATCTTGATCTGCAGAGGAAAGATCGGATATGGATAGGGATAGATAATAATGGCTTCTGGCAACCAATCAATTATCACAAAGTGCCATATATGTGTACTTATTGTCACAAGATTGGGCATCTACATAGGGACTACAAGAAGAAGCCATCGGCTGGTTCTGTGGTTTTGATGGAAAATTCTAAAAAGCCTCGATAAAAATATAAGCCTAGGCAGGTTACTACAAATACTTAAAGATTGATGCAGTTGGAAATAGATTTTCTTTTCTTGAGCAAGCATCGGAGGAATTTGTAACCAATACTTCAGTTTCTGGTAATTTGAATTGCTATCAGCCTATTGATATTACAAATTGCTATCAGCCTATTGATATTACATCCAGTCAGGTGGAGATAGCCAATCTCCCATCAACTATTTGTATTAAAGACTTAGAGAATGAGTCTAACATAAATACAACTGGGATTGAGAAGGTCTCAATATCAGAGGAAGTCTCAATATCAGAGGAACTGCCTTCATTCCATGGTCATATGCAAGAGGTCTCGCAGACTAAAGATTCAATTCCTCATGTATCCAACCCTCAGTTGAATCAGAAGATTATTACTATCAAAAGCTCGGAGGTGATTTCTAAATTGTCAGCTGTTGAAAATTCCAGGATGGTGGGTCAGATTAATAATAGCACAATGTCTCTGCTCCCTAAGTCCAATGAGGTGTCTCTCATGTCTGGGGTGTTATTTAGTGATGCTCGACTAACTAGGGCGAAAGCCAAAAGTTTGGCTGTTCACACATCTTTTTCTTAAGATCATGTTTGAAACTGCATTAATTTGGAATGTCAGAGGTATAGGTAATAAAGCCACTGTAAATAGCCTGGCTCAACATATACTTTCTAACAATATATGCTTAGTTGTAATTTCTGAACCTCGTATTGATTTCAGTAGAGCTCAGAGAGTTGCTCGGAGCATTAGAATGCCTGCCCCATTGGGTAATAATGGTGAAGTTTCCAGAATTTGGATTTTTTCAAAGCCTCATATTTGCCTTGAGACAATATAGGCCCATCCACAGTATTTGACTGTAGCTATCAAGGACAATGATAATGCTGTTTTGTTCTTTACTGCTATATATGCCTCTTGCAGCACTAGTGAGCGCAGAGACATGTTTACCTCTCTTATGGCTTTCAGTCAATCTGTAAATATTCCCTAGATTGTGGGTGGAGATTTTAACTGCATTATTTCCCCTGAAGAAAAAAGTGGAGGATCTTTCTCATCCATGGCTGCCATGGGTGACTTTCTGGGCTTCTTAATAGCAACAGGTTTATTTGATGCTGGTTATTATGGAGCTAAGTATACCTGGACTAATAACCAAGCTGGATCAAATCAAATTAAAGCCCATTTGGATAGGGTCATTTCAAATTCATTATGGGTTCACTCAACTCATCTTCTGTCAGTGAGACATTTAATCCGAGGTCCTTCAAATCACTCCCCAATGTTATTATCTCTTAAGTCTAATCAGCCTTCCCCTGGGAGATTTATGTATCAGCTAATGTGGCACACGCATGACAATTTCTTGGATTTTATCAAAGTCCATTGGAGCAATTATCATCTAGCTGATAGTCACCCTTTTGCCAACTTGCAAATAAAGCTAAAGTATCTAAAGGCTGACCTAAAGAAATGGAACAAGGAAATCTTTGGAAATATTTTTCAGGCTAAAAAACAGGCTGAAGCACTTGTTGAGCAAACTTAAAACCTTTTTGATGAGAATCCTTCGGTTGATAACCGTATGAATCTACATAAAGCAAATGTTGAATTACGCCTCACTTTAGCTCGGGAAGAATTATTTTGGTACCAAAAGGCCAGGGTGGAGTGGATTTCTTGTGGGGACAAAAACACACAGTTTTTTCATCACTACACTAAGATTAAAAGGCAGAAAAATCACAGTCAGAAGGTGAAAATCAATGAGCAATGGGTAGATGATCAGGATGTTCTGGCTAATGGTGCTGTGGAATTTTTTAAAGGGTTATTATCCTCTGAACATCACACAATTGATGAAAGTTTGTTTGCTGTCATTCCTTCCTTGATCAATGAAGGTCAAAATCACTCATTGTGCTTAATCCCTTCAGCTGAGGAAGTCAAGACTACCATATTTTCTTTGTCTGGCAATAGTTCCCCAGGGCCGGATGGATTCACTGGAGCCTTTTTCTCTCAGTGCTGGGATATTATAGGAAATGATGTAACCCAAGCAATTCAGAGTTTTTTTCAATGCTGGGGCCTGCCAAAAGGGGTTACCTCCACTATCATTAGCCTCATTCCGAAGGTCAAAAATCCTATTTCATATGCTGACTTTAGACCAATTAGTCTTTGCAATTTCACATACAAAATTGTTTCAAAGATTATATGTGATAGACTTAAATCTATTCTTCCCTTGATCATTTCCAAGGAGCAGAGTGGCTTTGTTGGTGGAAGGAACATCACTGATAATTTTTTGTTGGCTAAAGAGATGTTAATGGAACTTGATAGACCGATTAGAGGTCATAACATGGTTATTCAGCTGGACATGGCCAAAGCATATGACCGAATGGAGTGGGATTTTATAATCATGGCTTTGAGAAAAATTGGTTTTTGCAACAGGTTTATTTCTCTGATTGCTCAACTGCTGGTAAACTGCTGGTTTTCTTTATCTTTCAATGGAAAAATTTGTGGTTACTTTAAATCCACAAGAGGCATTAGGCAAGAAGATCCTTTAGCTCCTGCCCTATTCATCATTGCAGAAGAGGTATTAAGTAGGGGTCTTAACCACTTGTTCTTTGTGGGACTATGCAAACATTATCACCTACCCAGAGGAGTGCAACCCATTTCACATATGCTGTATGCTGATGATTCTTTAATCTTTATGAATGGTGGAGTCCACTCAATTAAGAAGCTACTTCTTTTTCTGGGAAGGTATGAAGCATCTTCGGGGCAACGGATAAATGCTCACAAAAGCAGTTGCATTGTTGCTAAGCTAATGTCACATAGAACCATAGTTCGCATCAGTCAGCTCACAGGATATACACATAAAAGTGGTTGCATTACTTACCTTGGTATTCCTCTTTTTAAGGGAAGGGTCAAGGTCCCTCATTTCAAGTATCTTATTGACAAAGTCAACAACAAACTTGCAAGTTGGCAAAGCAAGTATCTGTCACAGGCTGGAAGAATGGTGCTTATCAAATCAGTTTTATCAGCTGTTCCAATATACACTGCTGCTGCTGCTTCTATCCCATACATTGTTATTAAACATATTGGGAGAATATGTTCTAATTTCTTTTGGCAGGGACTTGATACTATGCACATAAAGCACTGGGTATCATGGGAGAAAATCTGCAGTCCGGTTCCTAAAGGTGGTCTAGGAATCAGAGGCCTTCTTGACATTCAACTATGTTTTTATGTTAAACTCATCTGGAATTCTATACACAGTAAATCCCCCTCGGCCAGCTTCATAAGGAACAAATATTTACATAATCAACATATTCTTAACTGCAAAATCCCTTTCCCTGCAGGGATTAAAAAGCATGACTTTGAAAAAGCTCGATCTATTTTCTTGACTGGCTCAAGAATGATGGTATGTGATGGGGCTAAAAATAACTTTCTCAAGGATAGCTGGTATAAGGAAAGATCCTTAGCTGATAGTTTGCTTATACCAAATCAATCGAAGCTTATTGACGGTTCTGTTAAAGATGCTCTGGCAGATCTCCAACACCCTGTATGGGACAGTTTAGAAGACCAGCAATTGAGGGAACAAGTTCAGAGATTCATAACCTTTGCTGGAGATGATATTCACATATGGTCTCATTCCAATACAGGCACATTCAGTCTGAGTTCTACTTATAATTTTATAAAAGGGCAGTCTGCCCGGCCTAATATGAATCTGAAGAAGCTATGGCATAACAAGTTTTCCCCAAGGGCTTCATTATTCTGCTGGAAACTATTAAATCATGTTGTCCCAATTGACAGCCGTATTCAGCAGAGTGGTATCAACATGGTTTCAAATGTGACTGCTGTCATAATTCCTATGATACAGAAAATGAAGATCACTTATTCGTAAAGAGTGAAATTGCCAGCTATCTTTGGAGAAGATTTGCCCCTATATTTAGCAACACCTGTATGAATGTTGAAAGCATTATCAACAGGCTGGAATACACTATAAACAGGACAGTGTTAAGTAAACCCAAGGATTTCATTCGGCTGATGCTTATGTTAATGATCATCTGGGAAATTTGGAAATGCAGATGTTGTGCTAGGTATGAAGGAAAACATACAAGCCCAATGATAATAGCCGATAACATTTCTGCTGAGATTAATTGCTCGGTTGGTAAGATGAAATTTAAGCAATGTACCAGTTGGGAATTTTTAAGAGTTCTGAAAAGTTTTGGAATAACTATTGCCTGTGCCCATACAATTTGCGTCATGATCCGATGGATTGCTCCTGCAGAAGGGTTCGTTTTAAATGTTGATGGTGCTTGTAAAGGGAATCCTGGTCAATCCGGGGGAGGAGGTTGCATCAGAGATCAACATGGCCAGCTCATCCTGGGTTTTTCATACTATTATGGCCTTGGCACAAACATGGTTGCTGAATGTAGAGCTTTGCTAGATGGTCTTCGATTGGCTCATTTCCACAACATCTCTCTAGCTATGATCCAATCTGATTCTCTGGTTTTGATAGGCCTGCTGATATCTAAAAAAGATCCACCTTGGACCCTGCTCCCTTGGTGGCAACAACTGTTGCAGCTATACAATACACTCCTATATCCAGCCATTCATGTATATAGAGAGGCCAACTAGCTTGCTGACGCTTTAGCTAACCATGCAGTGTATGTGGGGGATAACAAAGAGTATCATCATATCCGTTAGCTGCCATTGTTAGCTAGGGGTTATGCTATTGCTGATGCTAAAGGCTTACCTAATTTTAGGGTGAAACATGTATAGGCATTGTTTCCAGTTTTCTTACATACTTGTAGATAAGAGGTTTGCCTCTCTCTGATGATGTAATTCCTTTTGAATAAGCAATCAAATAGCATCTAATGGTTGTTTGGTGGAGTGAGAACATTCCCTTCCTCTGGAATGGGGGTGCACTCTCCCGTACTCCATTAAATGACTGGGTTTCAAAAAAAAATAAAAAATTAACTATTGAATATTGGTAAAGTTGACAGTGTTTCGTATATATGTAACCCTACTTGCCTTACCTATCATACCCTCTCCTTTGAAGCCGAAGCGACCTCCCGCTCTCGTGTTTTCCTCTCTCGAGTTCAGTGAGCAAGGCCGCCTCTCTAGCCCTTCCTCTTCTCATCTCGTCAATTCCTTCTCTACGTTTCATCCTTCTCTCCTCATTGTTTCCACCATGTCCTCTCTGTCCACCGTGAGTGAGGGGAAGAAGAAGGCCATGGAAGAGCAATAGCCTACGACTCAAAGCTATGAGTGTAGGTCAAAGGAAGCACATGTAAAGGAAGCTTCTTCAGAATCGTCTCAGAAGAAGTCAGTGAAAGGGAAGAGAAAGGAAATGGAAGTTCAACCGGAGGATCCTTCGAGGGAGCAGTTGCAAGCAGATATACCCAGAGAGGTATCTCAACAAAAGAAGGAAAAAGGGAAAGAAAAGATAGAAGGAACATTCTCAAAGCGGGGCAAGACTATTGCTTCAGAAGCTACTAAGGATGAATCTAAAGAAGAAGCGATCCCTGCTAAGCCTTCTACATAGGTTGAGTTGATATTGGAAGTAGGAAAGATCATGCTTCCATGGTATGTTGATTTTGATGACCAACCTATGATTTTTGAAGTCCCTGAAGTATTAGAAATTTTTGAGTTTCAAAAATGGAAGAAATTCTTGAGTAAGCACAAGACATATTATCCTAGACTGGTCACGAATTTTACAGCAATCTGAGTTGTGACTCTGAAAAGTCAAAGGTTCAATCTGTAGTTAAAGGGGTAAAGATTAATTTGTCTAGGCATTTTCTACATAAGGTCTTTCACATTCTAGAAGGAGGAGAAGTAGAAGGTGAATTTGATGTAAACTTGCAGGAGGCCTACTCCCTCATTACAGAACTGCCTAGAGACCCCAGAGATCCAAAGAAACAGACTCATCTCACTCAGTTCAATGCATGTAAATTTTCCCCTTTGAGGAGATTGTTACATCACATCATTACTACTATAATAACTCCACGAGTTGGAGGTAGAGAGAGAGTGACCGATTCTTAGAGATTTATTCTCTTTTGCCTACTCAAGGGTATCAAGATTTGTCTACCAGCAATTAGGATCCAGATAATGAGCACTTTGAAGGAGTGAAAAAGAAATCTACCTTATGCAGCTCATTTGACAGCCATCTTCAGAAAAATGAAAATTCCACTAGAAAAGGAATCTTCAAATGATATTCCCAAAGTAAATATTTATAACTTGGATTTCATTAATAAGTACTTGAGGTTGAAATCATCCAAAGGTAGTAAGGTGAAAGATGCCATAGAACAAAGTGAACACCCTCAGGTCAGTCTAGGAAAAGATCAAGAAGAGTCAGAAGAACAGGACCCAGCTCCTTTGAAGAAGAAAAAGGAAATTCAAGTTGACACATCATCAGAACATCGTCCTCAAGTTCCTCATGAAGAAACCACTCTTATGTCAGCTGAAAGAGGTCAATCAACTGCTGAAAAATAAGAAGAAATTGCTGCTGAGTCTGCTAAGAAGAATCTCAAAGATCTTCAATTAGAACAAAAAGTCCATGAGTTGAATCTAACTGATGTTCAGATAGTACAACAATTAGATCAAAACATCAACCAGTTATTTGATAAATTTGGAGTACAGTCTGAGAAGGTACAGTATACAGATTAGCAAGAACAAGAGGCAAGTGTGGAAGAGGAAAGAACTAAATTTTTCAAGAAAAGGAAAGGGAAAAAGAAACTGAATCAGATGAAGAACTTTTAGATGAACTGGTTTCACGTACTATGAAAGAACAGGCTGAAATAATTTATGAAGAAATTGCTGAGTCAGTGGTCAATGAATAGGAGGATGAGCCACAGGGAGCTCAAGTATCTGCTGAAGAAGTTCCACAGGAGCAACCACTAGCTCTAGCTCCAGAGGTAGTTGAGGAAGATACACAAAAATATGTCATGGGTACTGCTCCTCAGTACAGAATGTATCCAAGAATGTCCTTTGCTCTAGCTCCTGCATATGGTCCAGATTTCGGGGGAGTGATGAGTCTTGGTATACCACCCCCTTCATCTCCTGAACAGCAGCCTGCTTACTAGACTGAATATCCAGACTCTAGTGCCTCTACATTTAGTTCACCTGGAACCAATGCTGAACCTAACATTGCACAAATGCTGTCTAATTTGACTAGGATAGTGTTGAATCAAAATGAACTAATGAATAAACAGTTTCTGTTCACAACCCTTCAAATGGACAAAGTAGATGCTAGAATGCAACATCTGGACAAGATTGTGAAAGCTCAATGGATCGAGTTTATGACTGCTAAACAAAAAACTGATGCAGCAGTTCGAGAGATTTTGGAATCTCTTATGGGAGTCAGCAATAGAGTTGGTGACATGGTGAGCAAAATGCAAGATACCCAACTCTCATCTTTCAGCAAACTTGCTCAAATTCTTGACCATACTTTTGATCTTAAGATTGAGTTTGAAATGATAAAGAGTACATTGAACAAAATTGCAGCCAGTCAGCCTGAGATCATTAACATGTTTAAAGTTGTCCAGTCTTAATTGCAGAACCTCTCAGAGAATATTAAACAAACTATCACAAAACAAGATTCCACCTCTGCCCTAGTGGACAGACTGGGAAGCACAGTACATCACAGGCTAGATGAGTTGTCAAACTCTATTAGAGATTTTCACACCTCTGTGATGAACAGACTTTCAACCCCTAGTTCAAGTTCTACACATCATTCAAGATACAAGGGGAGTTACAGAGGTCACTAATTTCTTACAGTTCCCCATTATTGATAATGACAAAGGGGGAGAATATTGTGGTGGAGTGTGTGAATGGAAGCTTATAGTTTTTAGTTTCTGATGGACAGTTTTCTGATGTAAAGAAAATGCTGAAAAAGATTTTTCACTCAAACATTACCTTGTATTCTCTTACTGTACATAGAAATGTAATTACTTCATAATGCATGTTTGTGTTGAATGCATGGTTTATTTTGTATGGTAACATTGTTATGAATGTTAGCAAATAAATCATACATGACTTATAGTTGTCATCATCAAAAAGGGGGAGATTGTTGGAACCCTGATTTTGATAATGACAATCTGAGTCATGTGAGACTTGAATATATAAATGTGTTTGCATTTGATCTTTACATATATGATTAAGTCTGTGCATAGCTGCATTTGAGTTTGTGCATAGTTGCGTCATTCAGCATACAAGGTCTGTGCACCTTGCATCTGTCGCATACAAAGTCCATGCATTTGTTGATAAAGTCAGTGCAGCGTTACCTCAAGCATAAAGGCAGTCCATGCATATTCTGTATGTGCATTGATAGTCGGTGCTTGCTCTGTCTCTCGTATATAGAAAGTCGGTGCACCTTTTAGTTAAGTCTGTGCATACCACGTTATCTGCCAGATAACGTCGGTATATGTCTTAGTCATTTACATTCATTGTCGGTGCATGTTTTTCTTTCGTTCATGCTAAGTCTGTGCATCGTGAGGTTGGCATATAGGGTCTTTGCATTGTATGCTGTATGCACACACTTAGTCTGTGCATCCCCTAGCTCTCCAGCTATAATGAGTCTGTGCATACTTCTTTGTGCACACTGATGGCGTGTGTAGAACCTGCCACTGTATGCATTAAGTTTGTGCATACTAAGTCTGCCCATGTGTGCTTTATGAACTGTCGAACATTCTCTTAGCAAGTCTGTGCAATATTCATATCTGTTTGACTATCGTATGTTTCGATATGTTAACAGGTCAACTGCTCGAACGAGGGCACGTGATCCAAGGTAGTCTGTCCTTGACAAAGGACTGCCACGAGGGAAGCTACAGTGCTCAAAATTGAACAAGTGGCCGAAAGCTTACTGGAATCATTTGGCAGGACTGTTCCCTCCACACGCCCAGTCGGTGAGCTCGTGGGTCCCTAACTGAATATATATAAGACTCCTCTTCTGTGAACAGACTGATGATGATGATGGAATTTTGAAGAGAAGATTAGAAAGAGACAGAGAAGAATCAGAGTGCGTAGCAGAGAGATACGAGCAGAAAGAGAAAAGAGCAAACGTGATCGAAGAAGATTGAAAGAGAAGATCTGTGAGAGAGCTAAGAGAGAGATTGAGAGAAGGAGGAACTAAGAGTTCTTTTCATCGATCTCTTGGTTCAGAGCTAGAGCCAATCTGCTCATTATCCTGAGCTACATTTCAGTCTTGTTTTTGATTTTCTATTTCATTTTGTTTGGTTTTAAAACTCTTGTTACTGAAGCTGTGTGTCAGCAGAGGTGAAGCTGTAATCCTCAGCGGTTGTGGAGAAGGATTTCTCTGGACAGGTTAAGCTGTAACCCTCAGCGGGCAGAGGTGGATTCCTCTGGATAGAGAAACTGTAATGCTCAGCAGATTGTAGGGAAGAAATTCTCCGAAGGTGTGGTGAGCGGCAAGCTGTTAGTCAGCAGTGAAGCCACACTCAGTTGAGTGTGGGGTGGACATAGACCTCTGGATTGATGTTGAACCACCTAAAAACTCTCTATCTAATCTGTGATTGCATTGTGATTTGTGGTCATCGCTGCATTCATTCGTTTCTTCAGTAGATGAATGATTAGGATTGCTTGAGCACCGATCGTATATATCTGGTCTATTCTGGTTGAAGTTCAGTGTGTCCTCACTGCCCTACAGTAATTTGTTTAAATTCTGTAATAGAATCTGCTGTAGTAGTTTTAATCGGGTATTTGATCTATTCACCCCCCTCTAGATCACTCAACAAAAATTAGTGGACTATTGGTATTGCTTCTGCTATGAATCAAGATAACATCTGAATTTGGGATAATTCTTGACTCTTGATCATCTGGACTTTTACAGTCTATTTTTAACTGATTACTGAATTCATGAGCTTGATTTCTCAGTGACATTTTGAACCTTCTATTCCGAGTTTATCCTGGTCTGCATGCCTAAGAATGTTTTGATTGTCTCTACCTCTATCTCCTTGCTGAAATTTGTCTTCGCTCAACACTCATTTGAACTTCATTGCCTTCCTCCCACTTTTTGATTATGTCAAAGGGGGAGAAAAATGTTTGCATAATTTGATTTGTATCATAAAGTTTGAATTGTCGTAAAGTTTATCATCATCAAAAAAGGGGAGTTTATTGTGTGCCTTGCATATGATTTTGATGATAATCAAACTTTATGTATGTGTGTGTAGTGATGGTCGTTGCTATGGTTTAGAAATTAAATGCCTTGCTTCATGGACTTGTGAACTTGTGAATTTGCTTAGATAACTTGGAGTATTACACTCTTGGGGTTTCACTTGACTTCATACTTAGGTTTGTCTGCGACCTATATCTGCACAACAATTTTGCTTTGAATAGGAAGTCGACTTAAGTGGATGGAAGTCAACTAAAACGTGAGGTTTATGCATATTGATGTTGAGGCTATTGACATTTCAAAGAGAGTTTGCAAGTTCAACTTAAACATGGCGAAATATAATTTGTATGATGCTCTCATATTGCTTAAACTTCAAGAAACACTTGATTTCATGTTTTGATGATTAACCCCTTCTTATATGGCATGATCCTTCTCATATAAGGATAGAAATGATCCTAAAATGACTAGCTACACTGGCCGATCGACCGACCAAGGAGTTTCGGTCGACCAGTTCTTCTAGAACTAAAATCTTTCTAGAGTTGCAGAGTTCGGTCGACCGACTGCATCGACACAACAAAAACTGCCTCAACTCAACCTAGCTGCCAGCAGGAAGGAGTCGAACCCATCAAACATGCGTAGACCTCTTCCTCATACGTCTCTTAAGAGTGGGTTTTTGCGAACTCTGATGGTGGAGCACCTTGGGCACAAAAGTCTAAGTCTCTATCATTACAAATCATATGGCTCGATGGTCCATTCTTCTAGAAGGCTTTTTGGCATAGAATATTCAACCTTTTTAGCTGGATAAATCACAAAATGGCTAAAAGGGTTCTTTTTCCAGCAAACAATCCTGACTAGGGGAAAAGGTCTCCTACGTAGATGTACCGCACGAAAATTAGTGGCTGGCCAATCAGTGGCTATGTTCTCAACGATCTGGAGGCCTCTGCTGATCGAATGGCTCAGGGATCATCTCTCTGAAGATCAAGGGCAAAGATGAAATCTCATTGGTACAAAAGCATTCGTTTCTCCATCGGAGAAGGTAGACCAACAAGAAACCAAGTGCATACACATTCGAAGGAAGGAGGAGTTTGTAACGCCCGAGGATTTTCTAGAATTTTTCAGGATTAAAAATATAATTATTATGCATTTAAACAGGCTATTAAACAAAGTTATATTAATTAGCATAGCCTTACTCTAATCCAAGAGGACTAGGCCCATTTTGGCAAATCCAATTGGCCCAAATTATAATTTTAAACTTTGGTCCATATTCTAGAAGCTAGGATTTGGTATAATCATGAAATTTAAAGATAATAGGATAAATAGATGGATAATAACACAAGAGTTTGAACTGGGTTTAAATTCGGTGCCCAACAGTACATGCGGTCTATTGGGCGACCACATGGGGGTATGAAACAGTCTAATTCTAGACCGCTAGGCTCTACAGATTCCGTGAGTAAAAGAAAATGTTAAAAGATGGGAATTTTGGCATCCTAATCACCTAGGATCAACATTATCTCTTAGTTAGAAGAGTCTAGTATACTAGAGGATCGAATTGAAAATCTAAATTGGACTATAGGTTCGTTCTAATCCCCAAAACCCTAGCTAAAACTATAAAGAGGCCCAGAATCAACATGCCCGACCCTTACTTTTGGCTGGCAAGGAACTAAGGTAAGGAGGTCGAATTAGAGGTAAGTTCTTTAGATGTTTTTGTTGCTAATACTCAGGTCTAACTACCCTTCGAATTTCATTCTAGGAGATCAATTCTACAAGGAGTTAGAAGCTTTCTAAGTTGCTGATTCTCCACCAATAACCTAGGAATCTGTGCAACAGTTCAGTGAAAATCAAAAAATTAGAAGCCATAAACGAGGCATTTAGCAATTGCGTCTTTAGAACTTTATTTTACCCATTATATCTTCTATCTACCCTCCAATTTTCACGTCCATAGGTCAAGAAAATCAGGAGATACAAGGGGGTGAAGTTGCTGGTTTGGTATAGAACGTGCAGAACTAGAGCTTACTTCGAGTCAGAAATTGGCGATCTAGGAGCGTTAGTTGAGGTAGGTTATCTCATGAATGGCTTAAACATGATATTAGGCATAAAAGCCCTCTGATTCATTCGATTTTATGCATTGTACACAGAGAATTTTATGTTTTCATTAGGACTATGCATCTAGTTTAGTATTCATGCATGAACTAGCCTTAATGAAGTAAAAAGGAAATTCCCTTGTTTATTACACAACCCTACGCATTATTATTGGCTTATCCTTGTTCTATCATGCTATAGAGTTTATATATGTTGATTTCCATGCATGATATGGCTTAGATTAGTATTTTCTATCATTATTATTTGAGTTTTCTGTAATACAAGAAGAAACGGTCTTCCTGTAGATCGCCAGAAACACTAGCGGCCATGCGATAGACCGCTAGCCATAGTGAAATGGTCACCTACTAGACCGTTTTATTTTCTGATTTCTATAATATTCTTAACCCGAAACATATTGCAGATTAGCCATAATTATTAAATGATAATCCTAGTTCACTAAGTTTTATTCCTAGTTTGAGTACTGGTTTCATATACTCAGTTTATTTCCTTGTTCATCATAATAGATTTTATGTTTTTGTACACATTGATATTATTTTAACTTATGTTAATTTATGACCAAAATCATATATTCTTGTAATAAATACATGTTTCAAATGATAGATGATTCATGATTTGAACATTATTTTACATGATTCTCTCTCTTCTAAGAGTCATTTTCTTAAGTACATGGCACATATTCCGGTATGTTGTCATTAGTTACACTTTTTGCACATTAACTACACAATCTTGGACTTGATAACCCCTCCATTGGATATTCCTTCCAACGGAATAAGAAATCTTGTCTCAATGCCTCCATAAGTCTCCGCGAGCTTGGGATTTCCACTAGGACGCCGAGCTGGTTGTACCATTAAAGCCCATTGTCTAGAAAGCACTTTATGAGTGTTTTATGAACTCTGGACCTTAGCGGCCATCTGGACGACCATCTGGTTCTGCAAGTGGCCCTTCACTAGACCGCTAACGGATGCCAAGCAGCCATTCATTAGACCGTAAGGGATTCAGAGAGTTTTTCATACATCGACTTTAGTTTTATCAAATGGTCCATGACTAGACCGCATGTCTTTCTAAACAGTCTAAGAATAGACCACTTGAATTGATAAACGGCCCAGTAAATGACCGTTTGGTTCCTGAGTTAGTTTAACCCGAGGTTTGACCTTTGGGGTTGGTTTTCTTGAATTCCTAGATGATCTTAGGATTACCTGGAGTCTCCACATATGTTTAACAAGTTAATATTAATCTATGGAACTTAATGAATGTACCGTTATGCTGTCGGATTGCCGTCGGAGTATAATGTTCTTTCTAAATCATTCTTTGATATCTTATGTTAAAGTTTGGTACGTTCTATTCCTTGGTTACTTGATCATGAAACTTGTTATTTGGAATTGAATTATTGGCTGACATTATTATTATTATCGTGGAAATAGCTTGATTTATACGTGAAGATGCAGTTCGGTCACTGATTGAGTCTAAGGGCTCAATGCTAGTCCCCTCGGCTGATTATCGGAAACATATTGTAAACCATGGGGTATGATGCTACTGGCGTCCCATTGCGCTGGGAGTACTTTCTTTATAAATAAGTGAAATCCTTGAGAATTCTTGCGAGGCTCTCTCTTGATTGAATTGCTACATGCTTGTTACATGACATTCTAGTGCATAACCTTCATGGTTATGAAAAGTTAAAAGTGAAAGTGCGTTCTTGATACATGCAAGCATATTCTTGTTCGTCAAAGGCCAAAATACGTTCTTGTTATATTCAACTCGATCTCGTTCATATATCACTACTCATGATGATCTTATCATTCTATTATGTTACTTGTTTTATCCACGTGATTTATCGTATTTGCATGATTTATCTTACATTCTAGAGCTAAAATGATAATTACTTAAACATTACCTTCATATTGATACGAAGATACCTACTGGGTAAGTGTGTTCATTACGCTACTTTCCAATCTTTTTTACGATATTCTAGCGGGTCAGATTCAGACTATTCAAGTAATGTATCCGAGAGCGATTGATGATTCGAGAGAAGCCGTAGTCAGTCTAGTCAAGAGTCAAATATGTAATTTTCTATTTTATTGAGTTCAGTTAGTCAAGGGAGTCAAGATTATGTACTAGATTGTTATTATCAATAAAAGTCAGATTTTTGATCAATGATTTCCATTCATCTTATGTGAATCATTTTGCGCTCTAACTGATATTGTCACTTGAGGCTTCTCTTGCCAGCTATTCATGTTCCCGAATATCTTCCACTGTACATAAATCTTGGGGCGTGATAGTTGAAGTGGTATCAGAGCCTAGGACTAGAAGTCCTAGGAAAATTCATGTCATAGGTTAAGTCCAAGGTTAAGGACCCATACCTATGCGGTAGGAAATAATTTTGAACCTATGTGAGAATTGGGTAGAACCCGGGATGAGATAGTTATATAGATTATCTTAAGGGTAAATCTTCCCGATTCTAAATAACTAAAATGTCCATGTTCTCAGGTACCTTGAATCACGATGGCTCAATGTATGAACTGGGACGAGATGCAACAAACTATTGCGGGTCTTACCCAAGCTCTCCAAACCAGGGCCAATGCTGGTACAAGGGCTGGTGCGGGTAACTTACACGGCAATTTTCAAAGTTTAAATCCTCCACGTTTCTCTAGATCTTCTAACCCAGATGAAGCGGAAAATTGGATCGACGAGATCAATCGAATATTTGATGTCATGCAATGCACCGACCAAGAGAAAGTTCGTCTCACAGCATTTCAACTCAATAAAGATGCACGTACTTGGTGGAAGTCTGTCCCGGCACCGCCTCCGAATGCTCCACATACTTGGGAGGGATTCCTCACCCTCTTTCGTGCCCAGTATTTCTTCGAACATGTCAAGGAGAAAAAAGCTATGGAATTTGCTTCATTATGCCAAGGCATGATGACAGTAGCGGAGTATGAACACCAATTTTCTAGGCTTGCACCTTATGCTCCCCACCTGGTTAGCATAGACCTATTAGAGGCCGATCGATTTATCGACGATTTAAGGCCCAGATTTATTCAGCAACTTGGGTCTCAAAACATCCGCACATATACCGAAATGGTTCAACGGGCACATCTATGCGAAAGAACCTTGGAGAAGGTGGAAAAGCTCCAAGGGAAGGAAGAAAGGTCGAGTCAAAAACATGATAGGTGAGAGGAAAAAGAAGCAGATGAGGTTGAACCCCGTCACAATAAGAGGTCCCGCAATGGGAACAGTAATGGAAAAAGAGATGGAAATGGTAAGGGGGAAAGGTAAAGGAGTTAAGGAAGAAGAAAGAGCGTAAGTCACCATGGTTTGTTCATTTTGTGAAAAATTTGGGCACTCGGCAGAAGAGCGTTGGAAGCGTCTTGGCGCTTGTCTTAAATGTGGAAGTCGGGAAGATCGCTTGCCCATGTGTCCTCTCATAAAGGAACAATCTTCGAGGGACAATGACGAATGCGGCAGATGAGGCCGACTAAATGCCATCCTGGACTAGGAAGGTAAAATAACTAAAGGTACCATCTTACTCAATTTACATTACTTTAATTTTTAAGTGTAGTTAATTAACAAATGAAAACCCACACACTCTCCGTAAAAACTCGTGTTATGAATTTGGGGACCAAATTCTCTTAAGTGGGGGAGGGTGTAACGCCCGAGGATTTTTTAGAATTTTTTGGGATTAAAATTATAATTATTAAGCATTTAAACGGGCTATTAAATACATTGATATTAATTAGTATAGCGTTACTCTAATCCAAGAGGACTAGGCCCATTTTGGCAAATCCAATTGGCCCAAATTATAATTTTAAACTTTGGCCCATATTCTAGAAGTTAGGATTTTGTGTAATCATGACATTTAAAGATAAATAGGATAAATAGATGGATAATAACACAAGAGTTTGAACTGGGTTTAAATTCGGTGCCCAACAGTACATGCGCTCTATCGGGCGACCGCATGGGGGTATGACACAGTCCAATTCTAGATCGCTAGGCTCTGCATATTCCGTGAGTAAAAGAAAATGTGAAAAGATGGGAATTTTGGCATCCTAATCACCTAGGATCGACATTATCTCTTAGTTAGAAGAGTCTAGTATGCTAGAGGATCGAATTGAAAATCTAAATTGGACTCTAGGTTCGTTCTAATCCCCAAAACCCTTGCTAAAACTATAAATAGGCCCAGAATCAACCTGCGCGACCCTTACTTTTGGCTAGCTAGGAACTAAGGTAAGGAGGTCGAATTAGAGGTAAGTTCTTTAGATGTTTTTGTTGCTAATACTAAGGTTTAACTGTCCTTCGAATTTCATTCTAGGAGATCAAGTCTACAAGGAGTTAGAAGCTTTCTAAGTTACTGATTCTCCACCAATAACCTAGGTATCTGTGCAACAGTCCAGTGAAAATCAGGAAATTAGAAGCCCTAAACGAGGCATTTAGCGATTATGTCTATAGAACTTTATTTTATCCTTTATATCTTCTATCTACCCTCCAATTTTCACATCCATAGGTCAAGGAAATCAGGAGATACAAGGGTGTGAAGTTGCTAGTTTGGCATAGAACGTGCAGAACTAGAGCTTACTTCTAGTCAGAAATTGACGGTCTAGGAGCGTTATTTGAGGTAGGTTATCTCATGAACGGCTTAAACATGATATTAGGGATAAAAGCCCTCTGATTTCATTCAATTTTATGCATTGTACACAGAGAATTTTATGTTTTCATTAGGACTATGCATCTAGTATAGTATTCATGCATGACCTAGTCTTAATGAAGTAAAAAAGAAATTCCCTTGTTTATTACACAAACCTATGCATATTGATTGGCCTATCCTTGTTCTATCATGCTATAGAGTTTATATATGTTGATTTCCATGCATGATATGGCTTAGATTAGTATTTTCTATCATTATTATTTGAGTTTTTTGTAATACAGGAAGAAACGGTCTTCCTGTAGACCGCCAGAAACACTAGCGGCCATACGATAGACCGCTAGCCACAATGAAACGGTCACCTACTAGACTGTTTTGTTTTATGATTTCTGTAATATTCTTTACCCAAAACATATTGCAGATTAGCCATAATTATTCTATGATAAGCCTAGTTCACTAAGTCTTATTCCTGGTTTGAGTACTGGTTTCATATACTCAATTAATTTCCTTGTTCATCATAATAGATTTCAAGTTTTTGTGCACATTGATATTATTTTAACTTATGTTAATTTATGACCAAAATCATATATTCTTGTAATAAATACATGTTTCAAATGATAGATGATTCATGATTTGATCACTGTTTTACATGATTCTCTCTCTTCTAACAGTCATTTTCTTAAGTACATGGCACATATTCCGGTATGTTGTCATTAGTTACACTTTTTGCACATTAAGTACCTAATCTTGGACTTGATAAGCTCTCCATTGGATATTCCTTCCAACGGACTAGGAAATCTTGTCTCAAGGACTCCATAAGTCTCCGCGAGCCTGGGATTTCCACTAGGACGCCGAGCTAGTTGTACCATTAAATCTCATTGTCTAGAAAGCACTTTACTGGTGTTTTATGAACTCTGGACCTTAGCGGCCATCTGGATGACCGTCGGGTTCTGTAAGTGGCCCTTCACTAGACCGCTAACGGATGCCAAGCGGCCATCCATTAGACCGCAAGGTAGTCAGAGAGTTTTTCATACATAGACTTTAGTTTCATCAAATGGTCCATGACTAGACAGCCTGTCTTTCTAAACGGTCTAAGAATAGACCGCTTGAATTGATAAATGGCCCAGTAAATGACCGTTTGGTTCCTGAGTTAGTTTAACTCGAGGTTTGACCTTTGGGGTTGATTTTCTTGAATTCCTAGATGATCTTAGGATTATCTGGAGTCTCCACAAATGTTTAACAAGTTAATATTAATCTATGGAACTTAATGAATGTAACGTTATGCTGTCGGATTGCCGCCGGAGTATAATGTTCTTTCTAAATCATTCTTTGATATCTTATGTTAAAGTTTGGTACGTTCTATTCCTTGGTTACTTGATCATGAAACTTATTATTTGGAATTGAATTATTGGCCGACATTATTATTATAATCGTGGAAATAGCTTGATTTATACGTGAAGATGCAGTTCGGTCACTGATTGAGTCCAAGGGCTCCATGCTAGTCCCCTCGACTGATTGTCAGAAACATATTGTAAACCATGGGGTATGATGCTACTGCCGTCGCATTGCGCTGTGAGTACTTTCTTTATAAATAAGTGAAATCCACGAGAATTCTTGCGAGGCTCTCTCTTGATTGAATTGCTACATGCTTGTTACATGACATTCTAGTGCATAACCTTTATGGTTATGAAAAGTGAAAAGTGAAAGTGAAAGTGCTTTCTTGATACATGCAAGCATATTCTTGTTCGTCAAAGGCCAAATTACGTTCCTGTTATATTCAACTCGATCTCATTCATATATCACTACTCATGATGATCTTATCATTCTATTATGTTACTTGTTTTATCCACGTGATTTATCGTATTTGCATGATTTATCTTACATTCTAGAGCTAAAATGATAATTAATTAAAGATTGCCTTCATATTGATACGAAGATACCTACTGGGCAAGTGTGTTCATTACCCTACTTTCCAATCTTTTTTACGATATTCTAGCGGGTCAGATTCAGATTATTCAAGTAATGGATCCAAGAGCGATTGATGATTCGAGGGAAGCCGTAGTCAGTCTAGTCAAGAGTGAAATATGTAATTTTCTATTTTATTGAGTTCAGTTAGTCAAGAGAGTCAAGATTATGTACTAGATTGTTATTATCAATAAAAGTCAGATTTTTTATCAATGATTTCCATTCATCTTATGTGTGAATCATTTTGCGCTCTAACTGATATTGTCACTTGAGGCTTCTCTTGCCAGCTATTCACGTTCCCGAATATCTTTCGATGTACATAAATCTTGGGGCGTGATAGTTAAAGTGGTATCAGAGCCTAGGACTAGAAGTCCTAGGAAAATTCATGTCATAGGTTATGTCCAAGGTTAAGGACCCATACCTATGCGGTAGGAAAGAATTTCGAACCTATGTGAGAATTGGGTAGAACCTGGGATGAGATAGTTATATAGATTATCTTAAGGGTAAATCTTCTCGATTCTAAATAACTAAAATGTCCATGTTCTCAGGTACCTTGAATCACGATGGCTCATTGTATGAACTGGGACGAGATGCAGCAAACTATTGCGGGTCTTACCCAAGCTCTCCAAACCAGGGCCCATGCTGGTACAAGGGCTGGTGCAGGTAACTTACATGGCAATTTTCAAAGTTTAAATCCTCCACGATTCTCTAGATCTTTTAACCCAGATGAAGCGAAAAATTGGATCGACGAGATGAATCGAATATTTGATGTCATGCAATGCACTGAACAAGAGTAAGTTCGTCTCACCGCATTTCAACTCAATAAAGATGCACGGACTTGGTGGAAGTCTGTCCCGACACCGCCTCCGTATGCTCCACATACTTGGGAGGGATTCATCACCTTCTTCCGTGCCCAGTATTTCTCTGAACATGTCAAGGAGAGGAAATCTATGGAATTTACTTCATTATGCCAAGGCATGATGACATTAGCGGAGTATGAACTCTAATTTTCTAGGCTTGCACCTTATGCTCCCCACCTGGTTAGCACAGACCTATTAAAGGCCAATCGATTTATGGACGGTTTAAGGCTCAGATTTATTCAGCAACTTGGGTCTCAAAACATCTGCACATATACCGAAATGGTTCAACGGGCACATCTATGCGAAAGAACCTTGGAGAAGGTGGAAAAGCTCCGAGGGAAGGACGAAAGGTCGAGTCAAAAACATGATAGGCGAGAGGAAAAAGACGCAGATGAGGTTGAACCCCGTCACAATAAGAGGTCCCGCAATGGGAACAGTAATGGAAAAAGAAATGTAAATGGTAAGGGGGGAAGGTAAAGGAGTTAAGGAAGAAGAAAGAGCGTAAGTCACCACGGGTTGCTCATTTTATGAAAAATTTGGGCACTCAGCAGAAGTGCGTTGGAAGCGTCTTGGCGCTTGTCTCAAATGTGGAAGTCGGGAACATCGCTTGCCCATGTGTCCTCTCATAAAGGAACAATCTTCGAGGGACAATGACGGACGCGGGAGATGAGGCCGACTAAATGCCATCCTGGACAAGGAAGGTAAAATAACTAAAGGTACCATCTTACTCTATTTACATTACTTTAATTTTTAAGTGTAGTTAATTAACAAATTAAAACCCACACACTCTCCCTAAAAACTCGTGTTATGAATTTGGGGCCCAAATTCTCTTAAGTGGGGGAGGGTGTAATGCCCGAGGATTTTTTAGAATTTTTTGGGATTAAAAATATAATTATTAAGCATTTAAACGGGCTATTAAATACATTTATATTAATTAGTATAGCGTTACTCTAATCCAAGAGGACTAGGCCCATTTTGGCAAATCTAATTGGCCCAAATTATAATTTTAAACTTTGGCCCATATTCTAGAAGTTAGGATTTAGTATAATCACAAAATTTAAAGATATATAGGATAAATAGATGGATAATAACACAAGAGTTTGAACTGGGTTTAAATTCGGTGCCCAATAGTACATGCGCTCTATCGGGCGACTGCATGGGGGTATGAAACGGTCTAATTCTAGATCGCTAGGCTCTGCAGATTCTGTGAGTAAAAGAAAATGTGAAAAGATGGGAATTTTGGCATCCTAATCACCTAGGATCGACATTATCTCTTAGTTAGAAGAGTCTAGTATGCTAGAGGATTGAATTGAAAATCTAAATTGGACTCTAGGTTCGTTCTAATCCCCAAAACCCTTGCTAAAACTATAAGTAGGCCCAGAATCAACCTGCGCGACCCTTACTTTTGGCTGGCGAGGAACTAAGGCAAGGAGGTCGAATTAGAGGTAAGTTCTTTAGATGTTTTTGTTGCTAATACTAGCGTCTAACTACCCTTCGAATTTCATTGTAGAAGATCAAGTCTACAAGGAGTTATATGCTTTCTAAGTTGCTGATTCTCCACCAATAACCCAGGAATCTGTCCAATAGTCCAGTGAAAATCATGAAATTAGAAGCCCTAAACGAGACATTTAGCAATTATGTCTTTAGAACTTTATTTTACCCTTTATATCTTCTATCTACCCTCCAATTTTCACGTCCATAGGTCAAGGAAATCAGGATATACAAGGGTGTGAAGTTGCTGGTTTAGCATAGAACGTGCAGAACTAGAGCTTACTTCTAGGCAGAAATTGGCGGTCTAGGAGTGTTATTTGAGGTAGGTTATCGCATGAACGGCTTAAACATGATATTAGGGATAAAATCCCTATGATTTCATTCGATTTTATGCATTGTATATGGAGAATTTTATGTTTTCATTAGGACTATGCATCTAGTATAGTATTCATGCATGAACTAGCCTTAATGAAGTAAAAAGGAAATTCCCTTGTTTATTACACAACCCTACGCATTATTATTGGCTTATCCTTGTTCTATCATGCTATAGAGTTTATATATGTTGATTTCCATGCATGATATGGCTTAGATTAGTATTTTCTATCATTATTATTTGAGTTTTCTGTAATACAAGAAGAAACGGTCTTCCTGTAGACCGCTAGAAACACTAGCGGCCATGCGATAGACCGCTAGCCACAGTGAAATGGTCACCTACTAGACCGTTTTGTTTTCTGATTTCTGTAATATTCTTAACCCGAAACATATTGCAGATTAGCCATAATTATTATATGATAAGCCTAGTTCACTAAGTCTTATTCCTGGTTTGAGTACTGGTTTCATATACTCAATTAATTTCCTTGTTCATCATAATAGATTTCAAGTTTTTGTGCACATTGATATTATTTTAACTTATGTTAATTTATGACCAAAATCATATATTCTTGTAATAAATACATGTTTCAAATGATAGATGATTCATGATTTGATCACTATTTTACATGATTCTCTCTCTTCTAAGAGTCATTTTCTTAAGTACATGCCACATATTCCGGTATGTTGTCATTAGTTACACTTTTTGCACATTAAGTACAAAATCTTGGACTTGATAAGCTCTCCATTAGATATTCCTTCCAACGGACTAGGAAATCTTGTCTCAAGGCCTCCATAAGTCTCCGCGACCCTGGGATTTCCACTAGGACGCCGAGCTGGTTGTACCATTAAAGCTCATTGTCTAGAAAGCACTTTACCGGTATTTTATGAACTCTGGACATTAGCGGCCATCTGGACGACCGTCTGGTTCTGCAAGTGGCCCTTCACTAGACCGCTAACGGATGCCAAGCGGCCATTGATTAGACCGCAAGGGATTTAGAGAGTTTTTCATACATCAACTTCAGTTTTATCAAACGGTCCATGACTAGACCGCCTGTCTTTCTAAATGGTCTAAGAATAGACCGCTTGAATTGATAAACGGCCCAATAAATTATCGTTTGGTTCCTGAGTTAGTTTAACCCGAGGTTTGACCTTTGGGGTTGGTTTTCTTGAATTCCTAGATGATCTTAGAATTATCTGGAGTCTCCACATATGTTTAACAAGTTAATATTAATCTATGGAACTTAATGAATGTACCGTTATGCTGTCGGATTGCCGCCGGAGTATAATGTTCTTTCTAAATCATTCTTTGATATCTTATGTTAAAGTTTGGTACGTTCTATTCCTTGGTTACTTGATCATGAAACTTGTTATTTGGAATTGAATTATTGGCAGACATTATTATTATAATCGTGGAAATAGCTTGATTTATACGTGAAGATGCAGTTCGGTCACTGATTGAGTCCAAGGGCTCTATGCTAGTCCCCTCGGCTGATTGTCGGAAACATATTATAAACCATGGGGTATGATACTACTGGCGTCGCATTGCGCTGGGAGTACTTTCTTTATAAATAAGTGAAATCCACGAGAATTCTTGCGAGGCTCTCTCTTGATTGAATTGCTACATGCTTGTTACCTGACATTCTAGTGCATAACCTTTATGGTTATGAAAAGTGAAAAGTGAAAGTGAAAGTGCGTTCTTGATAGATGCAAGCATATTCCTGTTCGTCAAAGGCCAAATTACGTTCTTGTTATATTCAACTCGATCTCGTTCATATATCACTACTCATGATGATCTTATCATTCTATTATGTTACTTATTTTATCCACGTGATTTATCATATTTGCATGATTTATCTTACATTCTAGAGCTAAAATGATAATTACTTAAACATTGCCTTCATATTGATACGAAGATACCTACTGGGCAAGTGTGTTCATTACCCTACTTTCCAATCTTTTTTACGATATTCTAGCGGGTCAGATTCAGATTATTCAAGTAATGGATCCGAGAGCGATTGATGATTCAAGAGAAGCCGTAGTCAGTCTAGTCAATTGTCCAATATGTAATTTTCTATTTTATTGAGTTCAGTTAGTCAAGGGAGTCAAGATTATGTACTAGATTGTTATTATCAATAAAAGTCAGATTTTTTATCAATGATTTCCATTCATCTTATGTGTGAATCATTTTGCGCTCTAACTGATATTGTCACTTGAGGCTTCTCTTGCCAGCTATTCACGTTCCCGAATATCTTCCGCTGTACATAAATCTTGGGGCGTGATAGTTAAAGTGGTATCAGAGCCTAGGACTAGAAGTCCTAGGAAAATTCATGTCATAGGTTAAGTCCAAGGTTAAGGACCCATACCTATGCGGTAGGAAAGAATTTCGAACCTATGTGAGAATTGGGTAGAACCCGGGATGAGATAGTTATATAGATTATCTTAAGGGTAAATCTTCTCGATTCTAAATAACTAAAATATCCATGTTCTCAGGTACCTTGAATCACGATGGCTCATTGTATGAACTGGGACGAGATGCAGCAAACTATTGCGGGTCTTACCCAAGCTCTCCAAACCAGGGCCCATGCTGGTACAAGGGCTGGTGCGGGTAACTTACATGGCAATTTTCAAAGTTTAAATCCTCCACGATTCTCTAGATCTTTTAACCCAGATGAAGCGGAAAATTGGATCGACGAGATGAATCGAATATTTGATGTCATGCAATGCACTGACCAAGAGTAAGTTCGTCTCACAGAATTTCAACTCAATAAAGATGCACGTACTTGGTGGAAGTCTGTCCCGACACCACCTCCGAATGCTCCACATACTTGGGAGGGATTCATCACCTTCTTCCGTGCCCAGTATTTCTCCGAACATGTCAAGGAGAGGAAATCTATGGAATTTACTTCATTATGCCAAGGCATGATGACAGTAGCGGAGTATGAACTCCAATTTTCTAGGCTTGCACCTTATGCTCCCCACCTGGTTAGCATAGACCTATTAAAGGCCAATCAATTTATGGATGGTTTAAGGCCCAGATTTATTCAGCAACTTGGGTCTCAAAACATCCGCACATATACCAAAATGGTTCAACGGGCACATCTATGTGAAAGAACCTTGGAGAAGGTGGAAAAGCTCCGAGGGAAGGACGAAAGGTCGAGTCAAAAACATGATAGGCGAGAGGAAAAAGAAGCAGATGAGGTTGAACCCCGTCACAATAAGAGGTCCCGCAATGGGAACATTAATGGAAAAAGAAATGGAAATGGTGAGGGGGGAAAGTGAAGGAGTTAAGGAAGAAGAAAGAGCGTAAGTCACCACGGTTTGCTCATTTTGTGAAAAATTTGGGCACTCTGCAGAAGAGCGTTGGAAGCGTCTTGGCGCTTGTCTCAAATGTGGAAGTCGGGAACATCGCTTGCCCATGTGTCCTCTCATAAAAGAACAATCTTCGAGGGACAATGACGGACGCGGGAGATGAGGCCGACTAAATGCCAATCTGGACGAGGAAGGTAAAATAACTAAAGGTACCATCTTACTCTATTTACATTACTTTAATTTTTAAGTGTAGTTAATTAACAAATTAAAACCCACACACTCTCCGTAAAAACTCGTGTTATGAATTTGGGGACCAAATTCTCTTAAGTGGGGGAGGGTGTAATGCCCGAGGATTTTTTAGAATTTTTTGGGATTAAAAATATAATTATTAAGCATTTAAACGGGCTATTAAATACATTTATATTAATTAGTATAGCGTTACTCTAATCCAAGAGGACTAGGCCCATTTTGGCAAATCCAATTGGCCCAAATTATAATTTTAAACTTTGGCCAATATTCTAGAAGTTAGGATTTGGTATAATCACGAAATTTAAAGATAAATAGGATAAATAGATGGATAATAACACAAGAGTTTGAACTGGGTTTAAATTCGGTGCCCAATAGTACATGCGCTCTATCGGGCGACCGCATGGGGGTATGAAACGGTCTAATTCGAGATCGCTAGGCTCTGCAGATTTCGTGAGTAAAAGAAAATGTGAAAAGATGGGAATTTTGGCATCCTAATCACCTAGGATCGACATTATCTCTTAGTTAGAAGAGTCTAGTATGCTAGAGGATCGAATTGAGAATCTAAATTGGACTCTAGGTTCGTTCTAATCCCCAAAACCCTTGCTAAAACTATAAATAGGCCCAGAATCAACCTGCGCGACCCTTACTTTTGGCTGGCGAGGAACTAAGGCAAGGAGGTCGAATTAGAGGTAAGTTCTTTAGATGTTTTTCTTGCTAATACTAACGTCTAACTGCCCTTCGAATTTCATTCTAGGAGATCAAGTCTACAAGGAGTTAGAAGCTTTCTAAGTTGCTGATTCTCCACCAATAACCCAGGAATCTGTGCAACAGTCCAGTGAAAATCAAGAAATTAGAAGTCCTAAACGAGACATTTAGCAATTATGTCTTTAGAACTTTCTTTTACCCTTTATATCTTCGATCTACCCTCCAATTTTCACGTCCATAGGTCAAGGAAATCAGCAGATACAAGGGTGTGAAGTTGCTGGTTTGGCATAGAACGTGTAGAACTAGAGCGTACTTCTAGGCTGAAATTGGCGGTCTAGGAGCGTTATTTGAGGTAGGTTATCTCATGAACGGCTTAAACATCATATTAGGGATAAAAGCCCTCTGATTTCATTCGATTTTATGCATTGTACAGGGAGAATTTTATGTTTTCATTCGGACTATGCATCTAGTGTAGTATTCATGCATGACCTAGTCTTAATGAAGTAAAAAAGAAATTCCCTTGTTTATTACACAACCCTATGCATATTGATTGGCCTATCCTTGTTCTATCATGCTATAGAGTTTATATATGTTGATTTCCATGCATGATATGGCTTAGATTGGTATTTTCTATCATTATTATTTTAGTTTTCTGTAATACAGGAAGAAACGGTCTTCCTGTAGACCGCCAGAAACACTAGCGGCCATACGATAGACCGCTAGCCACAGTGAAACGGTCACCTACTTGACCGTTTTGTTTTCTGATTTCTGTAATATTCTTAACCCGAAACATATTGCAGATTAGCCATAATTATTATATGATAAGCCTAGTTCACTAAGTTTTATTCCTGGTTTGAGTACTGGTTTCATATACTCAATTAATTTCCTTGTTCATCATAATAGATTTCAAGTTTTTGTGCACATTGATATTATTTTAACTTATGTTAATTTATGACCAAAATCATATATTCTTGTAATAAATACATGTTTCAAATGATAGATGATTCATGATTTGATCATTGTTTTACATGATTCTCTCTCTTCTAAGAGTCATTTTCTTAAGTACATGGCACATATTCCGGTATGTTGTCATTAGTTACACTTTTTACACATTAAGTACATAATCTTGGACTTGATAAGCTCTCCATTGGATATTCCTTCCAACGAACTAAGAAATCTTGTCTCAAGGCCTCCATAAGTCTCCGCGACCCTGGGATTTCCACTAGGACGCCGAGCTGGTTGTACCATTAAAGCTCATTGTCTAGAAAGCACTTTGCCGGTGTTTTATGAACTCTGGACCTTAGCGGCCATCTGGACGACCGTCTGGTTCTGCAAGTGGCCCTTCACTAGACCGCTAACGGATGCCAAGCGGCCATTCATTAGACCGCAAGGTATTCAGAGAGTTTTTCATACGTCGACTTTAGTTTTATCAAATGGTCCATGACTAGACCGCCTGTCTTTCTAAACGGTCTAAGAATAGACCGCTTGAATTGATAAACGGCCCAGTAAATGACCGTTTGGTTCCTGAGTTAGTTTAACCCGAGGTTTGACCTGTGGGGTTGGTTTTCTTGAATTCCTAGATGATCTTAGGATTATCTGGAGTCTCCACATATGTTTAACAAGTTAATATTAATCTATGGAACTTAATGAATGTACCGTTATGCTGTCGGATTGCCGCCGGAGTATAATGTTCTTTCTAAATCATTCTTTGATATCTTATGTTAAAGTTTGGTATGTTCTATTCTTTGGTTACTTGATCATGAAACTTGTTATTTGGAATTGAATTGTTGGCCGACATTATTATTATAATCATGGAAATAGCTTGATTTATAGGTGAAGATACAGTTCGGTCACTGATTGAGTCCAAGGGCTCTATGCTAGTCACATCGGCTGATTGTCGGAAACATATTGTAAACCATGGGGTATGATGCTACTGGCGTCGCATTGCGTTGGGAGTACTTTCTTTATAAATAAGTGAAATCCACGAGAATTCTTGCGAGACTCTCTCTTGATTGAATTGTTACATGACATTCTAGTGCATAACCTATATGGTTATGAAAAGTGAAAAGTGAAAGTGAAAGTACGTTCTTGATACATGCAAGCATATTCTTGTTCGTCAAAGGTCAAATTACGTTCTTGTTATATTCAACTTGATCTCGTTCATATATCACTACTCATGATGATCTTATCATTCTATTATGTTACTTGTTTTATCCACGTGATTTATCGTATTTGCATGATTTATCTTACATTCTAGAGCTAAAATGATAATTACTTAAAGATTGCCTTCATATTGATATGAAGATACCTACTGGGCAAGTGTGTTCATTACCCTACTTTCCAATCTTTTTGATGATATTCTAATGGGTGAGATTCAGATTATTCAAGTAATGGATCCGAGAGTGATTGATGATTTGAGAGAAGCCGTAGTCAGTCTAGTCAAGAGTCAAATATGTAATTTTCTATTTTATTGAGTTCAGTTAGTCAAGGGAGTCAAGATTATGTACTAGATTGTTATTATCAATAAAAGTTAGATTTTTGATCAATTATTTCCATTCATCTTATGTGTGAATCATTTTGCGCTCTAACTGATATTGTCACTTGAGGCTTCTCTTGCCAGCTATTCACGTTCCCAAATATCTTCCGCTGTACATAAATCTTGGGGCGTGAAAGTTAAAGTGGTATTAGAGCCTAGGACTAGAAGTCCTAGGAAAATTCATGTCATATGTTAAGTCCATGGTTAAGGACCCATACCTATGCGGTAGGAAAGAATTTCGAACCTATGTGAGAATTGGGTAGAACCCGGGATGAGATAGTTATATTGATTATCTTAAGGGTAAATCTTCCCGATTCTAAATAACTAAAATGTCCATGTTCTCGGGTACCTTGAATCACGATGGCTCATTGTATGAACTGCGATGAGATGCAGCAAACTATTGCAGGTCTTACCCAAGCTCTCCAAACCAGGGCCCATGCTGGTACAAGGGCTGGTGCGGGTAACTTACATGGTAATTCTCAAAGTTTAAATTCTCCACGATTCTCTAGATCTTCTAACCCAGATGAAGTAGAAAATTGGATCGACGAGATGAATCGAATATTTGATGTCATGCAATGCACCGACCAAGAGAAAGTTCGTCTCGCAGCATTTCAACGCAATAAAGATGCACGTACTTGGTGGAAGTCTGTCTCGGCACCGCCTCCGAATGCTCCACATACTTGGGAGGGATTCCTCACCCTCTTCCGTGCCCAATATTTCTCCGAACATGTCAAGGAGAGGAAAGCTATGAAATTTGCTTCATTATGCCAAGGCATGATGACAGTAGCGGAGTATGAACTCCAATTTTCTAGGCTTGCACCTTATGCTCCCCACCTGGTTAGCACAGACCTATTAAAGGCAAATCGATTTATGGACAGTTTAAGGCCCAGATTTATTCAGCAACTTGGGTCTCAAAACATTCGCACATATATCGAAATGGTTCAACGGGCACATCTATGCGAAAGAACCTTGGAGAAGGTGGAAAAGCTCCGAGGGAAGGAAGAAAGGTCGAGTCAAAAATATGATAGGCGAGAGGAAAAAGAAGCAAATGAGGTTGAACCTCATTACAATAAGAGGTCCCGCAATGGGAACAGTAATGGAAAAAGAAATGGAAATGGTGAGGGGGAAAGGTAAAGGAGTTAAGGAAGAAGAAAGAGCGTAAGTCACCACGTTTTGCTCATTTTGTGAAAAATTTGGGCACTTGGCAGAAGAGCGTTGGAAGCAACTTGGCGCTTGTCTCAAATGTAGAAGTCGGGAACATCGCTTGCCCATGTGTCCTCTCATAAAGGAACAATTTTCGAGGGACAATGACGGACGCGGGAGATGAGGCCGACTAAATGCCATCCTGGACGAGGAAGGTAAAATAACTAAAGGTACCATCTTACTCTATTTACATTACTTTAATTTTTAAGTTTAGTTAATTTACAAATTAAAACCCACACACACTCCGTAAAAAGTCGTGTTATGAATTTGGGGACCAAATTCTCTTAAGTGGGGGGGGGGGTGTAACGCCCGAGGATTTTTTAGAATTTTTTGGGATTAAAAATATAATTATTAAGCATTTAAACGAGCTATTAAATACATTTATAATAATTAGTATAGCGTTACTCTAATCCAAGAGGACTAAGCCCATTTTGGCAAATCCAATTGGCCCAAATTATAATTTTAAACTTTGGCCCATATTCTAGAAGTTAGGATTTGGTATAATCACGAAATTTAAAGATAAATAGGATAAATAGATGGATAATAACACAAGAGTTTGAACTGAGTTTAAATTTGGTGCCCAACAGTACATGCGCTCTATCGGGCGACCGCATGGGGGTATGAAACGGTCTAATTCTAGATCGCTAGGCTCTGCAGATTCCGTGAGTAAAAGAAAATGTGAAAAGATGGGAATTTTGGCATCCTAATCACCTAGGATCGACATTATCTCTTAGTTAGAAGAGTCTAGTATGCTAGAGGATCGAATTGAAAATCTAAATTGGACTCTAGGTTCGTTCTAATCCCCAAAACCCTTGCTAAAACTATAAATAGGCCCAGAATCAACCTGCGCGACCATTACTTTTGGCTGGCAAGGAACTAAGGTAAGGAGGTCGAATTAGAGGTAAGTTCTTTAGATGTTTTTGTTGCTAATACTAAGGTCTAACTGCCCTTCGAATTTCATTCTAGGAGATCAAGTCTACAAGGAGTTAGAAGCTTTCTAAGTTGCTGATTCTCCACCAATAACCTAGGAATCTGTGCAACAGTCCTGTGAAAATCAGGAAATTAGAAGTCCTAAACGAGACATTTAGCAATTATGTCTTTGGAACTTTATTTTACCCTTTATATCTTCTATCTACCCTCTAATTTTCACGTCCATAGGTCAAGGAAATGAGGAGATACAAGGGTGTGAAGTTGCTGGTTTGGCATAGAATGTGCAGAACTAGAGCTTACTTCTAGTCAGAAATTGGCGGTCTAGGAGCGTTATTTGAGGTAGGTTATCTCATGAACGGCTTAAACATGATATTTGGGATAAAATCCCTCTGATTTCATTCGATTTTATGCATTGTACACGGAGAATTTTATGTTTTCATTAGGACTATGCATCTAGTATAGTATTCATGCATGACCTAGTCTTAATGAAGTAAAAAAGAAATTCCCTTGTTTATTACACAACCCTACGCATATTGATTGGCCTATCCTTGTTCTATCATGCTATAGAGTTTATATATCTTGATTTCCATGCATGATATGGCTTAGATTTGTATTTTCTATCATTATTATTTGAGTTTTCTATAATACAGGAAGAAACGGTCTTCCTGTAGACCGCCAGAAACACTAGCGGCCATACGATAGACCGCTAGCCACAGTGAAACGGTCACCTACTAGACCGTTTTGTTTTCTGATTTCTGTAATATTCTTAACCCGAAACATATTGCAGATTAGCCATAATTATTATATGATAAGCCTAGTTCACTAAGTTTTATTCCTGGTTTGAGTACTGGTTTCATATACTCAATTAATTTCCTTGTTCATCATAATAGATTTCAAGTTTTTGTGCACATTGATATTATTTTAACTTATGTTAATTTATGACCAAAATCATATATTCTTGTAATAAATACATGTTTCAAATGATAGATGATTCATGATTTGATCACTGTTTTACATGATTCTCTCTCTTCTAAGAGTCATTTTCTTAAGTACATGCCACATATTCCGGTATGTTGTCATTAGTTACACTTTTTGCACATTAAGTACACAATCTTGGACTTGATAAGCTCTCCATTGGATATTCCTTCCAACGGACTAAGAAATCTTGTCTCAAGGCCTCCATAAGTCTCGACGAGCCTGGGACTTCCACTAGGACGCCGAGCTGGTTGTACCATTAAAGCTCATTGTCTAGAAAGCACTTTACCGGTATTTTGTGAACTCTGGACCTTAGCGTCCATCTGGACGACCGTCTGGTTCTGCAAGTGGCCCTTCACTAAACCGCTAACGGATGCCAAGCGGCCATTCATTAGACCTCAAGGGATTTGGAGAGTTTTTCATACATCGACTTTAGTTTTATCAAATGGTCCATGACTAGACCGCATGTCTATCTAAACGGTCTAAGAATAGACCGCTTGAATTGATAAATGGCCCAGTAAATGACCGTTTGGTTCCTGAGTTAGTTTAACCCGAGGTTTGACCTTTGGGGTTGGTTTTCTTGAATTCCTAGATAATCTTAGGATTATCTGGAGTCTCCACATATGTTTAGCAAGTTAATATTAATCTATGGAACTTAATGAATGTATCGTTATGCTGCCGGATTGCCGTCGGAGTATAATGTTCTTTCTAAATCATTCTATGATATCTCATGTTAAAGTTTGGTAAGTTCTATTCCTTGGTTAGTTGATCATGAAACTTGTTATTTGGAATTGAATTATTGTCCGACATTATTGTTATAATCATGGAAATAGCTTGATTTATACGTGAAGATGTAGTTCAGTCACTTATTGTGTCCAAGGGCTCTATGCTAGTCCCCTCTGCTGATTATCGGAAACATACTGTAAATCATGGGGTATGATGCTACTGGCGTCGCATTGCGATGGTAGTACTTTCTTTATAAATAAGTGAAATCCACGAGAATTCTTGCGAGACTCTCTCTTGATTGAATTTCTATATGCTTGTTACATGACATTCTAGTGCATAACCTTTATAGTTATGAAAAGTGAAAAGTGAAAGTGAAAGTGCGTTCTTGATACATGCAAGCATATTCTTTTTCGTGAAAGGACAAATTACGTTCTTGTTATATTCAACTCGATCTCGTTCATATATCATTACTCATGATGATCTTATCATGCTATTATGTTACTTATTTTATAAACGTGATTTATCGTATTTGCATGATTTATCTTACATTCTAGAGCTAAAATGATAATTACTTAAACATTGCCTTCATGTTGATACGAAGATACCTACTGGGCAAGTGTGCTTATTACCCTACTTTCCAATCTTTTTTAGGATATTCTAGCGGGTCGGATTCAGATTAATCAAGTAATGGATCCGAGAGCGATTGATGGTTCGAGAGAAGCCGTAGTCAGTCTAGTCAAGAGTCAAATATGTAATTTTCTATTTTATTGAGTCCAGTTAGTCAAGGGAGTCAAGATTATGTACTAGATTGTTAGTATCAATAAAAGTCAGATTCTTGATCAATGATTTCCATTCATCTTAGTGTGAATGATTTTGCGCTCTGATTGATATTGTCACATGAGGCTTCTCTTGCCGGCTGTTCACGTTCTCGAATATCTTCCGCTGTACATAAATCTCAGGGTGTGACAGAGTTCGTCCAAAGGAAGAAGAAGAAGCAGGACCTGAGGAGGGAGTGCTGAGGCTACGAAGAAGTAGAAAAAGAAGTTGCAGACCAAGTTGTAGACCTGGAAACACAAGAAGCTAGCATTGGTTCCAAAGAGGAAAGAAGAACCAAAAAGAAGGAGAACCTGTTGTGCTTGCAGGAACACTGAGTAGGGAGCCTCATCCACTGAAGAACGAATGAAGAGAGAAGAAGAGACAAGGGAGAAGAGTCTCGCCTGCTGCTGCAAGAAATCTGAGCATCGGTTCTTGGGTTTAGGGAGTTTTCATTAAAGCTATTTTCCATATTTGTTATCAAGCTTATTTGTTGTTTATCTTTGCACCTTTGAACGATATATTCTTGTGTGTGTTACTGTGCAAGGTTTGCACGGGCTTAGTGGATCTGAGCATTTGTGTGTGTGTGTGTGTGTGTGTGTCGCTAGGTTTCAGACCTAGGATGTTTGGGGTTTATCCCCGTGGTTGTGTAGGGTCAAACCTGCGTGTGTGCATTGGGGCGTGTCCCCGTGTATGCAGGCTTGTCCTGCGTGTGGTTGGAGCCTTGCTCCAGGTTGGGGTGTTATCCCCGTGCTGGTGTTCCAACTGTAAAGCCTCGCCGGGTTTCAGTGAGTGGTGGACGTTGGGAGCACCTCGTGGTCCCGAATCACCTTAAAAACTAATGTGTCTTATGGTCTGATTTGTGCGATTGTCCCCATATCTTCTACCTCATTCACAGGGATTTATTTCAGATTGCATCTTGTTCGCACACACTTCTTGTTCGTTGTTCACTTCATAGCACCTCACACTATTGAGCTAGTCTTTCTATCTGTTAGCTAAGTTTATGTCCAAACTAATATGTAGAATGATTTCATGCTGATCATTACATACTTTCAGATAGGGTGCATTTTGTAGCTTCCATCGTGTTTAGTCTGATAGGTCTTTGAATTGGGCATATAATTTTTAGAGGGATCTATTCACCCCCCCCCCACTAGATCCTGTTAGTCTTTGAAGACTAGGTGCAATGGTGCACACACGGATTCTGAACGGGGGGTGAATGAATCCCCTTTTAAAAGTTCTGCCAAATTTGAAAGTTAATCAGTAAGCTATGCGGAATTAAAACTGATTGACTTTAACTGAGTATGAAGCACATGATCAAATACTCAGTGACTGACTGTGAGCAATGTTGAGGCACACTAACAAACAGATCGTCGGTCTAAGCAGTGGACTACTTGGCGGCAACTGTGCAGTTTATAGAAACAATCTAGGTATGCAATGCATTCAAGAGACACTCAAGTAGACTTGATTGAAAGCGAACCTAGACATTCATCTAGCGTAAAATGAATGACCAATCAAATCATAGAGCACAGAAGATTTTTAGGTGGTTCAGTCCTCCAGACCTACATCCACCCCACACTCCAACTAGAGAGTGGATTCCGGTGATACACAGCTTAAACTACTGGGCCTTACAGCTTGCCTACAACCGCTGACTTATTGCTTGCTCTGTTGGGCATTACAGCTTATTCGCCGCTGATTCACAGCTTCAAACTGCTGGGCCTTACAACTTATGCCACCTGCTGATTTACAGCTTCTGAAATGGAATGTAAAATGGACAAACAAGAATGATAAAATTCAGCAACGGAAAGTTGGATTTAAAGTTCAGAAAATATAGCTCGCTCTAGTGCAATGTAGCTTGGATCTGATCCAGAGGCTACAGATCCTCTTTCTTCTTTGATGTTGCTACTGCACTCTCTCACGATCTCGGCTCTCAAAACTCTCTCTGATTCTTCTCAGTCTACTTTTTCTCTCTGAGCTCTTTTTCTGACTTCCTTCAATTATATTTCCCTCTCTTTCTTTTTCTCTTTCTCTAATCATTGCTAGCTTTCTGCCATTCACACTTCTTTTCTTCTTCAGCCTTCACCTCAATCTCTTGTTCTTCTATGTAGGTGCTTTTTATATAGAGAATAGGGGCGCCGAAGGTAATTTGATGAAGACGATGATTCTCCCTCCGTCAGATGGCTCCACATGGTAGGATCCAAGCGATCTCCAAAAGGAATCGCATGGTCATGTGGTGGGAATGTTCCCGCCAATAATTGGAAGACCACGTGTCAGATGGAGGAGGTTCACTTTCCACGTGGCAGAAGCTTCAAGCTACTTTCCTTCTTGGATCACGTGCACCTAGATCTACCATCCTGGGAACACATGCCCAGTCATAAGCTCCCTGGATCCATGTGCCATTGAGCGACCCTGGTAAATTAAAGGAATGAAATTCTAAATGGATTAAAAACTGAACCAATGTTCAAGGCCTAACTTGTATATATACTAAAAACCACTTATATATATTATACCAAATATACTAAGGATAAATAGCGCCACCTCTTAGGGTGCTAATTAATTCAAGACCCTGCAAGAGGGCGCTAATTAAAGAATTGAAGACCCCACATGGGGGCGTCAATTGCCTAAAATGCGCCCCTGTCTTGGGCGCTAATTACGTCAAGCGTGCCCTTCCGCTGGTCGCTATTTCCCTATAGAGTCAAAAATGGAAACCAATTGTAGTGTCTTGTTTGAACTGGGAAGCAGTGGTCGATCAGGAAAGTCTTGATCTGGAAGGATTCATACGTAGGGAAAACCTTTCCTCTATTAGGAATCTTACGTGGAGATTTTTAAACCTAATCAAACTCTTAAACTCCAGTAGGATTCTCTACCCTATAAATATACTCCTCCGAAGCCGTGCCAAGGCTACTGCCTCTAGATTTTTGCATCGTACGTAAAGGAAGAAGCTTCAACTTCCTCCTACTGCTGTCAGGGTGAAAAAGTGCTACTCCTTTTTCGACATAAAAAGGAAGCCTCTTTTGCTACTGGTTCTCCATCATCCGGTGAACTTATTGAAGTTTGCTATTCCCCCTACTGCGGTGAGCGGAAAGGGAAGACTGTTGTCTCTTTGATTCTTCCTCCAACTATCGCTGCTACATCTGTCGTTTTGCTACTGTAAGGAGAAGCGTCATCTTCCTTTAAAGAAGTTGCACCATCTTCTTCTTCCTACTACCGTGGCTATCCTGCAAAACAGAGTATCGGATATTTTGGTATCTCATCACCGTTCTTTACGTTCTAGCATCCAAACCTCAAAACCAAGGTAGGTGTTCTCAAGTACAAGCCCAATCTAATAGTTATTCAATCATAATCATGCATATAGGTCTGTTAGAATGTTTTCAGTAGGTTTAAGTGTATTTCTAGAAGTTTCAGTAGAACGCGCCTCCCTCTAGGGTGCTATTTGATATAACAATCGTGCTTTATAATCGTCAGATTAGTTGGTTAATTAATAAATACACATGTTCAAAATTTAATAACTGTGAACCATGACATTTAATCTAATGCATGAGTATATTGTTAGATTCTTGCTATTTTTCTCTGCCTGTACATGTCTCTAGTTTCTTGATTGGACACATTCCAAAAATCATGTGTTTACGATTGTACCTGCCTGGTGCGTATCATATGACAAGTAAATAACAACTGTCTTCAGGTCATCAATTTAATGAACGCCCCCACACACGGGCGCTAATTAGTGATAACCTTTGAACATTAAGCTGTTCATGACCGAATTACATGGATATTGAAATAACAACATGCATCCTGCCATCAATTTGAAATATGACGCCCCTGACTAGGGTGCTACTTGCTTAATTGAAGACTTAAGCTAAGTCGCCATTTATATAATTTTATAGAATTTGAGAAGTTTCACAGATCTTAATATATATAGACCCTAGATATAACGACTGAATGAACAGTCATTATATATTAAACTAGCGACCCTTCCTAGGGTGCTAATTCATAAAATGAAGACTTGGTCTCAGTCGCCGATTACCTGTATTTTGATTTTCGTGGTTTTCTTTAACCCTTGATAGTGGGTTATACATATAGGCACTATATTCCATTCCGTGAGTATAGTCCCATGTTTCACGATGTTTTATCGATTGCCCCTTAACTCTTGGTGACATACGAGCCCTCCATTGGACATTCTTTTCCTTCGGACTGGTAAGTTAGTTATTGGGACCTCCGTAAGACTCCTCATAGCCTTGGATTCCCTCAAGGCCGATTGAGCATGTTGTACCACTAAAACCCATGATACTTTTGATTGCCATGTCCCTCTAAAGAAATATGGTAAACCAGTCCTCATGGTATGTTGTATGCTACCTAGACGTCATGAAAATGATTCTTAAACTAATGGAATGGGAAAACCATGCCATTGCTATCTATCTTGGAATATGTATCGTATGGAGGTACCAATTCTGTCTACCTCATCATGTTCAAAGAACTAGCACCCATGTACATATGGATGCTTATTCTTAATGTTCTGGCACCCACTAGGGAGCCAATCCCACCTAGTTTTACGTGAGTATCGTGATTGTATCGTTTTAACCGTAGTATGTCCTTCCATGAAACTTATGTCCTTATGATTCTATTCTACAAGATCTACCTTATGTTCCTACAAAGGTTCATTCAATTGAAATTCTATATTGGCTATAACTAAAGTGGATGTCGGAATACATGATTCAACGCTGGCGCATATAGGGCCCGATCTGGTCTTGGGAGGAGCACCCGAAAGTACTTGTGCCCATGGGAGCTATTATTGATCGCGGTGTGATATTACACCGAAGTGCATGACTTGCTTGAATGGACATTTCCACAAACTCTTGTACTTGATCTTTACTTGATGTGACTTGACATGCGTGGCCCGGAAGGGTATTTACTTGCTTGCTTGATAACATGATAGCCAATTCTTGACATGACTCGCTAAACGTACATGCTCGTCTATCTTGATATAATTACCTGAAATCTTGGATATCTTGCTAGTTCCTTCTAAAAGTTATCTCTTGCTATATACTCTTTCTATCTGTCGTTTAATGCGAACATACATAGCTTTACTTGCATTCATGCAACATGTAATTTACTTAAAGCAAGCTAGCACTTGGGATATAATTCCTACTGAGCATTCGCTCACCTAGTGTTTTCACTTATTTTTCAGGTAATTCCGATGACGAGACTCATTAGGATGGGGATGGACAAGAGTGAAAGAGTCTAGAGCCATTCCAAATCATCAAGCATTATCTAGTCCTGTCTTTTCTATTTCTTGAGTCATCGATTGTACTTTCTTTTATTGAGTTCTTAGTTCTTTTATCAAGAGTTGTAATAGAAGTACTTAAAGGTTTATGATTAATAAAGGACTTGGTTATCGTTACTTGTGCGCGCTCTGTCTATGTATGTCGAATACACTTATGCTCTGATTTACATGATTGATATAAACTTGTCGCGCATCTCCGGGTCCATTCCGCGCTCGGGACGTGACAATTTTTGTGGTATCAGAGCCTAGAATAGTCAATTCCTAGGAGACCCAAGTCCAAGGATAGGTTTTAAACCTTCAACCGGTGAGAATTGGGTAGAACCATGGGTTAAGGTAACTTAAGGAAATCAAACTCTTGGTCCAATCTCTTATTGATTAGTTATTTAAAATCCTTGTAGGACGATGGCTGTCGAACGTGCTCAGTGGCATCATATGCAACGCACTATTCAAGGCATGACTCAGACACCACAACAAGTGGCACAAGGAACGGTGAATCGTGGAGCTGGTGATCTCCACCATAGTTTTAGAAATATGAACCCACCAAGGTTCATTGGCTCATCAGATCCCGATGATGCCGAGTATTGGCTCCAAGAGGTGGAAAGGATATTCCGTGTTATGCAATGCACAGACGAAGAGAAGGTATTGCTAGCTACGTTCAAATTAGAAAGAGACACCCGTTCCTGGTTGGAGTCCGTAGAAGCCACCCTTCGTGAAGAACCCATCACATGGGCTGAGTTCACCGAGTACTTCAATGACAAATATTTTTACGATCGAGTGCAAGAGAAGAAAGTCGCAGAATTTGCCTCACTCAAACAAAGAACTCTGTCAGTGGCCGAATATGAGGCCCAATTCTCCAGGCTGTCAAGGTACGTAAAACACTTAGTAAGTACCGAGAAAATGAAAGCACAAAGATTTCTCAATGGGCTTCGACCCCAATATATCACACAACTGGCACCGATGGACATACTGGTCTACTCAGATATGGTTCGAAGAGCTCAACTATTAGAGGATGCCACGGAGCTGTACGACAAGATCCGGGGGAAGAACACGAAAGATCCTATTATAAGCCCTGGAAGGTTCAAGCCCTCCTTCAGTAAGAAGAGAGCCAATGATGGAGGTACTTCCTCCAAGGAGCAAAAGTTTAAGAAGACCAAACCTTTCTCTATTACTACCACACCTTCCAAGGATGTGTGTAAACATTGTGACAAGACCGGCCATAGGGCCAAAGAATGCTGGAGAGGACTTGGAGCTTGTCTCCATTGTGGGAGCCGTGAACATCGGATTCCCGAGTGTCCATTACTCAATGACCAAGCCGGAGATGAAAAGCGCCCGGTAAAGAAGAATGCACGTCTCCAAGCTATTAAGGAGGCAGATCAAGATGAAGGCAGACTAGTGGAAGGTACATTAAAAGTTTGTTCCAAGTCTGCACATGTCTTATTTGATACTAGTGCCTCGCATTCTTTTATTTCCAAGAAGTTTGCTAACCCATTACCTATGGAACTGGAGTGGATAAAATTAGTTATTTCGACTCCTCTCGGAAACGAAGCCGATATTACTCATCATTACCAAAATTGCGAAGTCTCGGTAAGAGGAAGAAATCTACCTATTGACCTAATATGCCTAGAAATGAGGGACTATGATATCATATTGGGAGCCGGTTGGTTATCCAAATACCAGGCAACGGTTGATTGCCATAACAGCAAGGTTACCATCAAGGGATTTCCGGAACTGGTCTATGCTAGCCCTAAGAGTCGAAGCAAGTCACCTCTTATTTCAGCTCTTCGAGGTAGTAAGATAATAAGGAAAGGATGTGTATCTTTCCTTACTTTTGTCACCATTCAGGAGACTGAGGAGACTAAGATAGAAGACATTCCAGTTGTACAAGAATTTTCGGATGTGTTTCCGAAAGATTTGCCTGGACTACCCCCACAAAGACAAGTGGCATTCACCATCGATTTGGTCCCTGGTGCTGGTCCAGTTTCTAAGGCACCATATAGGATGTCCCCTACCGAAATCAAGGAATTAAAGGAACAATTGATGGAACTTATAAAGAAAGGATTTATTAGGCCAAGTACTTCCCCGCAGGGAGCACCCGTGCTATTTGTGAAGAAGAAGGATGGATCCATGAGGTTGTGCATCGACTATCGACAATTGAATCATCTCACTATCAAGAATAAGTATCCACTGCCGAGAATCGATGAGTTATTTGATCAAATATCTGGATCCAAGTATTTCTCAAAGATTGATCTCAGGTCGGGATATCACCAACTAAGAATCAAAGATGAGGACATTCATAAGACCGTGTTCAAAAGCAGGTATGGGCACTACGAATTTGTTGTTATACCTTTCGGACTAACAAATGCCCTTGCAGCCTTTATGCAGTTGATGAATAGTATATTCAGGCCTCATCTAGATCAGTTCGTGGTGGTTTTCATTGATGATATATTGATTTATTCAAAGACCAAAGAAGAGCATGAGGAGCATTTGGGGATTGCATTACAGATATTGAGGACAAATCAATTATATGCAAAGCTCAGTAAATGTGAATTCTGGATAGAAGAAGTATCTTTCCTAGGTCATGTGATTTCAAAGGACGGACTATCTGTAGATCCATCAAAAGTTGAAGCTGTAAAGAATTGGAAAAGACCGACCAATGCTAGCGAGATCAGTAGTTTTTTAGGTCTTGCAAGCTATTATAGGTGATTCATTAAGGATTTCTCCAAGATCACCGTAGCACTCACTAGGCTAACTCGCAAGGAGATCCGTTATGAATGGAGCGAGGAATGTGAAAGAAGCTTTCAAGCTCTCAAGGATCACCTAACTACTGCCCCAGTCTTAGCTTTGCCAGTTGAAGGAGAGAAGTTCGAGGTATACACCGATGCGTCTGAAATTGGCCTCGGATGTGTCTTAATGCAACAAGAGAGAGTTATAGCTTACTCTTCCCGCTAATTGAAGAAGCATGAAGAGAACTACCTAGTTCATGACTTGAGGTTGGCTACAGTAGTATTTGCATTGAAAATCTGGAGACATTACCTATATGGAGTGCAGTTCACTGTATACTCTGATCACAAGAGTCTCAAGTATCTCTTCTCTCAAAAGGAATTGAATATGAGACAGAGACATTGGCTAGAATATCTCAAGGATTTCGACTTCACAATACAATATCATCTTGGAAAGGATAATCTTGTAGCTGATGCCCTCAGTCGGAAGCCAAGAGCAATATTAGCCAATTGTATGGTTCCAGGAGTGGAAATTGCTAGAACGGTTCACTAGACTTAATATAAGCATGGACAAGGAGAGCAGGTGTGTTACACTATCACATATGAGCATACAGCCAGATCTACTCTCTGAAATATAAGGACTTCAAGATAATGACCCCGTATTAGTAGAAATCAAGGGTAAAATAGAAGAACAACCTGATTTCAATATAGCAGATGGAAGGTTGCTATTCAGAGATAGAACTTGCATACCAGATTATCCAGAGCTAAAGAAGAAGATCTTAGGTGAAGCTCACAGATCAAGGTACACCATTCATCCAGGATCTACCAAAATGTACCAAGATTTGAAAAGGATGTTTTGGTAGCCCAACATGAAAAGAGAAGTAGCGGACTTCGTGTCTCGCTGTCTCACATGCCAACAAGTCAAGGCGAAACACCAATAGCTGACAGGTAAGCTACATCCACTTGATATTCCCAAGTGGAAGTGGGAGGATATCGGTATGGACTTCATTATGGGATTATCTAAATCTAAAAGAGGACATGATGGAATATGGGTCATCATCGACCGTTTCACCAAATCAGCACACTTCTTGCCAATTAAGAGCTGGTAGTCAGTTGATGTTCTTGCCGCTGTATACATTAAAGAGATAGTCAGATTACATGGAGTTCCTGTATCAATCGTGTCTGACCGAGACCCGCGCTTTACTTCTCACTTTTGGAAGGGTCTACAACATTCATTGGGGGCGAGACTCAGCTTTAGTACTGCTTTTCATCCTCAAAAAGATGGTCAGACCGAAAGAACGAATCAGGTGGTAGAAGATATGCTCAGAGCTTGTATCATCGATTTTGGTGGAAGCTGGCATGATCACTTGCCTTTGGTCAAGTTTTCATACAACAATAGTTACCAGCCAAGCATACAAATGGCACCTTTTGAAGCCTTATACGGAAGGAGTTGCCGATCACCCTTATGTTGGGATGAGGTTGGCGAGAAACAACTATTAGGCCCAGATATGGTAAGGGATATCACCGAAAAGCTTCAGTTGATTAGAGAGAGACTTCAAGTAGCTCAATCTAGACAAAAGGCTTATGCCGATAACCGAAGGAGAGATCTCGAATTCCAAGTCGGAGATCACATATTCTTAAAATTTTCTCCATGCCGAAGAATCAGAAGACTTGGTGTTAAGGGCAAGCTTACACCAAGGTATATCAGACCATTTGAGGTATTAGAAAGAGTTGGCGAGGTTGCCTACCATATTATCTTGCCTCCTAAATTGTCCAACGTCCATAATGTTTTCCATATATCTATGTTGAAGAAATATGTACACGATCCGTCACATATCATAGATCATGGAGACTTGGTGATACAAAAGGATCTCACTTCTGAACAAAAACCCATGAAGATCCTTGATCGCGAGATAAGTGCATTAAGGAACAAGACAATTCCCATGGTCAAGGTTCAATGGAACAAATGCTCGGAACAAGAAGCCACGTGGGAGACCGAGGAGTCCATGAAGAAGAGGTTTCCCAACTTATTTACGAGCGGTATGTACTCTGCACCCTCCACATATAAATACGATTGAATTTGGGGATCAAATTCTTTTTAAGTGGGGGAGGGTGTAGCGACCTTGGTAAATTGAAGGAATGAAATTCAAAATGGATTAAAAATAGAACCAATGTTCAGGGCCTAACTTGTATATATACTAAAAACCACTTATATATATTATACCAAATGGACTAAGGATAAATAGCGCCTCCTCTTAGGGCACTAATTAATTAAAGACCACGCAAGAGGGCGCTAATTAAAGAATTGAAGACCCCGCATGGGGGCGTCAATTGCCTAAAATGCGCCCCTATCTTGGGCGCTAATTACGTGAAGCGCGCCCTTCTGCTGGTCGCTATTTCCCTACAGAGTCAAAAATGGAAACCCGTTGTAGTGTCTTGTTTGAACTGGGAAGTAGTGGTCAATCAGGAAAGTCTTGATCTGGAAGGATTAATACGTAGGGAAAACCTTGCCACTAATAGGAATCTTACGTGGAGAGTTTTAAACCTAATCAAACTCTTAAACCCCAGTAGGATTCTCTACCCTATAAATATACTCCTCCGAAGCCGTGCCAAGGCTACGGCCTCTAGATTTTTGCATCGTACGTAAAGGAAGAAGCTTCAACTTCCTCCCCCTGCTGTCAGCGTGAAGAAGTGCTACTCCATTTTTGACGTAAAAAGGAAGCCTCTTTTGCTACTGGTTCTCCTTCATCTGGTGAACTTATTGAAGTTTGCTATTCCCCCTGCTGCGGTGAGTGAAAAGGGAAGACTGTTGTGTCTTTGATTCTTCCTCCAACTATCGCTGCTACATCTACCATTTTGCGACTGTAAGGAGAAGCGTCATCTTCCTTTAAAGAAGCTGCATCATCTTCTTCTTCCTACTGCCGTGGCTATCCTACAAAATAGAGTATCGGATATTTTGGTATCTCCTCACCGTTCTTCACGTTCTAGCATCCAAACCTCAAAACCAAGGTAGGTGTTCTCAAGTACAAGCCCAATCCAATAAGTATTCAATCATAATCATGCATATAGGTCTGTTAGAATGTTTTCAGTAGGTTTAAATGTATTTCTGGAAGTTTCAGTAGAAGGAGCCTCCCTCTAGGGTGCTATTTGATATAACGACCGTGCAAACAGTCGTCAGATTAGTTGGTTAATTAATAAATACACATGTTCAAAATTTAATAACTGTGAACCATGACATTTAATCTAATGCATGAGTATATTGTTAGATTCCTGCTATTTTTCTCTGTCTGTACATGTCTCTAGTTTCTTGATTGGACACACTCCAAAAATCATGTGTCTATGATTGTACCTGCCCGGTGTGTATCATATCACAAGTAAATAACGACCGTCTTCAGGTCGTCAATTTAATGAACGCCCCCACACACGGGCACTAATTAGTGATAACCTGTGAACATTAAGCTGTTCATGACCGAATTACATGGATATTGAAATAACGACACGCACCTTGCCATCAATTTGAAATATGATGCCCCTGGCTAGGGCGCTACTTACTTAATTGAAGACTTAAGCTAAGTCTCCATTTATATAATTTTGAGAATTTGAGAATTTTAACAGATCTTAATATATATAGACCCTAGATATAACGACTGAATGAACAGTCATTATATATTAAACTAGCGACCCTTCCTAGGGTGCTAATTCATAAAATGAAGACTTGGTCTCAGTCGCCGATTACCTGTATTTTGATTTTCGTGGTTTTCTTTAACCCTTGACAGTGGGTTATACATATAGGCACTATATTCCATTCCGTGTGTATAGTCCCATGTTTCACGATGTTTTATCGATTGCCCCTTAACTCTTGGTGAGATACGAGCCCTCCGTTGGATATTCCGTTCCATCGGATTGGTAAGTTAGTCATTGGGACCTCCGTAAGACTCCTCGTAGCCTTGGATTCCCTCAAGGCCGATTGAGCAGGTTGTACCACTAAAACCCATGATACTTTTGATTGCCATGTCCCTCTAAAGAAACATGGTAAATCAGCCCTCATGGTATGCTACCTAGCCGTCATGAGAATGATTCTTAAACTAATGGAATGGGAAAACCATGCCATTGCTATCTATCTTGGAATATGTATCTTATGGAGGTACCAATTCATTCTACCTCATCATGTTCAAAGAACTAGCACCCATGTACATATGGATGCTTATTCTTAATGTCATGGCACCCACTAGGGAGCCGATCCCACCTAGTTTTACGTGAGTATCATGATTGTATCATTTTGACCGTAGTATGTCCTTCCATGAAACTTATGTCCTTGTGATTCTATTCCACAAGATCTACCTTATGTTCCTACAAAGGTTCATTCCGTTGAAATTCTATATTGGCTATAACTAAAGTGGATGTCGGAATACATGATTCAATGCGGGTGCATATAGGGCCCAATCTGGTCTTGGGAGGAGCACCCGACAGTACCTGTGCCCATGGGAGCTATTATTGATCGCGGTGTGGCATTGCACCGAAGTGCATGACTTCCTTGAATGGACATTTCCACAAACTCTTGTACTTGATCTTGACTTGACGTGACTTGACATGCATGGCCCGGAAGGGTATTTACTTGCTTGCTTGATAACATGATAGCCAATTCTTGACATGACTCGCTAAACGTACATGCTCGTCTATCTTGATATAATTACCTGAAATCTTAGATATCTTGCTACTTCTTTCTAAAAGTTACCTCTTGCTATATACTCTTTCAATCTGTCGTTTAATGCGAACATGCATAGCTTTACTTGCATTCATGCAACATGTAATTTACTTAAAGCAAGCTAGCACTTGAGATATAATTCCTACTGAGTGTTCGCTCACCTAGTGTTTTCCCCTAATTTTCAGGTAATTCCGATGATGAGACTCATTCGGATGGGGATGGACAAGAGTGAAAGTGTAGCAACTAAAAAATGTTTATATGCATTTATATTAAAAAAAGGGAAATAATGAAAGATGAAAATAAAATAAATTAATTTTTTAGTGTAGAATATATAAACGTGAATCATATCCCATGTGTTAACACGAACGGTGAGATTCATGATACGATTCTGAGAAGACGAAGACGTCAGTACTGTAGCAGTACTATAGCATCCGATTTAAGAGAGAATTATTAGCTTTAATCTAATCATAATCAATGGATGATGTCATTCTTACATCATTGAATAAATGAGGTCATAGATTATGTCATCCACATAGTGGAACAAAGTTGGTGTAATGGGGTTGGTGTAATAGTGGAACAAAGTTGGTATAATGGGGTTGATGTAATAGTGGAACAAGGTTGGTGTAATAGTGACATGGTGGAATGAAGTTGGTGTAATAGGGAAAGTAGGTGGGATATTTTGACATATAAATAGGGCTAGGCTCTTCCCTACTCAAAGCACAAATCTCTTATGAGGAATTACTGGTTGGAGAGAGAGAGAAAGCTCGAAGTTGGAGGAGTGTTCGAAAGCGTTCTTCGTTCTTAAATTTCTTTTTCTTTGATCTTCAACGAGGTAGGTTTTCTCTCAGGCAAAAACTTAATTAGGTCTTCATATATGTTTCTTTGCATGAGTATTTTGATTCTGTGTAAATTTTCATGATCATGTATTTATAGTTTATTTTAAGATTTAAAGTTCAATTATGGAGTTTTCATTATCATAACGTGTTTCAATAACGTGGATCACATATACACCATGATTTGAATACGGTAACCATGCCCGATTTACATCGTTTATGTGCGTTATTTCAAACATAAATCTTGAATTTTAAAATCATGTTCTTACCTTAAGAATTCTATTAACGAAGAAATGACTAGGTGAATGAACTCTTAAGGCTATTGTTAATTGATCAAACAATTATGCTCTAATTTCCGTAGAATTTTTATATATGATTGACCCTATCTATTTGATTTAAACTCTATCTGAAAGCTTGACATATTCTTTCAAACTTCTCTTCATACATGAACATATTATGCAATTGGAATCTTGACATTTTTTTCAATGTCTTTACCTTCATTGAAATTTTTTCACAAATAAAAATGTTAGAAAATACAAAAATGATTTCCATTTTATTTACGTGTTTTCATGTCTCCGAAAAATCAAGTAGCTAGCAAGTTCGCCAAGAAGAACCGGTGTCTAAGGCTAGAGGTCCACGGACAAATGCTTTTAGTGGATAAGTGATTACTTAATTAGGACCTCGTGAATACGAGGGGAGCCTCCCACTATCCCACCTCTTACTTGACCGGGTTTTCTTTAGTTTTCTACTAATTACCAGGCTAAGAGAAACCTGATCTAAACTTATTTTATAAGATTTTTCACGAGAATTGATCGCGCCTTGACCAGAAATTCATTCTCATTATTATCTTAATGTCGTTAAACATGATGCTTTAAATCATCCTTGAACTTCTCATAGAAACTTCAATCATTCTTCATACTACATGCCTTTTCTTCATACTACATGTCTTTGGAAATGGAAATTTTACTAGATCTGTACTTTAGTCATAAACTACCATTTGGGAGTGTAGGAGCTAAGTGCCATGCAGGGCAAAGTGCTACGTTATGGGAGCCACCTCTTGAGGCAGGAATGACGCAAAGTGTTACAGAATGGGAGCCACATCTTGAGCCTGTAGGGGCCACCTCTAGAGTCCTCCATAACTAAATGACTAGTTATGCGCTATACTACGCTTCTTAAGTGTCACGCCCCGTTCGGGAAAATCGGGTCGTACAGTTAGAAACTAGCTAGAAATAACATTAACAAGCTAAACTAACCAATTACACAGGTGTTATGGAAAGAAATAACTCTATTGATCAAGGATATACCAAATTTTATTACAATAACCATCACTGCTAACACATGATCAAACATAACTTCCAAAAGTAATAAAGTACTAACACAACTCTAAGGAAGAACTAAATGTAAACAACTATGCCAACTCGGCATCTAGTAACAGGTAAACTCAAAAGTATCACTCTTGTCCCTCCCCATCGGTATGCGCGTCAACACCTGAACAGCCTGGAAAGGGGGGAAACAACAACTATGAGCTGACGCTCAGTAGGAAATAACAGGCAAGTTTACATGATTAACAATTTAAATTACATTTTTATATGACATGCTAACAAAAGAAATGAATGACGATATAATGAAACAACATAATGAAAAGATCTTGCAAGGTCAAGAGATATAAGATAACTAGAATTTAACAAGAATAACATGTACAAGTGTAACAAGAACTGTAACGAGGAATGGCCACTAGCAAGTAACAAGAGATAACAAGTCAAGCACGATCAAGTAACAAGAGTAACAAGAGTTTTTCTGTCGTAGACAACAAGCCAGTCATACACTCGGTGCAATGCCTCACCATGTCATTATAACATCCCATGGGCTCACTAATTTTTTCGGGCGCTCTCCCCAGGACCAGACCGGGCCCTTATGATGCGTTGGCATTGATTTATTGGATACAAGATCCCAAGATCCGTCTAGACATTTAGTCAAATTCGTGGCTAATTAATCAGAGGAATTATTATCCATAAGTTTAGATTTAAAGGACTAACCTGTCCTTGGATTCAAGAGTACAAAACACAATAAAACTCATCTCCGAGAGATGTGCAGTCATACAAAGGCCGCTCAAGGGCATATGCGGCTAATACAGGGCCGCGCATACGGGAACTGGACTGAAACACAGCCCACGAGGTCAAAAATGAACGGCTGACAGTGGGCTGCTCGAAAGTATGAACGGTGTATTCTGGGCCGCTCATGTCCAGAAGATATTAAGACCCATGAACAAGATATATGGTCCATACTGGCCGTATTACGGATATGCGGTCATAAGTTGCCCGCTGTTCTACAGGAGTAAAGTGGCTGTCCAGCAACCTAATAATCATATAAAATCCTAATTTCATGTCAATTTACCGAGGATTAAGTTTTACGTTAACTCAAATTACCAAAAAGATGATTCAAGATGATAAAAAGAATGAACAAGATTGCGTAGGAATGAACAACATGCAATTAACAGAAATTTAGTTACATATTTAACCACTAATCATGTGGGTTTCTAATTAACCATTGAGTGCGTTGAAGTGGAGATAGTAAACGGAATGGTTTTTTTACACTTGGAATGAGTGCATGGACCATTGTAAATTGAGATCATAGGGTTGCATGTATGGGTCACTGGTTCCTCAAAATATGGTTTTCAATTGGACTAGGTTGAACGGGTCGATCCCCTCACGGTCCGGATCGATCCTTGGGTCGAAAACCAATCTACCGGGTCTGCTGGCATATGGGTCGACCCATTGGGTCGACCCCTGGAAAAACCAGGGTCTGCCTGTGTGATGGGTCGACCCCCACAATTTCTGCCTTTTGGGTCTACCCCATGGGTCGACCCCCACACAACTGTTGTATAGGTCGACCCCATGGGTCGACCCTTGGGTAGTCAAATCCTGTTCGAGCATGGGTCGACCCCTGCGTTCACAGAACCGAACGTGACTTCGGAAATCAACAAAAACTCACCCAATTGGGGTCTAATTGGACTGAGATCTTAACCCCATGCCTTCGAGTTTTTGATAGACATACTAGGGTCATAATACAAGAGTTTGGAACATGAAATTCACCGAAAAATCAATCGAAATCACAACCTATCTAGGAAGAACACTTGAAAACCTAGTTTTTGCATGCTTCTAATCAAACACGAAATACTCAAAGCATGGTCTATTAAAATTGGGGCTTTATATATCAAAAGAAAGAGGGCTTGATGCTGATTCCATCCATATATGACATGCTATATGGGGATCAAGATTAACAACTCGAAATCATGATTTAACTTGAAAGTAACTTGAAAGATCACATCATAAACCAAGTCTAGACATGCTCTTACTCAAATCAGAAATTCTCTAAACATGCTCAATAAAATTTAGGGCTTTCTACGTCAAATGAAAGTTAACATGCTGCTGATTACATCCATATCTGTTAATTAGAGTTTGGGCTATTATAACCTACCTCAATCGAAGAGAGAACTTATGAACCTAGATTGAAGAACGAACTTGACAGCACTTCAGAACAACCCCGAGATCTCTCTGGATACCTAATAAAATTTAAGGATTTTACTACCACTAGAAAGAGCTCATCGAGAGGATAAAAATGATGTACTCATGTGCCGATTTTGGTCGAGGGTACCAACCTCAATCGAAGGAACAAAGAAGAAGGAAGGAGGACGACGGGATACCGACCCACCTCCACTAATCGACCAAGATCTCCCTCGATCAATCTCCACTGCGGCCGCCGCTGCTACCAAAGGAAACTAGGGTTGAAGAGCTTTATTTTTATTGCTCATACACCTTCTGGAGCCTTCGGAGCTGGGAGAAATCGACGATGCAAGGTGAGTGTTTGAAACGGAGCCGAAATGTTTGACCCAACCAAACTCGGCAGACTGCACGTTTTAGGGTTTGGTTTTCGATCAATTGATAGAGGGGAAATGATCATCTCAGTAATACCTTTCATTTTCCCCTGGAATCACCTCATTTGGTTGAGAAATGAGCTCGAATTTGATGTTTTAAGGTGGGGTTAACAATGAACACGAATTTGGGTTAGGTAGGTGTGAAAATTTGACGTAACCCACTGATTAGGCCCAGCTAATGATTTTATTAGGCTTAGCCATAGAAGACAAAATTGTTAAACGAAATAGATTCTACAAGAATATGATTTTTATGGATTTTTATAAAATAATTGAAATGTGACTTATTCTATTTATTAAAGAATTAATCTAATTAATTTTGAATTAATTCTCATTAATTCAAATAAATTCAACTAATTTCTAATTAAATTCAAATAATTTTCTAATTAAATTTCTAAAAGAATTTGGGGTATTACACCCTCCCCTACTTAAAGAATTTGGTCCTCTAAATTCACTGCACGTTAATACAGAGATAGGGAAAGATTAGCTCACCTAGAATAAGTCGGGATACCACTTCCGCATAGTATCTTCAGACTCCCAAGTAGCTTCCTCAGCTCCACGCCGACTCCACTGAATTTTGACCATAGGTATGGAACGATTCCGGAGTTGTTGTTGCTTCCGATCCAGAATCTTGATAGGTCTTTCTTCATAGGTCAAATCTCCCTTCAATTCAAAATCCACACGCTGAATGATATGAGTGGGGTCATACACATATTTTCGTAACATGGACACATGGAAAATATTATGTACACCAGACAATTGAGGCGGTAAAGCTAGTCTGTAAGCAACCTCTCCCACTCTATCCAGGATCTCGAATGGACCAATATATCTCGGACTGAGCTTGCCCTGAATGCCAAATCTTCGAATCCCTCTCGTAGGAGAGACTTTCAGAAATACATGCTCGCCAACTTGAAATTATAATGCTCTTCTCCTTGTGTCAGCATAACTCTTCTGTCTTGATTGGGCTACTTGTAACCGGTCTCAGATAATACGGATGTTCTGTGATGATTCTGAAATAAGATCCGGTCCAAGCCATTGCTTCTCACCTATCTCCTCCCAACATAACGGGGAACGACAGCTTCTTCCATACAATGCTTCAAAAGGAGCCATCTGTATGCTGGATTGATAACTGTTGTTATAGGCGAATTCAATTAATGCCAAGTGATCACTCCAACTGCCTCCGAAATCAATCATGCATGCTCTAAGCATATCTTCCACTATCTGATTGGTTCTTTCAGTCTGTCCATCTGTCTGCGGATGAAAAGTAGTACTGAAATTCAGACGAGTACCCAAAGACTCTTGTAGTCGCTTCCAGAAATGTGAAGTAAATTTGGGGTCTCTATCAGACACAATGCTGACTGGTATGCCATGGAGCCTTATCACTTCCTTCAAATACAAAGCAGCCAATACATCAACTGTCCACTTGGACTTAATGGGTAAGAAATGAGCTGACTTTGTCAATCGGTCGACAATCACCCATATTGCATCAAATCCACCACGAGTCCTAGGTAGACCCATAATGAAATCCATGCCAATACTTTCCCACTTCCATTGGGGTATGTCAAGTGGTTTCAACTTTCCTGTCGGTCTGAAATGTTCAGCCTTAACTTGCTGACAAACCAAGCATCTACTCACAAAGTTTGTAACTTCCCTTTTCATGTTCGGCCACCAAAAAGATCTCTTCAAATCCTTGAACATTTTAGTGCCTCCCGGATGAATGGTGTATTTGGACCTATGAGCTTCTTCAAGAATCTTGTTCTTTATTCCAGCTTCATCAGGTACACAAGTTCTACCCTGGAATAATAATCTTCCATCATCGGCCATCATGAAATCAGGTCTGCTGCTCAAGCTTCCTTTGATCTCTATCAACTCGGGATAATTATCTTGCAAAGACTTGATTTCCATCAACAATTCGGGTTTAAGTTGAAACTGTGCAATCATAACCCGATCATTGTCAACATTCAGATCCGGACTAGCTAATTGTTCCAGTAGCTTCCACTCTTGTAACATGAGACTTGACAATTTAGCTATAGGCTTCCTGCTTAATGCGTCCGCCACAACATTGCCTTTTCCATGATGGTACTCAATCGAGAAGTCGAAGTCTTTCAAATACTCCAACCATCTTCGCTGCCTCATATTGAGTTCCTTCTGAGAAAATAAATATTTCAGACTCTTATGATCTGAAAACACTGTGAATGTTTCTCCATACAAGTAATGCCTCCATATCTTCAAGGAAAACATGACTGCTGCTAGTTCCAACTCATGAACGGGGTAGTTCTCTTCATACTTCTTCAACTACCTAGAAGAATAGGCAATCACTTTCCCGTGTTGCATGAGTACACAGCCTAAACCGATATCTGAAGCATCCGTGTATACCACAAAACCTCCTTCACCAGAAGATAAAGCCAATACAGGTGCAGTAGTTAAACATTCCTTCAAAGTCTGAAAGCTTCGCCGACAATCTTTGGACCAATCAAATTTGTTATCCTTGCGGGTTAATCTTGTCATAGGTACCGCAATCTTAGAGAAATCTTGGATAAATCTTCTGTAGTAGCCTGCCAGGCCTAGGAAACTTCTAACTTCAGTCACACTAGTAGGCTGGTCCCAATTCTTCACTGCCTCTACCTTAGAAGGATCAATAGAAATACCTTCTTTTGTGATAATATGTCCTAGAAAGGACACATCTTGCAGCCAGAAATCACATTTACTGAACTTGGCATATAGCTGATGATCTCTCAATAGTTGTACTCAATAGTTGTAATGCCATCCTCAGATGCTCAGCATGCTCCTCTTCATTCTTGGAATAGATCAGGATGTCATCAATGAACACCACGACCCATTGATCAAGATAGGGCCGAAATACATTGTTCATCAACTGCATGAAAGCTGCTGGTGCATTCGTTAGACCAAAAGGTATAACGACAAATTCAAAATGACCATACCTACTGCGGAAAGCTGTTTTATAGATATTCTCTTCCTTAATCCACAACTGATGATATCCAGATCGAAGATCGATCTTAGAAAAATACTGAGCTCCCGCTATCTGATCAAATAATTCGTCAATCCTCGGCAATGGATATTTGTTTATGATAGTCTGCTGGTTCAATTGTCGATAATCGATGCACAACCTCATCGAACCATCTTTCTTCCTGACGAATAATACAGGGGCTCCCCAAGGAGAAGTACTTGGATGAATGAAACCCTTCTCGAGCAATTCCATCAACTGTTGCTTTAATTCTCTCAGTTCCGCAGGAGACATACGATAAGGAGCCTTGGAAATAGGAGATGTGCCAGGAATGAGATCAATAGAGAAGATAACTTCCCGCTCAGGTGGAAGTCCTGGTAGTTCCTCTGGAAAGACATCAGGAAAATCTCAGACAACAGAAATGTCCTTAATCTCAATCTGCTGCTCAGGGGTTGCACAGACAAAGGCCAGAAAAGCCTCGCATCCTCGTCTCATTAGCTTATCAGCTCGAAGAGCTGAGATAAGTGATAGGGAGTTATGGTGCTTAACTCCCACAAAAGAAAGTCTCAGGTGCCTAGTAAAAGACACGGAGCTAGAACTGCAGTGAACATTTGCCTCGTATCTAGCTAACCAATCTGCTCCTAGGATTACATCATAATCCTTCATGTCCATGCAAACTAAATCAGCTGGTAAATTCTGTTCACCAATCATAACCTTGCTAGAATGATAGAAATATTGAATCGCCGATCTAGAACCAATAGGGGTTGATATTTCTAACGGAGAATTCATCAAACCAGGTTCCATAGCTAAAGACTTAGCAAATCTCCGAGAAATAAATGAATGTATGGCACCAGTATCAAAAAGAACAAATGCTGGCTTGTCGAGTATAATATGAGTACCTTCGACGAGTCCACCATCCTCGGCGGTTCCTACTTCATCTGCATGTAAAGCTTGAAGCTTGCCTTGTGGCTTCTTGATGCCTTGTGGTTTTACCGGGGTAGCATGCTCCGACAGAAGGGGACAGTCAGGAATACGGTGCTCCTTACTTTCACATCGCAAACAGGTGCCCAGCTTGCGCCAGCAATCCTCCATCTTGTGACCAGGACGATCACAAAACTTGCACACGCCCTTAAATGGAACAATAGGGCCAGGCTTCTTGTCTTCATGCTTCAGCATCTTGCCCTTCCATGATCCAAAACCACTCCACGAACCAGGTCCACTAATGGGCCTCTTCTTGCCATACCCGGGTTTGATATTCCCAGAACCCGTAGGTTGTTCCTTTCTTGCACCTTTTCCACGGATTCTCTCCGTCATTTCTAGAGTATCTTCTAGGACTTGAGCTTTCCTCACCATCTCAGAATAAGTGGAGATTTCTATTGGTGCCAATTGGTTGATATAATGCAGCCTCAGTCCATTTAGAAAGCGCTTGGCCTTCATCTTCTCGGTAGATATCAAGTGGTTAGCATATCGGGATAACCGAGAAAGTTGAGCTTCATATTTTGCCACAGATAGATTGCGCTGCTTCAAAGCCACGAACTCTGTTGCCTTCTTCTCTTACACTCTATCAGAAAAATACTTGCTGTTAAAGAATTCCTCGAACTCCTCCCATGTGACTTGCTAATCACCAAGGGTAGCCTTCACAGAATCCCACCATGTTCTTGCATCACGTTCAAGTTGAAAGGTTGAAAGAAGGACACGCTCTTGATTGCTGCACTGCATTACTTCGAATATCCTTCCCATCTCATCTAGCCAGTGCTCGGCTTCATCAGGGTCAGTCGAGCCTCCAAATCTTGGCGGATTCATCCCTCGGAAGTTTCGATATAAGTCACCAGTGCCATGGTGTGCCGCTCCAGCTTGAGCCACTTGCTGTAAAGCCTACGTAAGGCCTTGAACCGTACGCTGCAAGTTCCTCCATTCCGCACGATCTGCTGCCATTTCAATGGCCTACACGAGGAATAGATTACTTAGGTTCAATAAGATATATGATAGCACGATTAAGATATGAACTTAACCCGAGTTTCTACCCAAATCTCACCAGGTCAGGTTCTTAGACTTAACAAGGTTAGGGGTCCTATGATAACACTTAGAACCCTAGAACTTGGAAAACCTAGAACTTAGGAACACCAAGGAATGTGAAAGCTAGGGCTCTGATACCAACTAAACTGTCACACCCCGACGCGGAAAATCGGGTCGTACAGTTAGAAACTAGCTAGAAATAACATTAACAAGCTAAACTAACCAATTACACATGTGCTATGGAAAGAAATAACTCTATTGATCAAGGATATACCAAATTTTATTACAATAACCATCACTGCTAACACACGATCAAACATAACTTCCAAAAGTAATAAAGTACTAACACAACTCTAAGGAAGAACTAAAGGTAAACAACTATGCCAACTCGGCATCTACTAACAGGTACACTCAAAAGTATCACTCAAGTCCCTCCCTATCGCTATGCGCGTCAACACCTGAACAGCCTGGAAAGGGGGGAAACAACAACTATGAGCTGACGCTCAGTAGGAAATAACAGGCAAGTTTACATGATTAACAATTTAAATTACATTTTTATATGCCATGCTAAAAAAAGAAATGAATGACGATATAATGAAACAACATAATGAAAAGATCTTGCAAGGTCAAGAGATATAAGATAACTAGAATTTAACAAGAATAACATGTACAAGTGTAACAAGAACTGTAACGAGAAATGGCCACTAGCAAGTAACAGATAACAAGTCAAGCATGATCAAGTAACAAGAGTAACAAGAGTTTTTCTATCGTAGACAACAAGCTAGTCATGCACTCGGTGCAATGCCTCACCATGTCATTATAACATCCCATGGGCTCACTAATTTTTTCGGGCGCTATCCCCAGGACCAGACCAGGCCCTTATGATGTGTTGGCATTGATTTATTGGATACAAGATCCCAAGATCCGTATAGACATTTAGTCAAATTCGTGGCCAATTAATCAGAGGAATTACTGTCCATAAGTTTAGATTTAAAGGACTAACCTGTCCTTGGATTCAAGAGTACAAAACACAATAAAACTCAACTCCGAGAGATGTACGGTCATACAAAGGTCGCTCAAGGGTATATGCTGCTAATACAGGGCCGCGCATATGGGAACTGGACTGAAACACAGCTCACGAGGTCAAAAATGAACGACTGACAGTGGGCCGCTCGAAAGTATGAACGGTGTGTTCTGGGCCGCTCATGTCCAGAAGACATTAAGACCCATGAACAAGATATACGGTCCATACTGGCCGTATTACGGATATGCGGTCATAAGTTGGCTGCTGTTCTACAGGAGTAAGGTGGCTGTCCAGCAACTTAATAATCATATAAAATTCTAATTTCATGTCAATTTACCAAGGATTAAGTTTTACGTTAACTCAAATTGCCAAAAAGATGATTCAAGATGATAAAGAGAATGAACAAGATTGCGTAGGAATGAACAACATGCAATTAACAGAAATTTAGTTACATATTTAACCACTAATCATGTGGGTTTCTAATTAACCATTGAGTGCGTTGAAGTGGAGATAGTAAACGGAATGGTTTTTTTACACTTGGAATGAGTGCATGGACCATTGTAAATTGAGATCATAGGGTTGCATGTATGGGTCACTGGTTCCTCAAAATATGGTTTTCAATTGGACTAGGTTGAACGGGTCGATCCCCTTACGGTCCGGATCGATCCTCGGGTCGAAAACCAATCTACCGGGTCTGCTGGCATATGCGTTGACCCATTGGGTAGACCCCTGGAAAAACCAGGGTCTGCCTGTGTGATGGGTCGACCCCTGGGGTCGACCCCTGCAAGACAGACTTCTGTCTGCTGAATGGGTCGACCCCATGGGTTGACCCCCACAATTTCTGCCTTTTGGGTCGACCCCATGGGTCGACCCCCACACAGTGCTGGATGGGTCGACCCCATGGGTCAACCCTCGGGCAGTCAAATCCTGTTTGAGCATGGGTCGACCCCATGGGTCGACCCCTCCATTCACAGAACCGAACGTGACTTCGGAAATCAACAAAAACTCACCCAATTGGGGTCTATTTGGGCTGAGATCTTAATCCCATGCCTTTGGGTTTTTGATAGACATACTAGGGTCATAATACAAGAGTTTGGAACATGAAATTCACCGAAAAATCAATCGAAATCACAACCTATCTAGGAAGAACACTTGAAAACCTAGGTTTTGCATGCTTCTAATCAAACACGAAATACTCTAAGCATGGTCTATGAAAATTGGGGCTTTATATATCAAAAGAAAGAGGGCTTGATGATGATTCCAACCATATATGACATGCTATATGGGGATCAAGGTTAACAACTCGAAATCATGATTTAACTTGAAAGTAACTTGAAAGAACACATCATAAACCAAGTCTAGACATGCTCTTACTCAAATCAGAAATTCTCTAAACATGATCAATAAATAATAGGGATTTCTACGTCAAATGAAAGCTAACATGCTGCTGATTACATCCATATATGTTAATTAGAGTTTAGGCTGTTATAACCTACCTCAATCGAAGAGAGAACTTATGAACCTAGATTGAAGAACGAACTTGACAGCACTTCAGAAAAACCCTGAGATCTCTCTGGATACCTAATAAAATTTAAGGATTTTACTACCACTGGAAAGAGCTCGTCGAGAGGATCAAAATTATGTACTCATGTACAGATTTTGGTCGAGGGTACCAACCTCAATCGAAGGAACAAAGAAGAAGGAAGGAGGATGATGGGATGCCGACCCACCTCCACTAATCGACCAAGATCTCCATCGATCGATCTCCACTATGGCCGCCGCTGCTACCAAAGGAAACTAGGATTGAAGAGCTTTATTTTTATAGCTCATACACCTTCTGGAACCTTCGGAGCTGGGAGAAATCGACGATGCAAGGTGAGTGTTTGAAACGGCGCTGAAATATTTGACCCAACCAAACTCGGTCGATTGCACGTTTTAGGGTTTAGTTTTCGATCAATTGATAGAGGGGAAATGATCCTCTCAGTAATACCTTTCATTTGCCCTTAGAATCACCTCATTTGGTTGAGAAATGAGCTCGAATTTGATGTTTTTAGGTGGGGTTAACAATGAACACGAATTTGGGTTAGGTAGGTGTGAAAATTTGACTTAACCCACTGATTAGGCCCAGCTAGTGATTTTATTAGGCTTAGCCATAGAAGTCAAAATTGTTAAACGAAATAGATTCTACAAGAATATGATTTTTATAAATTTTTATAAAATTGTTGAAATGTGACTTATTCTATTTATTAAAGAATTAATCTAATTAATTTTGAATTAATTCTCATTAATTCAAATAAATTCAACTAATTTCTAATTAAATTTAAATAATTTTCTAATTAAATTTCTAAAAGAATTTGGGGTATTACATTAAGCTTTTCTTGAAACTCGAATTGGCCATAATTCTCAAGCCCTACAAAAAGTGGCTCAAGGAGGAGTTAATCACCATGGTGCGGGAGACCTGCACCGCAACTTTAGGAACATGAATCCTCCGAGGTTCAACGGTTCCACTGACCCAGATGAAGCCGAACATTGGGTCAAGGAGATAGAAATGATATTCCGAGTCATGCAAGAGTTTTGCTTGCAACTTTCCAATTGGAAATGGATGCAAGAGCTTGGTGAGAATCCGTGGAGGCGACCTTGCCCGATCCCCATATCACTTGGGAGGAATTTCTAGAATATTTCAACGGCAAGTATTTCTCGGAGAGAGTCCAAGAAAAGAAAGCAACAGAATTTGCCACCCTTAAACAAAGAAGTCTCTATGTAGCTGAATACGAGGCCCAGTTTTCTCGACTGGCCCGTTATGCTCCACACCTCAGTAATACAGAGAGAATGAAGGCCAAGCGATTCATGAATGGGCTAAGGCCCCAATACATTCCCCAACTGGCACCTATGGACATCCAAACATATGCCGAGATGGTCCGGAAGGCCCAACTGCTAGAAGATGCCATGGAGATGACGGATAGAATCAAGGGAAGAGTCGTGAAAGAACAAGTTATTGGCGTCGAAAACTTTAAACCCACTTTTGGAAAGAAGAGGCCAAATGAAGGAAGAACCCCTCAACAAGATAAAAAGTCTCGAGATGGAAATAGACAAGTCATCCCTTATATATCTTCAAAAGATATCTGTAAGTATTGTGACAAGACTGGCCAAACGACTGAAGAGTGCTGGAGAAAGAAGGGAGCATGCTTGTGCTGTGGAAGTGGGGATCATCGCATTTCTGATTGTCCCCTTATGAAGGAATCTCCATCGGAGAAGAAAACACAAGAAGGACCAAGGCGTCAAGGAAGACTCCAAGCTCTGACAGAACCTACACCTATTGAAGAATGAGGAGTTATGGAAGGTACTCTTATCATAAATTCTAGAACTGCTTTAGTTCTATTTGATACTGGAGCTACCCATTCATTCATATCCCAGAATTTTGCTACCACCTTACATGAAAAACATGTTCCTTTGAAAATTGAACTTGTTATTTCCACACCTTTAGGAGCAAGCACTGAGCTTAAACATTATTTTCCCTCTAGTAAAGTGTTGATTAGTGGTCATAACTTAGCCACTGATTTGATATGCATGAACATGGATGGTCATGATGTAATCTTAGGTGCTGACTGGTTGGCCAATTATAATGCTAAGGTGGATTGCAGGTGAGGAAGTGTAACCTTTGGTGAACCAGGATACCCTGAACTATCTTTCTCTAGAAATAGCCATCATAGACACCCTCTTCTCATCTCTGCCCTTCAAGCTCGAAAAATGATGAAGAAAGGATGTGTTGCATTTTTGACTTCTGTCCTTATAACCGAACCCAAGAAACCCATTCTGGAAGAAATATATGTTGTTAAGGAATATCCGGATGTATTTCTTGAGGAATTACCTGGCATACCACCCGAGAGAGAAGTTTCATTCTCAATCGATTTGATACCTGGAGCAGCCCCTGTATCCAAAACTCCTTATAGAATGTCACCTAATGAGCTGAAGGAACTAAAAGAGCAATTGATGGAATTATTAGAGAAGGGATTCATCAGACCTAGTACATCACCTTGGGGAGCACCTGTTCTTTTTGTGAAGAAGAAAGATGGATCTATGAGGTTATGCATTGATTATAGGCAGTTGAACCAATTGACTATCAAGAATAAGTACCTTCTGCCAAGAATTGATGAACTATTTGATCAAATCTCTGGAGCTCATTATTTCTCTAAGATTGACCTCATGTCAGGTTATCATCATGTGAGAATCAAGGAAGAAGATATTTATAAGACAGCATTCAGGAGTACATATAGACACTATGAGTTTGTTGTCATACCTTTTGGGCTAACTAATGCCCCTGTAGCTTTTATGCAACTCATGAATAGTGTGTTTCGACTATATTTAGATCAATTTGTAGTGGTATTTATTGATGATATATTGATCTACTCCAAAACCAAGGAAGAACATGAAGCACATTTGAGGATTGTCTTGCAGATATTAAAAGAAAATCAGTTATATGCTAAATTGAGTAAATGTGAGTTCTGGTTAGAAGAAGTTTCATTTCTCGGTCATTTGATCTCTAAGGAAGGTATTTCAGTTGACCCTTCAAAGGTAGAAGCTGTCAATAACAGGGAAAGGCCTACAAATGTGACCGAAATTTGAAGTTTTCTAGGATTGGCCGGTTACTATAGGAGATTCATCAAAGACTTCTCTAAAATTGTCATGCCAATGACTAGACTAACAAGGAAGGAAAATTCTTATATATGGGCTGAGGAATGTGAGAAGAGTTTTCAAACTCTAAAGGAGCGCTTGACAACTACACCTGTTCTTACTCTACCTATTGGGGGAGGATGATTTTAGGTATATACTGATGCTTCGAGAATTGGCCTAGGCTGTGTATTAAAGCAACAAGGCAAGGTGATAGCTTATGCATCTAGGCAACTGAAGACCCACGAAGTTAATTACCCTATGCATGATCTAGAATTAGCTACAGTGGTCTTTGCTCTTAAAATATGGAGGCATTATTTATATGGGGAGCAGTTCACTATCTATTCTGACCATAAGAGTTTAAAATATCCATTTTCTCAAAAGGAGCTCAACATGAGACAAAGAAGATGGTTAGAATATTTGAAAGATTTTGACTTTTCTATTCAATACCATCCTGGAAAGGGTAATGTTGTGGCTGATGCCCTTAGTAGAAAGCCAAGGGCTCTATTATCAAGTTTGATGATTAATGAATGGCGATTGCTGGAGTAATTTACAGGATTAAATTTAAATGTGGAACCAAAGGTGGAACGAGTTTTGATTGCTAATATAAGGGTACAACCTGAAATATTGTCTGAAATAAAAGAGCAACAAGGTAATGATCCTTTATTTGTTGAAATTTCTAGAAATTTGAGCCAAAGGCCAGATTTTCAACTGGCAAATGATGGGAGATTATTATTTCGAGGAAGAACTTGTGTGCCTGATAGTAACAAAATCAAGAAGAAGATAATGGAAGAAGTGCACCAATCCAGGTACACTATTCATCCTGGTACTACAAAAATGTACCAAGATCTCAAAAGAACCTTTTGGTGGCCTAACATGAAAAGAGAGGTAGTTGAGTTCGTGAGCCGATGTTTCGTCTGCCAACAAGTTAAAGCCGAACATCTCAAACCGGCTGGTAAGCTAAAACCTCTAGAGATATCAGAATGGAAATGGGATAGTATTGGCATGGATTTTATAGTTGGGTTGCCAAAGACCCGAAGTGGATTTGATGCTATATGGGTGATTGTAGACCGACTAACTAAGTCTGCTTACTTCTTGCCCATCAAAACCAAATGGACCGTGGATGTTCTACCTGCCCTATATATCAAGAAGGTTGTAAGGCTGCATGGTATTCTAACCTCTATTATTTCGGATAGAGATCCGAGATTCACCTCTCACTTTTGGAAATGTTTGCAATCATCCTTGGGTATTAGGCTGAATTTTAGTATGGCTTTCCACCCTCAGATAGATGGATAAACAGAGAGGATGAATCAAATTATCAAAGATATCTTAAGAACTTATATGATAGATTTTGGGGGAAGTTGGCATGAACATTTGCCATTGATTGAATTTGCATATAACAACAGTTATCAGTCTAGCATCCAGATGTGACCTTTTTAAGCATTGTATGGTAGGAGTTGTAAATCACTTCTATGTTGGAGTGAGGTTGGAGAAAAGGGATTGATGGGTCCCGATATTATTCAAGATACAACTCACAATATTCAGTTGATCCGTGAAAGGCTGAAAATTGCTCAATCACGGCAAAAGAGTTATGCCGATAATCGAAGAAGAGGCCTTGAATTTCAAGTGGGGGAGCATGTCTTCTTGAAAATTTCACCCACGCGAGGAATTAAGAGGTTTGGTATCAATGGAAAACCGAGTCCAAGATTTATTGGCTCTTTTGAGATTCTAGAACGAATCGGCGAAGTGGCATACAAGCTGGCTTTGCCTCTACAATTGGCAGGTGTCCATGATGTATTTCATGTATCCATGCTAAGGAAATATGAGTATGATCCTTTGCATGTGATTCAATTCGATGACTTGAAGCTACAAAAGGATTTGTCTTATGAAGAAAGACCGATCAAGATCTTAGATCAGAAATTTCCCCAGCTAAGAAATAGGGCTATATGGATGGTAAAAGTCCAATAGAGTAAGCGTGGATTCGAGGAGACTACTTGGGAATTAGAAGAGTCAATCAAGAAGAAGTATCCAGATTTGATCTCAAGTTAGAATTTTGAACCCTCCATTTGAATTTTAAATTACTATTACGTGATGTGAATTTGGAGGACCAAATTCTTTTAAGTGGGGGAGGATGTAGCAACTCAAAAATTTTTATATGCATTTATATTAAAAAAAGGGAAATAATGAAAGATGAAAATAAAATAAATTAATTTTTTAGTGTAGAATATATAAAAGTGAATCATATCCCATGTGTTAACACGAACGGTGAGATTCATGATACAATTCTGAGAAGACGAAGACATCGGTACTGTAGCAGTAGTATAGCATCCGATTTAAGACAGAATTATTAGTTTTAATCTAATCCTAATCAATGGATGAGGTCATTCTTATATCATTGAATAAATGAGGTTATAGATTATGTCATCCACATAGTGGAACAAAGTTGGTGTAATGGGGTTGGTGTAATAGTGGAACAAAGTTGGTATAATGGGGTTGATGTAATAGTGGAACAAGGTTGGTGTAATAGTGACATGGTGGAATGAAGTTGGTGTAATAGGGAAAGTAGGTGGGAGATTTTGGCGTATAAATAGGGCTAGGCTCTTCCCTACTCAAAGCACAAATCTCTTAGGAGGAATTACTGGTTGGAGAGAGGGAGAAAGCTCGAAGTTGGAGGAGTGTTCGAAAGCGTTCTTCGTTCTTAAATTTCTTTTTCTTTGATCTTCAACGAGGTAGGTTTTCTCTCAGGCAAAAACTTAATTAGGTCTCCATATATGTTCTTTGCATGAGTATTTTGATTCTGTGTAAATTTTCATGATCATGTATTTATGGTTTATTTTAAGATTTAAAGTTCAATTATGGAGTTTTCATTATCATAATGTGTTTCAATAACGTGGATCACATATAGACCAAGATTTGCATACGGTAACCATGCCCGATTTACATCGTTTATGTGCGTTATTTCAAACATAAATCTTGAATTTTAAAATCATGTTCTTGCCTTAAGAATTCTATTAGAAAAGAAATGACTGGGTGAATGAACTTGTAAAGCTATTGTTAATTGATCAAATAATTATGCTCTAATTTCTGTAGAATTTCTATACATGATTGACCCTATCTATTTGATTTAAACTCTATATGAAAGCTTGACATCTTCTTTCAAACTTCTCTTCATACATGAACATATTATGCAATTGGAATCTTGACATTTTTTTCAATGTCTTTACCTTCATTGAAATTCTTTCCCAAATGAAAATGTTAGAACATACAAAAATGATTTCTGTTTGCTTTACGTGTTTTCATGTCTCCGAAAAATTGAGTAGCTAGCAAGTTCACCAAGAAGAACCGGTGTCTAAGGCTAGAGGTCCACGGATAAACGCTTTAAGTGGATAAGTGATTACTTAATTAGGACCTCGTGAATACGAGGGGAGCCTCTCACTATCCCACCTCTTACCTGGCCGGATTTTCTTTAGTTTTCTGCTAATTACCAGACTAAGAGAAACCTGATCTAAACTTATTTTACAAGATTTTTCGCTAATTACCTGGCCACCTCTTGAGGCCGGAATGGCGCAAAGTGCTACATAATGGGAGCCACCTCTTGAGCCTGTAGGGGCCACCTCTACAGTCCTCCGTAACTAAATGACTAGTTATGCGTTATACTACGCTTCTTAAGCTTTTCTTGAAACTCGAATTGGCCATAATTATAAATGAATTGTTCTGGAAATTACATGGGACTCTGGTCCACCTGATACTCAATGCCTGGCAAACATGGGGGCCCTGATCTGGCCTTAGGCGAGTAAAGCCTGAAAGTACTTGTGCCCATGGGAGTTGAATGATCAGGTGCGGCATTGTACCAACTGACATGCAAGATTGAACTAGGCAATTCACTTATTACGTGCTTGACTCGTTACATGCTTAACATCCGATACATGACATTTTTGACCGGAGTGGTTAATTTCCTTGTTATATGGCCATATTTACAATTCTATACTTGTTATTGATCTTCATGCTTATACTTGAGCTCTACAATATCTATTCTTGAAATTCTTGACTTCCAGATCTTGTTCTCTAATTGTCATTTGTTATATTACTTATTTTATTCGAAAGTATATAGATGATCCAAAATACTAATTACTTAAAGTGACCTGGTAAAGAGATATAAGTCCTACTGAGCTTTCTAGCTCACCCTGTGTATTGTTGTTAATTTTCAAGAAATCCTGAAGATGACGGGAATGGGCTGGAGTGATGAGAGTGATGATAGTTTTTAATAAGTTTCTTTTCCCAGTCTGTCTACTTATAAATGAATGTATCGAGTTTGAATAGTATTGTAAGTCCTTGAAAGATATTTGTTGGAAATGTCAGATTATGAAATAAAGATGTGATTTTATCCATTTGTTGTTCATACTCATCATCTGAGTCTCTTGAACGACCTGCCCGTATAACTGTTCACGCCTTGATAATTCCACCTTGTTCGGGGCGTGACAGAAAGAGTCTAGAGCCATTCCAAATCGTCAAGCGTTATCTAGTCCTATCTTTTTTATTTCTTGAGTCATCCATTGTACTTTCTTTTATTGAGTTCTTAGTTCTTTTATCAAGAGTTGTAATAGAAGTACTTAAAGATTTATGATAAATAAAGGACTTGGTTATCGTTACTTGTGCGTGCTCTGTCTATGTATGTCGAATACACTTATGCTCTGATTGACATGATTGATATAAACTCGTCGCGCATCTCCGGGTTCCTTCCACGCTCGGGGCGTGGCATGCCAGCTTCCAGCCTTTCTAGCAACACGTGCCTGCTTCAGTTGGAGCTCATGTGTTGCTTTCATCCTGTTAGTTGGAAGAAGGATGTTTCATCAAACACCTTGTGAACATGAGTCATAAGGGGTGCACAGACTTTATAGTGTAACGTGCAAACTTGCACAGATCTTACGTTCAGTCAAACAAGATGTGCACTAACCTTAAGTTGAGTGTGCTACAATACATGCACATACTTGTATGACATGCCAGAGAATGTGCATCGACCTTAGTTGCTCAGATTCAAATGTGCACAGATCTTAGAAAACATATATGCACATACCTATATGCACAAGACAAAAGATGCACCGACCTTCATATGCAAGATAGAAAATGTGCACCGACCTTATGAGAACTTGACAACAACTCACATGCACCGACCTTTGCATGCTCAATGCACAACGTGCAAACTATGCACTGACCCTAGTGAGACTATGTCAGATATGCACTGACTCAGGTCCAATATGAACTTGAACGTGCACTGACCTTATATGCGAAATGCTTACAAGTGCACCGACCTGACTATTCGGTCAATAGTGACTAGCACCGACTATGTATGCACAAGGTGCAACATGAATTGGCCTTAGTATGCACAAGGTGCAACTAGCACCGACCCTGAATGCAATATGTGAGATGCTAGCATCGACTCTACATGTGATGCACTAACTCATGCACTTAAACAACATCAACTAACATCGACCTTAGTTGTGTGAAAACACAACTAGCACCGACCTAGTTATGCATGATGCAACTATCATCGACCTTAGCTGTGTGAAAACACAACTAGCACCGACCCTAGTTATGCATGATACAACTGGCGTTGACTCTATATAAGCATAATGCAATATGAAGATCATGCACACCACCTGTTTGACCAAATGCCATGCACACAGGTTATTTAGTAAAATGTCATGTGCACAAACTTTATGCAGACACGCCGACTTCATGTGCACAGTATTGACATTGCGTTGACTTTTGGTTGAGCTGTGATGGTTGACTTATATGAACAGTTGCACAAGACTTTATGCAATGCTTATACAGAGACATCCACACACATGCACAGACATGCACGAATATGTACGGATATATACAGACAACCACAAATGAACTAAGATGCACATGTGCTGCAGTTCATTTCATGTGATTCATCTATATAGCAATATGAGCATTATATGCACCGCAGAATGTAGCAAGACACATACTGTATGCAATAAGCACATATTGAATCATAAAAACACATATGACATCATACATATGAGTCTTAGTGTTTGTCATCATCAAAACACAGTATCCAACAGATCCGTCTTCCTGCACTACGGGACCCAACAACTGGGCACTGAGGAAAGTCGGCCTAGGATCCTCCTCACTTCCCAAATTGATTTCTATCAGTTCATCGACCATAGCTTGACCTCTGTCTTCGATCTCTAGAGGCGCCGGCTGTAGGTCAATGAAATCTTGAATATCATCTTCAAGTTTAAATACCTCCTCTTCTTCATTGTGTTGTCCATGGATCTCCTCGGAGACTTCTAATTTAGCCAGTGGTAGAGGTATGAGCTATTATGCGGGTGGGCTTTCTATTGCTTTGCCTTCAGTTGGTGTGTTAGTAGCTTCGAGGGGCTGATGTGTGTTTTATTGCTGGCTCAGAAGGAGGGAAACTCGGTTCTGCGCCGTATAGGGATGACCCTATTGTCATGCTACCTTGGGCTGGGATGTCTTCAGTGGAGGTGGCCTGCTCCTTTTTGGATGGAGTCTCAATGATGGGTGTCACCCGGTTAATTCTAATAGGAGCATCTTCAGTCGATTTTGGAGGCGTTAGTATCACTGTCGGGGCAGGGTCGCAACAGAAACAAGCTTCTCCTTCCTCATCATTTTCGGCTTCACTATTATTCGCCATATCAAATTTGGCTTGTAGAGCCATCTCTTCATAAAAAACTTGTTCCCAGCACCTGTAGGGGATCACAGTTTCTGGTTCTTGGCCTTCTGGTTGAGGTGACTTGGCATGCTCGGCTTCCAACGCGTACTCATCATAAGTTGCCCCCGGTGAACTGTCATCTGTTGAAAAGAAGGCAGAGATGCTACCCACCTCATAGCGTCCACTATCATAATATTCTTTGAGAGTAAATCCCCGCCCCGGGTGCTAAGAAATGCACCTCAGCTCCTTGTCTAGGTTGGCAGGATACCAAAGCTTCTGGAATGCTTCCCTTTCTTTGTGAGGCTGGCAGGGGGGAATGTGTTGTTTCTCAAACATCTTAGCCATCATGTTTGATGTGAATGTTAGCCCCTGAATGGGGACTATTGTATTTTCCAGATCTTAAGGAAGGTGATAGTCACTGTCCTCCTGTACGGAATGTTTCTCGGCCGCATAAAATAGACTGGTGGGATGGTCGAGGCTGGCAAATGGCTTGATGAGGCCCCCGGGGTCCTTGATGTGGCCATAGTGCTTGTCAACTTCGGCTTCATTTTCTTTAGGGTAAGTGATGGGAGGTGTAGTTCTGCCCATGTCCCCTATGCTGTCAATGTGTGACATCGCCCTCAGACTTACATAACTCGATGGTGGTGGTGAAAGCCAGTTGTCGCCGGTGGTTCTTTTTGTTTTCTTGATAGGAATCTTCATCTTGGGGGTCTCCTGTGGTTGTTCCTCGTATAAGGAGGCATCAAGAAAGTGACACTCAAATACCTCAAATGGTTGGAGGTCAGCAAATATCCTCTCCTCCTTCCCATCTTGATTATATTTGATACATTGGTGCAGTGTAGATGCCACCACTAAATTTTCATGTAGCCATGGGTGTCTGAGCAATGCTTTGTACAAGGGGCTAGAGTTAATAACATGGAACTGCACTCTTGTAGGGAAATCTACCATGGTGAGGGTGAACACCGCCACTCCCAATGGGACTTCGAACTTCTGATCGAAGCCGCGATATGCATATCCCTGACCTTATGAAGGTGCACATCGAAGTAATGCTTCTGGTAAACCCTGTAGGGAAGAAGGTTGACAGCTGCACCAGGGTCTACTAGAATTTTGTTTAGTTGTTGGCCATTCAGCTGCCCCCTCATATACAGTGGCCTATTATGGTTAATGGTAGGAAGTAGTATATCCTCCTTAGTGAAGGTCACATTTGCTCCCGGTAGTGTCTCCTCTAGGAAACTTTCATATTACGTAGGCATCTGTAACCCAGTAATAATCGCTTGCTAGGTCTCCTCACTTAGAGAGAGGATCTCTCAAATGATGAACCTTGCCGGGAGCTTCTTCAGTAGCTTCACTACCTGGCTTCCGGCCCGAACATTTGATAGCTTCATTTCTTCAGCCCACCTTGGCTTGGAAGAGCCTTGCACTGTAGTCCCTGATGGACCTGCTTCATCAGACTCCGGGTCTGAACCTTCTTGCTACATGGTGTGACCGTCTTGCTGTTCTTCGGTGCCTGCTGTCGGGCTGACCTTATCTTCATTTGGCCGACTAGAAGGTTGATGTGGCTGTGGGAGGGTGCCCCCGGTTGTAGAGCTGGTCCCTTAGTAGGGCTGCTTGCCCTTAGCGATCTTCAGGAATTCAGTGAAAGAAGGTACACCATCATTGCCCTTACTTTGATTATACAGTCCCGGCGGAGGAGGGATTTGAATTCCCCTAACTTTTGGAGAAGGTATTTTGTAGGGTTGCTCCCCTTTGAAGATAATATTATGATTGGCGGGCGCCCCCATTTTCGGCCTAATCGAGTCGCATGGCTACAATTGCGGCTTCGACCTGGTTTGCTTCATTTGCTTGCGTGACACATATGTCCTCCTCATCTTCCTCCTTGTGCAGGTTGAAGAAGGCTGAGAGAGTATTCCAGGAGAGTATTGTCTCCCTTTTGACCTTACGGGCCTTCCTTTTCTTCTTCTACTTCTTGGATGGTGCCTGCCCCTAGAACAGGCTGTCATCTTCTTCTGCTACTTTTCCTGACTCTTTCTTTTGTTCCAGAGAAAGTTGTTCTAATTCCTTCCACGGGACATGATCTTTCATCAGCAAGGGCTACAATTTGGGCTGTTCATATTCATCTAGCACGTTTATGTAAGCTTGAAGCCATTGGATCTCTGGACTTATTTCTTTATCCACTGGCAACGGAGTCTGTCTCCTCCTATTGTTGGTGGGTATTCTGATTACTACAGACTGAATCAACCAGATTGGCGCCGGAGTCGACAGAGCTGACCGTGCCGTCACACCACGGATATGTGCCCCCGTCGCCGGGCGGGGTGAAAGCTACTTCTTCTTTTTTTGCAGGGACTTGCTGCCATCCATGTTGCTCTTTTAAGGGCGCTAGAAAACACACCTCATAGGTGTGTTGGGTGCTGGCCTCTGTAACTTCTTCTGGCAATGCCTGGTATAAAGATACCATATTGGCAGCTGCTCGATTCATTGGTGCTTCATGAGGCTGTGGAGGATCAACTTTGTACTCCCCCATCTCAAGTTCACCCTTCTTTATCAAGCCCTCAATGACATCGTTGAACACATAGCAATTTCAATCAGATACCCTAACATCTGATGATAGGGGTAGAATCTTGGACTGTCTCTTCTCTTCAAGTCTACCGGCCTTTTTGGCTCAGGCACGCTGATCTTGTTATATTGGGTAACCCCGTCAAACAGGATTTTAGTCTTCTCTTGGGAGAAAGAGTAAGCCTTCTTCATCTTATCCCTGAGCGAGGAACCCTCTTTCTTTTCATCTACTTTATCGGGCAAAGGTGTCGCTGCCTTCTTGCCTTTATCTCTCTGTTGTTTAAATGTTTTAATGTCGATAGTATTTGCTTCCTTGGGCGCCGGACGTCGCTCTATTGCTTTCGCCTTCTGCACAGTGACATTGGCTGTTGTAGAGGCATGCTTTGCCAGGAAGGCTTCAATCTCGGCCACCATATTGTTCAGTCGGTCGAATGACCGTATTTTCATGCTAATCATCTTCTCAAGAACTTCCCGCTTGAGATTTTGTTTATATATCTGCACAGCGTCCTCTTAATGCGGCGGGCACTTGCACCTCATCCCGAGGTTTCTCCACCTCTTGATGTAGTCGAGGGCGGTCTCATTTGGCCTTTGCCTTGTTGAATATAGTTCAGCCACCGTAACCTCACTCTCGGTGATATGAAATCTTTCTCTACATTTCTTCTGCATATCCGGCCAATCGTTGATTGACCCGGCCGATAGGTTGGAGTACCATTCAAATGCGAGCCCTGTTAATGAGGATCTAAAGAATTTGAGTAGATATCACTCATCTATGGCCAAGTCACCCTTGACGGTCATATAATATGTGTTCTTTTGGGGACCCTTGCCCATTGAACTTGTCAAACTTAGGCGGCTTGCTGATCCCAGGGGGGAAGCCGCTTAGCAGCATGGTGTGGCGGGTAGGGCACCCGATAAGCATCAAATGTAGTGTATTCCCCTTCGCTCCACTCAGCTAGCTTCATTTCAACCATACTCTCGACCATAAGTTTTTTCATGGCAGTCGTGTCGATTGGCTCATTGTAAAAGTGCACCCGCTCGAGGTAGGGGGTGACCAGAGTGGTAGCCTGAGGAACCGGGCATAGTAGAGGTGTTTGATGTAGCTGTGGCAACACCGGTGGCAGCATCGGTTGAGGTAGGCATTGCTGAGTAGCTGCCTGAACGGACTCGAGAGGCTGGAACAGGTTGCAAGATGAGGGAAGATCACCAGGGTTAGCACCCCGCCATGATGATTCTGCCTGCACTTCTGGCGGCTTGGATGCTGAAGCTTGTTCTATCTTCTCATGTAACTGTTTCTTCAGGAGCTCTATCTCCTGTTGGTATTTTTGCAGCAGCATCAATATTGACGAATCCAGAGCTGTTGTGTTGGGAGCACCCTCAACAGTTTCACCAGAAGCACCCTCGGGCGAGGTGTTTAATAAGATATCATCTTCTTCCAACGTCACTACATTTGCTGTAAACATAGGGACGGTTTCAAAAATAATTCACTTTCCCTTTGCCGCTTTCATCATTTCCTCCGCGGCACTGCTTCTTCTGGTGATTGGCCCCAGCCTCTCGGCTAATCGGGCCAAATCCTCTAGCTCTTCTGGCAAAGCACCATATTTGCCAGACAGGTCGGTCATACTGTAGGTAAAAACCCTCATTTCTCTTTCTTGCCTCCATACTCCTCACATCGTGCGACTAGGGAAGGTGAACCTTTCAAACACCAATATTCTCTTCTCTTTCCCTTGATGTGGAAGAACTCTGTCGGCTTTATCATCCAAGCCGTCTTCATAGCCATTGTCGTCTACGGATGATGCTTCTTTCTTTCCTTCTTCTTCGATACTCGCCACCGGAAAGTATTCTTCTTCTTCTTCATCTGACATCGACAAATAGTCTTCTCCTTCAGTAGCTGATGCTTGAAGCAGTTCCTGCTGACCCAATGAGGGTTTCCCAATCCTCGAAAATAATTCTGGAGCACATCAGTCATCTCCTCTTGGCTTCGCCGCTGGGGAAGGATGGGGGACGACTGTTGGCCCCGCACCATAGGCATGTAAGCCAACCGGGACATCCTAGAGGGTTGATTTGACCACCTTCTTGCCATGAAACATCAGCCTAGCGTGCACAGGTCTTGACAATGGTGCGGTGTGGAGGATCCATGACTGTGGCTTCTTCTTTTGGGATGAACCCCTTCCTCTCCTTCTTCCTCGCCTCCACGGGACGAGGATTGCAGCTCATAAGGCCATCTGTATGGATAGGATGGACTTTCTTAGGCATCCAAACCTGTTTAAACATCCTTGGCCTTGGGGCCAACTTTCCTTGGCCCTGACGGCCTTCCAATTCTTTCTCAGGCCTCCTCCCAGACAATGCTTGGAAGGAGTTGCGGATTGGTACAGTAGGGACCACACGATCCAAAATCACTTGGGCATCGCACCCGTCCAAAAAGACACAGATGATGTTGATCAGTATAGACTTCCTGGACATTGAGAACTGTCCAGTAATAGGGGCAAAAATCTTCCTTCGAGAGCTCCCTCGCTGGTGACTTCCGCGCTTGTTGTTGTAATTGAGATGGGCACCACGAGCCGTGTGATGCACCATGCAGCTCACAAGTTGGGTTTGACCTCCCAGCGAGGGCTTGCAGCTCTGACCCCCAACCTGGCAGGCCACGGGCTTCTCAGTTGCAGCAAGAGCAACAATTTCCTCGGCCGTCGCTTGGAGGATGTCGGCAAATGCTACTCCCAGGAAATTTGGGGATCCGATGACTGGAGGAAAGCTTCCAAACACAGTGGGCACCGCCAGGTACCCATTGACAGCATGAGTAGCCACGACCCACAGGCCGAAGGTGAGGGCGGCAAATCCAGCAACTGCCGTGTCTCCTGCAAACGGCAGAAAACTAACCATTAGTGTTTTATAAGGGGCATTGGGGGCCCTCAATCCTCACGAGAAGATGAAGGGAGGCCTAGTCCCACCGGGCGTGCCAACTTGTGAGAATGGGATTTTTATTTATTTTTGTTAATTTATTAATTGGCATTTGGTTAGATTTATTTGTTTTATTTATTGCATAGGCATGCCAGTCACTAGGTGACAAGTTTATTGTCTGCTCGATCTAACTTGATTAGATGAAAGTGAAGTCTGTGTCGGGACTAGAAGTCTGTCATACCGTAAAGGCTATGACGTTAATTACATCCTTCGAGAAGGAGGAAAACCCTTGATTAATGGCCAAGATAGAGGGCTACCGGGGTTGAATAGATACAAATGCATACACAAATTCAAAGATAACTTTGTGTAATGCAAGACCTAGACATCCATTCAAGCATGCAATGCAACCGTATTTGCTGATCCGACCCTCGGTACGTGGCGGAGAACTTAGGTCCGAGGACCTCCATCACGCTTAGTGAGAATTTCCAACCATACTTAATCTGACATTTTGCATATCACCATTTGATATACCGAGAGATCGGGATAGATAAGCACACAGTAGAAATAACTATGCATTTCTATTCATGGATATATATGTATATATATATGTAGATACACACATGTATGCATGAAGAGAACCAAACTCAGATGAGATCATAGTTGAATTAATTATTTTATTATTATATATATTTATTTATTATTTGTTCACAAGATGACCATGGGTCAGGCACAGAGAAAGGCAACCAGTTCGTCAATGAAGGTAGAGGTCAACTTGGGCTTGTAGGAGTCAACCTAAAAGGTGTGGTTATGGGTCGACTCATGGGAGTGGAAAAGGGAGAGCTTATGGAGGTGAACCGGCGCAGTGGAGATCGGGCAACAGTGAGGAGTGGGATGAATCAGCATCGTTGAGTCTCTCCATGTGATTTAAATGATAACAAAACCTTCAACTCAGTTTTTCATCTCATGAGATGTCAAAGTAATCATGAGTAAGTTTTGAACGTGTTTAAGGCCACTTTGTATAATGCTAATAGCTTGAATGTGAGATTTCATATGAAGCTCAAATGGACATCTCCACATGAATAATCAAAGCACATGCTCAATCTTAACCGATCTTAACATTGCCCACAAGGATTTCAAACCAGCTCATTTCATATGGACTCTCTTGTAAAACACAAGTCTTCAATGATTAGATAAGTTTCAAGGAATAAACGATGTTGTTTTACAGGTTTTTCAGAGTTCGGTCGACTTGGCCAGCTTGGGCAGTCGACCTGATCTCCCAGAGACGAAAACTCTGGAAAATTACAGAGTTCGGTCGACCGCACACCCTAGTCCGGTCGATCGATTTTCCCAGCGATGAAAAGTTCAAACTCTGTAAATTTCCGGTCGACCGCCCCCACCTGCCGGTCGACCACCAGCTTCGAGGCAACAATTGTTGACTTGTGTTCTTCAATGTGGGAAGCTCCTTTCTTTGGGTTTATTTAATCGCAAAGTCACCAGACTTACCTTGATTTATGAATCTGGTCCCTGGCTTGTCCCTTGACCATCCAAGATCTATAAATACATTATATTGGGGTCAAAAACCCTAATCACAAAAGGGAGATCAAAGAGGCTATCAAGGGGAGAAAAAGTCCTGCCACTGTAGCTCTGTGAATAGTGCTTCGGGGAAGAACTTCTTCATCAATTTCTAAGTTTTTGAAGATCATATGCAGGCCATTCAAGTGAAGATTTAGCTGAGGAGAAGCTTCATCCAAGATCATCTTCATCTATTAAGGGGGAGATTAAATCTGAGTTTTTCATTTTGTGTTTCTCCCTTGTTTTTGATCAAGCTTCAAGTGTGTGATCTTGTATTTTTTAAACACTTGTGTGTGTGGGGATCTACGTAGATCCGTCTGTGTGTGTGTGTGTGTGTGTTTCTTCTAGTTTTCAAATATCTTTGTGATTCGGTGCTTGTGCACCTTCGTGGGAGTTCCAACTCCTCACGTGTGTGTGTTTGTTTTAATCTTATAATCCTTTACAAGATAGTGTGGGAATCCTCACAGATTGTGAGGGGTGGACGTAGGTTGCAGTTGTTGCATCCGAACCACCTAAATATCACTGTCCTTTGTGTGCTTTGTTCCTTTTCTTCTATCCCCATTATGTGCAACACACACGTAGTTTTAATTTGGTTGTATTGGTTGAGTTAGATCTAGCATAATTTATCATTTTCATATTATGTCTCGGGTATATTAAAAGGTGGGTTCGATAGACAAGGCAAACCTTGTCTAGAAGATAACATCTTGCGTGAGTTGAATCTTCAGATTTTTACCTCCGCCACCGTACCTAAGATTGGTTGAGTGTGATAGATTTTATTAGATCCAAGTGTTTACATATAGATCTAAATTTTCATTACGGCTATTTTTCACACTTGTTACTTTTGGCCAAGAGGTTTGTAAAACTTTGTAAACACCCAATTCACCCCCCTCTTGGGTGTCATTGATCGCGGAACTTCAATTGGTATCAGAGCTAAGGCTCTATTTCTTTCAGATCTTTTGATCTAGAGTAAGATCCAGATCAATGACAAACAAGGGTATGATGCCTGAGGGTCATTCCATCCATCATCCTCCATACTTCGATGGCTCAAATTACTCATATTAGAAAAATAGAATGCATGTTTTTCTGAGTGCCCAAGAGTTTGAGATCTGGAGGGTTGTGGATATGGGTCCGTATAAACTCTCGGATGATGAAGAAAAATAGACACCCGAGGAAATTAAGAAATGCACTGTAAATTTTAATGCTATGAATATCATGCAATGTGCTATACATCCTAATGAGTTTTCTCGTGTATCCATGTGCAGTTCAGCGAAGGAGATGTGGGACAAGTTGCGGCTCATATATGAGGGAACCTCAGAGGTCAAGGAGACCAAGGCCAATTTACTTGTCAAAGATTATGTGATGTTCAAAATGAAGCCTGAAGAAACCATTTCATAAATGTTCGCTAGATTAATTGAGATCACAAATGGTCTCAAAAGCCTTGGGAAGGAGTACACAAACTCCGATCTTGTAAGGAAGGTTCTTAGATCACTTCCATCAGCATGGCACACAAAAATCACAATAATTGAGGATTCGAAGAATCTGTCCACACTTTCTTTGGACGAGCTCATAGGGTCACTCATGACCTATGAGATAAACATGAATAGAACCGCCAAAGAAGATACGAAGAAGAAGAAAGTGATTGGATTGAAAGCTCACCAATCTGATGATGAGTTTCAAGAAGAACAATCCAGTGATGGAAGCAATGAAGAAGAAGACTTGGCCATGATAACTCATCAAGTAAAAAGATTTTTGAGAAAAAAGAGGAATTTTCAAGGTAATTTCAGAAAGGGGCAAAAGAAGTCCATTCAAACCAAGGGCGAGTCTAGAAAGCCCAACAATGTCATCTGCTATGAATGCAAGAAGTCTGGGCACATGAGAGGAGAGTGCCCAGATTTGAAGAAAAAGTTCAAGAAAGAAAAATTAAAGAAACCCCAAGCAATGGTCGCCACATGGAGCGACGAAGAGGATGAATCGTCCGACGAGGAGATCCAAGAGCTAGTGGAGAGCTTGTGTCTCATTGCACACGAAGATGATTCGACGGAGTTAAATTCTGACCCTGATTTTATTTCAAATGATCAATGAGAGTCTGAATATGAAAAGCTATATACAAAATACAGAAAAATCAGATCTGAAAATAAAACTCTCAAAAATAAAATTGATGATTTATCACATGAGGATATTCTTGTTAAATTTGAGAAACTGGAACAAGAATGGTTTGAGTTAACAGAAGAAAAAGAAACTATGCTTCAAATGATTTTAAATCTTGAAAAAGCCCAAGAGGAGCTATCATGTAAAATGTCTGAAATTGAAAAAGTCTGTGAAAAGCTCAAGAATGAAAAAGACATTCTGACATCCTCCATTTCAGAAATTGAAAATAAAAATGTGAGCTTCAATAAAAAGGTGACTAAATTACAGTTCACTGTCTCTAGGTTTGTCAAAGGCAAACAAAACTTAGACAATTTGTTGGGAGTCAAGGTTAACTTCCAAAAAGAAGGATTGGGATACATTCCCCAAAATAAAAAATCTTTTGAGCATAAGATCACTACATCTTATGCTCATGAAAAAGATAACAACCTTGCTTCATGTTCTCACTCCAAGCCAAAACATGCTCAACCTAAACCACGTCAACTCCAGAGAATATTTTCAAATGTCAATTACTTTCATTATGGTAGATTTGGTCATGTTGTTGCTAATTGCTGGTTCAAACAAAATTCACCAAGAAACCATACGATTTGGACCAAGAAGAGATATGTGCAGAATTGGACTAACTCCTATGGACCCAAATTTGTTTGGATACCAAAAATAATTACATGACAAGGTTATTTCTTGCAGATATGTCTTGAAGCCAGGGGGAGCAAATGATACTTGGATAGCGGCTGCTCAAGGTATATGACAGGGGACAAAAAGGTATTCTCTATACTGCAAGACAAGGATGGAGGGTCAGTTACTTTTGGAGGTAAGGACAAAAGAAAAAATCATTGGGATCGGCAACATAGGTAAGAATTCTGAAATTCTTATTAAAGATGTGCTTTTGGTGAAATGTTTAAATCACAATCTGTTGAGCATAAGTCAATCGTGCGATAAGGGTTTCAAAATTATTTTTGATGAAACCCATTATATTGTCATGAACAAGAACACATATGAGATCAAATTTATTGGAAAAAGAAATAACAATGTCTACATTATTGATATTGATGATGTCTCTTGTGATGATATGTGTTTGGTAGCAAACAATCATGAAAATGCATGGCTACAGTACCGAAGACTAGGTCATGCTAGTTTTGGAGTATTCTCCAAGTTGTCTAAACATGACCTGGTGAATGGTTTGCCAAAATTAAAATTTAAAAGTGATAAAATATGTGAGGCTTGCACAAAAGGCAAGAAAACACACATATCTTTCAAAAAAAAAGAATATCGTTTCTACTTCCCAGCCTTTGGAATTGCTGTATCTTGATTTGTTTGGCCCAACTAGGACATCCAGCCTAGGAGGGAAATCCTATGGTTTTGTGATTGTTGATGATTATTCCAGATTTACATGGGTGTTATTTCTATCTAATAAAAATGATGCATTGATGGAGTTTCAAGTGTTTTACAGGAAAATCTAAAATGATAGAGGTTATCTTATCACTACCATCTAGAGTGATCATGGTGGTGAATTTGAGAATCATGACTTCAACTATTTTTGTGAAGAGCAGGGATACATGCACAATTTCTCATCACCAAGAACGCCTCAACAAAATGGAGTAGTGGAGAGAAAAAATAGAACCTTGATAGACATGGCACAGACCATGTTTAGTGAGAACTCCCTACCCAAATATTTTTGGGCCGAGACGGTAAGTACAGTGTGCTACATCATCAACAGGGCAATGGTAAGGCCCATTCTGAAGAAAACCCCATATGAGCTTTACAAGGGTAAGAGACAAACTATTTCCCATCTTAAACCTTTTGGATGCCCTTGTTATATTTTAAAAAATGGTAAGTCAAACTTGGGTAAGTTTGATTAAAAGAGTGATAAAGGAATATTCCTAGGTTATGCACTTAACTCTAGAGCCTATCGATTGTTTAATAAACGGACTTTGGTTGTTGAAGAAAGTCCTCATGTGATTTTTGATAAATCTGAGTTAAGACTAACCAATCAATCTACTTCAATTGTGGATGCAGATAAAGATCCCAAACGTTCAAATGATGCTAAGGCCAAGAATGAACCAACTGAAGGGATCCCCAGCAAGAGTTAAGAGGATGAAGATCCCTCAATTGAAACACTTCAAGAATAACAAGTACAACATCACAATTTGCCCAGTTCTTCTACGTTCTTGAAAGATCACCCAGCCGAAAACATAATCGGTAATCCTCAAGATGGGGTAAGAACTAGGTCTTCAATAAGGTAAGTAGAAGAAGAGGATTTGATTGCCTTAATTTCACAAGAAGAGCCTAAGGATATTCATGAAGCTCTTCAAAATGAATCCCGGATTCAGGCTATGCATGAAGAGCTACACCATTTCGAAAGGAACAAAGTGTGGACTCTCGTGCCGCATCCTAAGAATCATCCCACAATTGGAACCCGTTGGATTTTCAAAAATAAGTTAAATGATATGGGATTGGTTGTTAGGAACAAGGCCCGGCTTGTGGCCAAAAGGTATAGCCAGGAGATGGGTATTGATTTTGATGAGTCTTTTGCACCGGTTGCTAGACTAGAAGCAGTCCGGATTTTATTGTCCTATGCTTGCTTATTTAACTTCAAACTATTTCAAATGGATGTTAAATCTGCATTTCTTAACTGCTACATCAAGGAGGATGTTTTTGTAGAGTAACCTCCAAGTTTTGAAGATTCAAAGCATCCAAAGCATGTGTACAAGTTGCAAAAGACCTTGTACAGATTAAAGCAAGCACCAAGGGCATGGTATGAAAGGCTCACTTCATTCCTCGTGGAAAATGGTTTCAAAAGAGGTAAGGTTGACCAAACACTCTTCACGAGGAAATCAGGTAAAGACATATTAGTAGTTCAAGTATATGTGGATGACATTATTTTTGGAGCTACTAACAATGTCTTATGTGAAGAATTTACAGAAATCATGCAAGGAGAATTTGAGATGAGCTTAATGGGTGAACTGAATTTCTTTCTTGGATTGCAGGTGAAGCAAACACCCGAGGGCATTTTTATCAATCAAGCTAAATACACACTGGGGATATTAATGAAATTCAGGATGGCTTAAGCTAAACTTTTGTCAACACCAATGGCCGCAACCTCGAAGTTAGACGAAGATGAAAATGGTAAAATAATAGATCCTACACTGTTTCGAGGTATGATCGGATCACTACTGTATCTCACAGCATGCCGCCCTGACATTCAAATCAGTGTATGTCTATGTGCTCATTTTCAGTTATGTCCTAAAGAATCTCATCTAATGGTTGTTAAACGCATTTTTAGATACTTAATTGGCACAATAGACTTTGGCTTGTGGTTTCCCATCGGTAGTTCATTTGATTTGATTGCTTACACTGATGCGGATTATGCCAGATGTATTGTAGATCGCAAAAGTACTAGTGGGTACTGTCAGTTTCTTAGTGGGTGCCTAGTCTCATGGGCCTCCAAGAAACAACATCCAGTAGCTCTCTCAACGGCCGAGGCTGAATATGTAGCCGCCGGAAGTTGTGGAGTCCAAGTACTTTCGATCAAAAATCAATTGCTTGATTTGGATGTTGAAATGAAATGTGTTCCAATTTTATGTGATAATACCAGTGCAATCGGTTTGTCAAAAAACCCTGTTCAACATTCTAGGACAAAGCATATTGATATTCATCATCACTTTCTGAGAGATCATGTAGGAAAAGGGGTCTTTGAATTAAATTTCATTGACACACACAATCAACTTGTCGATATCTTCACAAAACCCCTAAACCAGGATCAATTCAGCAAGATAAGAACAGAACTTGGGATGTGCAAGGGTGAGAGCATACATATATAAGTTTGCACTTAGAAGAAGAATTGCACTTGTAGAAACTTATATGCATAACAGGTAGATTAACATGCATATTGTATACATTTACTTTTAATACCTTGTGTGTTCATATTCACTCCTGAATGTTTGAGTGTACTTATACGTATAGCCATCCTTGAAAAATTTTTTAAGGATGAATATTCCTTGATTAAATCAAATGTGGACCCAATGATTTAAGATCTGAGGCATTTTCTGAGGTGGAGCTAAAGCATCTTTTCCATACCTCGTCTCTTCTCTTTCATTCTACTGCATGATGTTGGATGATCAGCTGATGATGCTCATATTTAAAAAAAGAGAAAAAGAAAAAGAAACAAAAATAGAGAGAAAAATGAGCTTTTAGGGCTAGGTCGACCACTACGGTCGACCGCCAGCCCCGTCCCGATCGACTAAACCCGGCGAACCGGGCCGGCCGAACCAACATCTAAACCCCTTTTAAACGGGTATTCACTCTCCATTTTCTCATTCCAACTTCTCCACTCTCTCTCCTACCCTCCTTCCTAACCCTAAAACACCAAAACCCCATTTCTACACATCAAAAACCTCCTTCCTCCTTCACCCACACTAGATCCAGTTGGTTCGTCACGTTTTCGGGATGAAATCTCCACGGCTGATTTGTGCGTTTGTGAAGCCACCTCCAAGGATTCAGGTTGTGGAGAAGTTCATTCCAAGCCCTAGGTGTGCCCTTTTGGTCCATCTTCCTCCCCTGGGTTGAGATTGTTTCTTCAAGGGTTTCCCGGTGAGTTCTTCTAGTTCAGGATGCTGCCTCGACGGAGTTCTCGGTGTCTTACCCAAGGGGAACCAAGTGGTCAGAGACAAGAGGCCCCGTCTCATCCTCCACAGCCGGCACCTGCAGCTTGTCCTGCCCCTCGTTTGCCTCCACGGCCCATTATCGACCCTCGACTGGTCGACTTCGATGAGGTGAATGAGATTTTACCCAATTTATGTGCACTCTTTGAGATTCAAGACGGTTGGAGTGATTTTGTCACTAGATATACAAGGTGTTACCACAACCTAGTGCAGCAATTTTATGGGAACTTGGTTGATAGAAATGAGGAGCTATATACAGTTGTTCATGGTATAGAGATCCATATCACTCCGGATCTATTTGCACGTGACTTAGGGGTCTCAGCCAGGGGTGCCGACATGACCTTTGGCCATGGTGAAGCAGCAGCTTCATTTACTGCTATGACAAGCTGTGCGTATGTGCATGGTGTCAGTGATTTGATTCAGCTGAATGCCAACTATTTTCCACCTCTACAGCGGATTCTCCACCACATGTTTACCTCTCTAATCTATCAAAAAAGTGGAAGCATAAATGAAGTGACAGAGGTTCACAGATTTCTATTTTTTCATGTTATGAATGGCAGCCTAGTAAACATGGGTAGGCTCATGACAAGCTTGATAGGGACATGCCGAACCCAACTGAGGAGATCTTTACTCTATGCCTCTCAGTTGACGGGAGTATTTATTCATGCTAGGATAAACTTGAGTGATGAACTGTTCATTCAAGTTCGACTGGATGACATCTACAACAAGCATAAGATTTTCACAGATTTTGGGTACTACTATGGTCCCGATGGCGAGCTACGTCGGAATGTGCCCGTTTATGGAGAAGAATCTGAAAGTGAAGAAGAGGCTAAGCAGCAGCAAGGTCAAGGGGCAATTCCTCTCCAGTTTAGGCTGAGGACCAACCTCCTCCTCCTTCCCCTCATCACATGGATCCAGAGATACCTCCTCCATCATAGTACCATTATGGGGAGTCTTCTACTCCGGGGGCCGAACAACATCCTTGCATAGACTATGAGACTTTTGACAGGCGGATCACTGGGCTGGAAACTCAGGTGGATGCCTTTGGGGAACAACTTTCTACCTTTGGGGACAATATTGCAACCATGGGCACTATGTTGGAATCTTTACCACAGCATCCAAACTCCTTCTCCACAGCCTTGGATTCCTTAGCCACTCAGATGCACACTCTCTCCACCAACATGACCACCCTTACCTAGAGCCATGAAGATTCACGTGAGGCCTTTCATACTATGAACCGCGTTCTCCTGAACATGCAGCGCCGTGACTATGATAGGGATCAACAATTGACCCATATCCATCACCGCCTTCAACATCAAGACCACTTACTTGGAGATATTCGGCAGTGCCATGGCTATGTGCCTCTCCTCCACCAGACGCCCAGTCTACTTTAGTGACCCATGAGGACGTCTTTTAGTTTCCTACCTCCAGTCTGTGTCCTTTCGTTTTGTGTCTTTGGGTCTATTTTTCGTCTATCTTGTTCTCCTCTTTGATGATGCCAAAGGGGGAGAAGTAGTTTATGTAGGGTTTACATATTCTATGCATGAATGTCCTTATGTTTGTATGCATGCTCATTGGTGATGATCATTGTATCAGTTCTGCATTTGCTTTGTTGCATGTGTCACATGTGTCTAGTGTCTAGAGTCTTGCATTCTCTCAAGATCAATGTACTTTGTAATGAAACGATGAAATGAATGCAATTGGTGTTTGATCTCAGTGGTTGGCTCTTGTGTCTCATTTCCTATCTACTTCACAAAAATGTTGAATGGTTGCATGTTTTGAACGGCTTGATGCACAATGAAGAATGCCATGGTTTGATGCTTTACACATACGCAATTTTGGTTATCAAGACATGCCATTACTCTTTTAATCCAATGTTTTGTCATCATCAAAATGGGTGAGATTGTTGAGTCTCTCCAAGTGATTTTGATGATAGCAAAATCTTGAACTTAGTTTTTCATCTCATGACATGTCAAAGTAATCATGAGTAAGTTTTGAACGTGTTTAAGGCCACTTTGTACAATGCTAGTAGCTTGAATGTGAGATTTGATATGAAGCTCAAATGGACATCTCCACATGAATAATCAAAGCACATGCTCAATCTTAACCGATCTTAACATTGCCCACAAGGATTTCAAACCAGCTCATTTCATGTGGACTCTCTTGTAAAACACAAGTCTTCAATGATTAGATAAGTTTCAAGGACTAAACGATGTTGTTTTACAGGTTTTTAAGAGTTCGGTCAACCTGGCTAGCTTGGGCAGTTGACTTAATCTCCCAGAGATGAAAACTCTGGAAAATTACAGAGTTCGGTCGACCGCACACCCTTGTCTGATCGATCGATTTTCCCAGCGATGAAAAGTTCAAACTCTGTAAATTTTCGGTCGACCGCCCCCTCCTGTCGGTCGACTGCCAGCTTCAAGGCAGCAATTGTTGACTTGTGTTCTTCAACATGGGAAGCTCCTTTCTTTGGGTTTGTTTAATCCCAAAGTCACCAGACTTGCCTTGATTTGTGGATATGGTCCCTGGCTTGTCCCTTGACCATCCAAGATCCATAAATACATCATATTTGAGTCAAAAACCCTAATCACAAACGGGAGATCAAAGAGGCTATCAAGCGGAGAAAGAGTGCTGCCACTGTAGCTCCGTGAACAGTGCTTCGGGGAAGAACTTCTTCATCCATTTCCAAGTTTTTGAAGATCATATGCAGGCCATTCAAGTGAAGATTTAGCTGAGGAGGAAGCTTCATCCAAGATCATCTTCATCCATTAAGGGGGAACTTAAATCTGAGTTTTCATTTTGTGTTTCCCCCTTGTTTTTCATCAAGCTTCAAGTGTGTGATCTTGTATTTTTTAAACACTTGTGTGTGTGTGGATCTATAGAGATCGTGTATGTATATGTGTCTCTTTCTTCTAGTTTTCTCATATCTTTGTGATTCAGTGCTTGTGCACCTTCGTGGGAGTTCCAACTCCTCACGTGTGTGTGTGTGTTTGTTTTGATCTTGTAATCCTTTACAAGATAGTGTGGGAATCCTCACAGATTGTGAGGGGTGGACGTAGGTTGCAGTTGTTGCATCCGAACCACCTAAATATCACTGTAATTTGTGTGGTTTGTTCCTTTTCTTCTATCCCCATTATGTGCAACACACACGTAGTTTTAATTTGGTTGTATTGGTTGAGTTAGATCTAGCATAATTTATCATTCTCATATTATATCTCGGGTATATTAAAAGGTGGGTTCGGATAGACAAGGCAAACCTTGTCAAGAAGATAACATCTTGCGTGAGTTGAATCTTCGGATTTTTACCTCTGCCACTGTACCTAAGATTGGTTGAGTGTGATAGATTTTATTAGATCCAAGTGTTTACATATAGATCTAAACTTTCATTACGGCTATTTTTCACACTTGTTACTTTTGGCCAAGAGTTTTGTAAAAGTTTGTAAACACCCAATTCACCCCCCCCCCTTGGGTGTCATTGAACGCGGGACTTCACACATCCTCGAGCCGATTCACCTTTATGGGGCACGACTGACACCGATTCAACAGGATGTCGAAGGGGCAAACAAGGGGTCGACGCAAATAGGGACATGGTCGGTGCAGAAACGACTAAGCATGGGCTGACACATGGGGATTTTATGGACTCGACTCAAGAGGGTTCTGGGGTCGACGCAGGAGGCCATTTGCGGGGCCAGTGAGTTGACGCAGAATAGGAGAAAGGGGGTAGGTGGATCGACACAAAAGAGAATAGGTAGAGTGAGGATGGAAGAGTGAATCGGCGCACAAGGGAACTTCCCTTGTGCTGATTCACTTGGTGGCGCCGATTAAGGGGGCTTTGAAGAGGGTCGACCCCATTTGCTATGGGGTCAACGTAGGGGTAGATAAACCAAGGTGACGGGTCAATTTAGGGCCTCAAGGAGTCGACTTGAACAGCCATGGTGTCGACCCAAGGGGGGAATTTAGCTCAGTCTCAGGGTTTATGAAGGAAGATTAAGAAGCCAAATTAACCCATAGCCACAGAACTTTTGCAATATTGTTTAGTCTATCATGCTTAGTTTATTCCAAACCCAAATTTGGCAAAGAAGAGCTCGGGCTCCCCCTTTCATTCATTATGGCCAAGATATTGAAGGTTCTTCCATTACAGTATCACTGCTCACTCTCTGTGCGAGGTTCATACTCGAGCATAGGTTTGCAGAATCTATAATGAGCTTATGCACCATGCCACATTATGAATTTGGAGATGATTTACTCATACCATTCGTGCAATGTCATCGCAACTCAGTGTTAGCCTTAGTTTTAGGTCGAAGCGAGGTGAAAAACTTGATTTAAACATCACGGAAATCGAAGGGAATCCAAGAAAAAAAATTGGTAGCATCTCCCCTTATTATGAGAATTGTAAGAGGAGAAATAGAGATCTTCCCACGGAAGAATCCGGGACGACATCATAAACTGCCAGGAGGCAAGTTATACGGTGACCCAGTGACCAGGTTTGGATGCGAAGGACCCGAGGACTAGCCTACAAGGGACCATAACAATCCATGGTCATATCTCATTTGAAACTTGAGCTCTTCGGTCTGTAATGTGGCCACTATGTGGCTGTCAATGTTCACCTCCAAAGTAGAATTCTCAAGGGACCATATCATGAGAAGATAAGCCCTCAGAGAACCCGAGGTGATATGCATTAATTAGTCCCATGGAGATCGATGTAACAGGAGTATAATAAACAGTGGAACGGTAAATCTGAAGAGAAAAAGGGATGTCTCCCCCCCCCTTTTTGTTATAATGGACCCATGCTATTCGGTGTGGATCGAAAGAAACATGATGCTTATGTTATCGCCCTAGAGCTGAAGGCCGAGTCTATGCTAGATGTAGCAGTAAATCATGGGCCCTGGAGGACATGTTATATTCGAGTAATATATTTGACGAACAAGAGATGTGCGAGTGTGTGGCTAACCCCCGAGGGTCATGATGGCTACAGTAGAGAAAAGAATACACACATGGGAGGGAGATAGTATATTGAATCTTGACAGATCTATGAAGAACAGCCGGACCCTTACAACTCTTTAAGGTGAGTGAAAGGGGCATGGAGCCATATTCGTTAGCATTGGGCCATACACCAGCAATTCAGGAGGAAACTCATGTTACGGCGATGAACAAAACATCACAACAAAGAAGTAAACGGTGACACAATACAACAGGGCCCATTAGAAACGCATGGGGGGGAATATTATTGTCTCCCGACTGGTTGTGGCCAAGAGCCATTATGAAACCTGATGCACAAGGTTATAGTCGCCCGAACGATCATAGGATTATAGATATGTATATAGCCTCAGTGCGGCCTACTCACGATCGAGACATGTGCATCTATATGCTTGGCATCAAATGACGGTCTGCCGAAATGTAGAAAAAGAAAATGGAAGATCGAGCAAGCTAGCACATACATTCAACATAGTAATCTAGTACTCTATGAAACATAAACACGAGCAACAAAGGGCTGAACAGAGTTTCTTTTATTTCTGGAGCAACCCAACACGTTGGGGCTTCTCTGTTATAGGAATGCGGAGAAAAGTCAAACAACAGAAATACAGATGAGAATGGGGAGGGAAACTAAGAATAAAAGAAGATTTAGTCCCCTTGAGACCTTGCTGCGACGGAGACCCACCTACAGATCATAGGGGATTGAAGGGAGCTCTCCTTCGGGCGCTGCAGAGACGACACAAGGCCACTCACAATGCAGGTGGATCTCCCTCTCACTCTCTTTCTCTCTTCGACCGATCCCCCTCTGAATGGTTACCCTCTAATTGTTCTCTTCTTCTTCCCCCCACTGCTCTCTGATTGTTCTCTCTTCCTCTTCTCATCGGGGCTCGAAGATGAGGTGTTTTTATAGGCGAAACAGGGCACCAGACGGGGGACAGGACGGGTGGCCCTGTGCCGGTTCACCATCTCGCAATTTGCAGAGGGAGCGTGCCGATTCAACAAGAAGGGCGCCGATCCATTTTCCTAAGAATGGGCGCCGATTCACTGGCGATGGGGGGGCGCCGGTTCGCTGCCTAACAGGGGTGGGCCGGTTCATTAGCCCCCGAAAGCGGCGCCGATTCACTTCAGACCTTAGGGTTATTTTTGTAAATTTTTCACCCATGTCGTCCCATTGACCGTGAACTGTGGAGGCTTGTTGTCCGATGCAGCTTCGGGTTTGATGCGGTACCTTCAGAATGTAGATTTCAACATTTCCGAGTCCCAACTTACAATTCTGAGTGGTTTCCGACACGTGCCAAACTCATGTGAGAATACTTGGGTTTTATCCTAATTTGACCTTCGGCACTGTGATTTGTGCTACCAGACCTACTCTGTACATATGCGAGGCATCTTCATCGAGTGGGCCACCACTCAAAATATTTTCACCCTGATTGGACAACTTTTCGGCCACTAATGGACCTTTCCGGCATGATGTGTACTCAAATCGAGTCACTCGGGTTTTCTACTGATATCGCCTTTGGCACCCCGTGTTGAGGGACCAGGGACATTTCTTCATCTCGGGAGGCTTCTTTATCAGGTGGCGGACCACCAGGCATATTTTCATCCTCATCGGATGAGATGCGGGGTTTGTTCGGCACGACCGAGTCGATGCCGGTTTGTTGGGTTTATTGATTTCGGCTTGCCGTATAGCATTGCCAACTTGTTGTAAACTTCTTCGAATGTCCCGAGGTGATGAAGTATAGAGTCCTTGACACTTCATCAGGTGACCTTAGGGCTTCAGCAGTCTGACAGGACCTCTCCTCAGGCATCTTTCGACCTTCTTCACGCTTAGCCGACGGCTTTAAGGCATGCTCGCCATATAGCAACATTTTAGATGCCAACAGAAATCTGCTTGACCCACCTAAGACAAGATCCTATCTTAAAGAAATTAATAATCAAGACATGATTGCCTTAGTATCTCAAATTGAAACTAAAAACATTGAAGAAGCATTAAAAGAAGAATCATGGATTAATGCTATGGATGAAGAGTTAAACCAGTTTGAGAGAAACTGTGTGTGGACTCTAGTTCCCAAACCAACCAAGCAATCTATCATAGGAACTAGATGGGTTTTCATAAATAAGCTCAATGAAGATGGAATTATCACTATAAATAATGCTAGGCTAGTAGCAAAAGGCTATAACCAGGAGTTTGGAATATATTTTAAAGAATCTTATGCTCCTGTGGGTAGGATAGACGCAATCAGAATTTTGTTAGCCTTTACATGCTCCCATAGAATAAAACTGCAACAAATGGACGTAAAAAGTACTTTCTTGATTGGTATAATAAAAGAAGAAGTTTTTGTAGAATAACCCCCCGGACTTGAAAATTCAAAATTTCCAAATCATGTCTTTAAATTACATAAAGCCTTGTATGGACTGAAACAGCCCCCTGATCCTGATATGACAGACTCAGTGCCCACCTGATAAGTAAGGGCTATAATAGAGGTAAAGTCGAGCAAACTCTCTTTACCAAGTATTTAAATGGTCATATCATTGTAGTACATATATATGTGGATGACATAGTGTTTGGTTTGACTGATCACAACTTGTGCAAGCAATTTGCTGATTTAATGACAAAAGAATTTGAAATGAGCCTCATGGGTGAACTTCAATTTTTTCTTCGACTGCAGGTCATACAGACTAAAGATGGATTTTTTATAAACCAGTCCAAGTACACAATGGAGATCTTAAAGAAGTTCTGAATGAAAGATGACAAACATATATCCACACCCATGGGAATAAGTGCATCCCTAGATGCAGATGAGAGAGGTAACGCTGTAGATCCAAAGACATAGCGAGGTATCATTGGATCCCTTTTATACCTCACTGCGTCTAGGCTAGATATTCAATTCAGTGTGTGCTTATATGCAAAATTTTAAGCTAATCCTAAAGAATCTCATTTGATTGCTGTGAAAATAATTTTGAGATATATTGCTAACACACATGATATAGGGTTGTGTTATCCTACATCATGCTATTTTGATCTAATATCATATACTGATGCTGATTATGCTGGATCTAAACTTGATTTGAAAAGCACTAGTGGCTATTGCCAATATTTGGGTGGGTGTCTAGTCTCTTGGGCTTCCAAGAAACAACACTCGGTGGCCCTATCTACTGCAGAAGCAGAATTGTTGCTGTATGGAGTTGTGGGACCCATGTGCTGTGGATAAAACACCAACTCCAAGACTACGGTGTAGATCTTGGATGTACACCCATATTGTGTGATAACACAAGTGCCATCAATTTAACAAAGAACCCCATCCAGCATTCAAGAACAAAGCACAAAAAAATAAGACATCATTTCCTTAGAGATGAGGATAATAAAAAAAAATTAGAACTACAATTCATTGAAACTGAAAAATAAATTGCTGACATTTTTACAAAACCTCTGACTAATGAAAGATTTTCAACTCTGAGGAGAGAATTAGGTCTATGCAGACCTCTCATTTCTTGAATTTGTCAGGTTCAGTTATGGTAAGTCCTAGAAGTCATAGGCTATTCTTGTCAGGGGGAGTTGGTTGTGTCTGTCTGTTCTTTGTTTATCTGTCTTAGGTTGGCTGTGCATAGTTGGCCTACTAGTATATAAAATGGTTATTTGTGGAAAGACATATTAAGTCTATCTGAAAACTTTCGTCATGCGTGAGAACATGCTCCGCCAGGTACTAGGGGTCTCTATATATAGTTGTCAAGGGTCCATAGGTTGAATAAATAAGGGGGAGTCAGTTATATTGTCATACTCTCAGGTCTGGTGTTTCTAACTACATATGCACGGTTGACCATCTGGTATAACAAATAGTGATTTATGGAAGGATAGATTAAGTCTGTCTAAAAATTTTAACTATGCGTGAGAATTGTCTCCGCCAAGTACTGAAGGTCAGTCAACCTTGTTTTTATGTAGTTATCCAAACTGATGGTAATATGTTGCATAGAGTCTCTAAATAAGGGTGAGTCAGTAGAGTTTTTTTATTGTTGAGAACGGGTTAGCTGAATATTTGATAAAAACCTCTGCTGAGGGTCTTCTCTACATCTGGTCAGAAGTTATCAGGATTATGTCTATTAGATGGGTGTTGGTTTAGTCAACAAACATGATTCAAGTCGACAGACATGATTTTAAGTCGACTTCCTTTGCTAGATATCCCTGCAAACTTCTAGATATATGTCGACTTGATACCTTATCTATGAACATCTACTCTAATATTCTTTGATTGTCTAATATCCATTCGTGAACATCTGTAATTTTCTCTGAGTCCTTTTCCTATTCTATCAAAATTATGCTTTATCTTTTTCAAAAATTCCTTGAATAATGAGCTTGGATTCAGGGGGAGATTTTTATCTATTCACAAGTTGCATAACTCAAAGAAAACTGACACTACAAGAAAATTGGCCTTTACCTACGTTGTAATAACGTAGGTATAGGTCCAAAAAATGTAGGTAAAGCCTTTACCCACGTTTGCTTGCCACGCTTTCAAAGCGTGGTGCTTGCTCACGTGACTATAGGTTATACCTACGTTTCTATGAAACGTAGGTATAGTTCGACCTATCCCAACGCTTTGAAAGCGTAGGAATAGTCCAACAAAAAGCGTAGGTAGATATCGACATATACCTACGCTTTGAAAGCATAGGAATAGTACAATAGAAACGTAGGTTAAAAATATATATACGCACGCATATAAGAGGTTGTGCCTATGTTTTTCAAAATGTAGGTATTACGTTTGGTCATGTAGTTAAAGAAACGTATGAAAAATTATTAGCGTCATTGTCTTAAAAATGTAGGAAAATAGTTTAATATCGGTTAATAAAAAACGTAGGAATAGGTTATATTTTTTTTAAAAAAAATCCTATTATTATATGTTCTATTATCACTTATAATAATGCATCCATTCATATCTTCACATTCATGGATTGTTTCACTCACAACCATGTTCATCCACACAATTCTCATTCACACTTATTTACAATCCATTCACTGAAGATAATTGAGGAACATACATTTACAATCCATTCACTGAACAATCTATTCACACCAAATTACAATCCTTCAATATGTGGGATAGAAAGCATGAATTTTACTATTTAAAATTCTGGAACAAGGTTAGGGTAGTCACCCTTGGAGCATCCGGAACGCAACCATCAATACGAGTAAGTTACTTGTCAATAGAGATACCAAATGAAACAAGCGTTGGATTTCATCATACCTTTTACTTATTATAGCCTTCCATGCAAAAAACTATTTTTTATATGACAAACATCATAGCATTTATAAAAGTGTTTGACAAGCCTCAAATTAGCTATCTCAATAACAACACATATCCTCTCAAGAGGCTTCATACTTAGTGTATATGATGCTTCCTTGAGATTCCTGTGCTGGAAGGCAGTTCCTCGTACAATTTTAGTGAAAAATCATGCACCAAGATAAATGTGAAGGACCAGGCAGTGGAAGAAGTCATAAGTTGACACAACATATGCATATTGAAGGTAAAACTGAACCACTTGAAGAAAATTGATAATGAATTTCAAGGAATTCAAAGAATGTTTCTAAAAATATAATAACAAAACAGAAAGAATGATTTTGTAAACACATCACAGCAGGTGAAGGAACAACAATAATTCTGTAATATACTTGTATGTGTATATAGACACATATATACATGAAGCAGAGATTGGTCCCAAAAAAAGAAAAAAGATTGATTATAGAATATTTCAGTAGAGCACTGCCTTCACACAGACAGAAGAGATGCAACTGTGTTGCACTTGCTGCTAGGATAACTCGAACATGAACATGAGCATGAATGTATATTCTGGTTTTTGAGGTGCAACATGGAGCATGTAAGTATTTTAGGAACCATAACAATGAAGACTAAATTTATTTTCTAATGTTTTTATATTTACAAGAAAGTAAACTATCAATAATCAAGGGTCACTCCACCAAGTTTTTCATCTATCCATACTCTATTGCTCTTCTACTATTGAATGCTTCCAAAAAAAAATATAGAGCTCACACATTGCCCACTGCTTCAAGAACTTGGTGTGGGTCATTAATTCCAAAATAGGGTCTCCGTTTTGGGGGACCCATCGGTCTTCTCCCACCTAATATGAACATGGCGAAGACAAAATACCTTGTCTCTCTTAACATATGCCTTTAATAGTAGTATGTGAATCCTCAAGAGGTACTCCACCTCAGTTTATTGAAAAGTACTTTGAAAGGAGTTCAGAATGGGAATAGCACCATAGGATGGTAAGTATCTGCCAAACTGTCCATGTATTGCATGAACATTTTGGATATAACACCCCTCATCGATCTCCATGATTTTGAATAGAAGAAGACATGAGACTCCTATTCTTTAGCTAATTCTTCATTTATGATGTACCTAAAATCTGATTTGTATGAGGACCACTCAACACATCTCTCTGGCCTCCCCTTGAGACACATCTGGATGGCCTTCTGTTGGGTTTCAGGCATGCAGTCATGGACCATCTTCAGAGTGGTAGACAGGACCATGGCGGCATCCCTGGCATGGTACTGTAGGATCTTGGGCAGGATGATCCTTGTCTCCTTGCGAATCAAGACTTTAGACCGCATAAACTCATCTTTTGCAAGCTCCAGCTCTTCAAGTACATTCTTGGCAGTGTAGATCCATACCTATGCATGTGAAAAAGAAACATAGTTTAAAAGACTAATGTTTGGTCCGAATTTTTTTTTGGGCAAAGAATAGACATGAAGGTGTTTAAAGACTAGGGAATCATACAGCGGGGTCGGAATAGGCACCCATACAAAGAGCAAAATGAACAAGAGGCTCTAGTTGATTGACTACATATGGATGTTTCAATCTGTCATTCATGAACTTCTGTGACTGTGAGAACAGTTTTTGTAGCCTCTGCATAGTGCATACACAGTTGAGAAGCAATTCTTTAGTATATGGAAAATCACTGCAAGTAGCACACAGAAACTTCTGGGGAAAAAAAATGTTTCAAGCCCAATCATGGAGTATGAAAAGCCACTCTAACTTAAGTTGTACAGAAAGATAAAGAAATGCTTGCTTGGCATATGAGAAGATGTCTTCCTCCCCTTCATGATGAGCATATAAGAACTGTTGGGACTTATTATGGAGCAATATGGCATGATGCCACCTTGATTTCTAGAACACTAAAATTTAACTTCACAACAAATTCTTATCCCATCTTTCTCACTCATGAAAATGCAAAAAACTAATAACGATGATGGATAAGCAATGCTTAATACTAATGCGTATTTCACACTTTTCTCTTGTAGCTCTCGTTCTTCTATTTTTTTGAGCTTTATGAAATATACCTAATTGACAATTTAGGTATAGTTAAGAGATTTCTCATGGTCCAGTTTTATCCTACCAATTGCTCTATCATGGAAGGATAACTGCTTAGTTAGTCTCCATCTTAATGAATGGTTAGCAATAGTTTTAACTCCAATAAAATGAGACAAACGATCTCATATCTGGGATGCAGAAAATGTCTATGTAATATTATTGGCATATGTATATTTGAAAGTGTGAAGGAAACATTTAAAGCATACCAATTCAGGGTGATGGGGTTGACAACCAAAAATGGAACTTTGGATTTCCTGAGCATTTATAGAAAGTCCACCAACGTTGTATGCTGCCTAAAAAGAAGAAGACCAAACTAGCAACGATTCCAGTTACATTGTAAAGATCCTGGTTAACAGTGATAATACTTGAATAAATGATAAAATTCATGTACCTTCATGATTGAGGATGTACTTTTCATCTGATTTTGACGAAGTCCATAAGCTAAATAAGCCTGAAACATGTCACGGGCAGAGCCGCAAAGGTAATGGACAAAGGTGTTAGCATAATGGTACTTCATTGAATAAGAATAACATATTTGGAGCTAACTTCTTTCTGAAGCAGCAAGCACAAACTCGCATGCATCACCAAGGCATTATGAATGTTAACCCAAAATGCTAGTTTCTCTTCATGCTCCATCTTTATTGGATCAACTGCCTCTAGCTGACGAATTAGGGCCCTGCAACAGCATCTAATCCTCTTAGTGAACCTCTAGTCGAGCTTTAAGTTGGAAACCGTGACCAACTTAGATCATTTATCCAAGCTATACATGAATTAATCTTGAACAGATTTCATGAGAAATAAAATTTAGGAACTGTACTCATTCTAATATCTATTTATGTTTATTAGGAGGAGAAAGAGAAAAGCAAAAATCAAAAGATAATGACTGCAGAGCATCAGTGAAGCTAGTGCAGTAAACATGTAATTTATCAGTAACTTGGGATCAACCTATGTAGGATCCGCATCAGTTAAATTTATGCACAATTTGCACTGGACTTTATTAGGACAGTGACAACTTTTCAAGGTAGTCTTCAACTAGATGCAAGCTGCTTCACCAAAGCCCCGTTATACATGCAATAACAAATCCGAGTGGAAATAGTTCCTCAAGCTAAAGACAACACGGAATTCTTAAAGCAATAAATCATAACTTGGGTTTTTATTTAATAAAAAATCTAATTTATATTTTGTTTCAGCACCTTAAACAATTTTGTGCCTAAGCTTGCAACCAGACAACCTCAACTAGAGGATGAATAGAGAAGTAGCAGGCAAAACTAACAAAATAGGGACTAGATATTACTGGGTGGACTGAAATGTTTACCTGAAATTTGTAGCATTTTTGCCGCATAATCAAATCAGCTGCCATTTATACAAATCTTGCGGACTTCTAGCATTCTACTATATGGACCTTGTATGTCCTTTGGCCTTTTGGAGTGATGAGGGCTCATTGTAGACTCATAATGATATTTTGGGCTGCAAGCATCATAGGTATCCTGGCTGGAAAATGTGCTTGAGGATGATATGGAAGAAATAGGTGAGGCTGATAAGTCCGTCTGAGGCACTGGTTGGTCAGCAAGTTTATTGTAGATAGAAGATATACATCTGATTATCTCTTCAGAGAGTTTGCTGGGTGTGTTACAAACACACTCAACAAGGGAAGAATCAAGATGATATGCAAGACTGCGATGACATGGAGTTGGCCTTGACGGATCCTGCAATTGTAAAATGCAAGCATGTAAAAATTAGTAAAGTCATCTGGTATCTACTAACAATTAACTGAAGTCCCGCGATCAATGACACCCAAGAGGGGGGTGAATTGGGTGTTTACAAATTTTAAGGAAACTTTTGGCCTTTTTAAAATATGTGATAGAATGCTAGTTAAGAGATTCAAAACTATTTGAACACAAATTAGATTTATCAAACTTTGCATGATGAGATATAGAATATGCAAGATATACGTAGATAAATCCGTAACAACAATTAACAAATACACTCACTTAGAATGGAGGTAGAAGAAAAAGACTAAACCATACAAATCAAACCATAGTGCACACCGGTTTTTAAGGTGGTTCGGATGCAATGACGGCAATCCTACGTCCACCCCTCACCAAACCCGGTGAGGCTTCACTCGGGGATAAATCCCCAAACGGAGACGACACTCCAACCACACACGCAGGATGACGCCTGCCCACACACAAGGGAACGCGCCCCAAAACACACACACACAGAGATGAAGTCTCCAACACGATCCAACAAGCGGATCAACAAGACACACACACTACGACAAGTGCAGCACTCCACACACACACACGAGTTTGTAGTTTATAAGAAACACAGATCTGAAACTATAAAGCATAAAACACAAACATGAATAAACCGCAGTTTAGAAAGCTCCTGATTTAGGCTCCCCTTAGTGTGTGCTTTGGATGTTCGCGTTGATTCCTTCTTCACCTGAATAGCTTGAGACTCAGCTTGAATGGCCTTGTATTTGATGTAGATCTTCTTACACGGAGTACTGTTCACGGCTACAGTACCCTTCCTTCTTCCTTGGACAAATCCATGTATCTTCTTGATGCTTGTGAGCTTGTTCTCTTCCTTTGAGACTGATGGCTTCAAATGGAGCTAGAGTACCTTCAGATAATGCTTGAATGGCTCCTTATTCCTTGTAGCATTCTTCTTCTTCTTTTCTTGGATCACCTTTGAAGAGGCGAAATCTCGCGCTGTGTCCTGAGTGGGCTGTGGATCACCAGAAGATGAACTGCAAGACAGGGAAACGTATCAGAGGGCCCAGGGGGTTTCCCTAGGGAAAAACCCTCCGATGGTTAAGTCAGTAGAGCTGTGGTGGAAGCAGTAATGGGGAGGAAAAAAACTAGTGCGCGAGATTCCTCTCCACCAGAGGGTGAAGCGGATTGCTCAGGAGTTTGGGTGTATGAGTACCTTCATGGCTCTTATCTTCCACCGGAGGGTATCCCTGGTTTAAATAGTGTGCCGCCTTCAGGAGTCCTGCAAGCTGAGGGGTCTCCGGCGGGAGTTACGTCCTCAACGTGGGCTTTCATGGCCTTATCGTGGGAACGTTATCGCCTCGAAGTCCGGCGGCTTCTTGATTCCCCTGTCCGTTGGGGACTCTTAACGGCAGCACGAACGGATAATATCTGGTCTGGCCGAGCTTCTGAAATGCCAGCCCTGTCCGGGCGATGAGCATAGCTCGGTGAAAGAGGGGTCGGATAGGTCGGCTAATGCCTGTCTCTCCCGGGCGAGGAAACGGCTTGGGCCGGACCCACCTTGTAACCTGACCATCACTCGGGCCCTCCGAGCCTAGGGGCCGCTGGGGAGAGTTGGTTCCTCGAGTGTTTATTCATTGGGCTTTTCTTTCCTGAGTGGGCCCTGTGGGCTATCACTCAGGTGAGCTTGTCTCGTTGGACCCTGTTGGGTCTTGTTGGGCTGCTCTTTGGGTGGGCTACAGAAATCCCCCTCTCCACTTGTCCCCCTCCTACTCCCGAGCCATGGAGGCTCGGTCGAGTAGCTTTTGAGGCTTTGGACCGGCGTGGCTCAGGTGGGTGGAATTCTGTTGGCGTTATGGAGCCACGTGTAGTGGTCGCCTTGGCCCGTAATGATGATCCTGACGGAGACGCGCTGCCTTCCTCCAGGGTTTTATAGGCGTTGGGCGATGTTCGTCGTTCTAGGCTTCTCAGGGTTTTAGGCTTTCCTTAGTTTCTTTGCTTCTGGGGCTCCTTGATGCGCCGTGAGGGCATAGTGGAGACGCAAAGTCTTGCGGCGGCGTTTGAGGAGTTGGCGAGGATAACCGTGGAGGCGGTCCGACAACTTCCTTCCCCCCCGGAGTCTTCGAGCTCGTGCGAGGGATCATCTTCCAACTCGATGATGGATCGGCCTTTGGAAATCGAGCAGGTGAGGCGGGAGCCTATCCCCAACTGCAGTGAGTTGGGGGAGGCCGAGGTGAGGAAGCTGGAGCATCGCTTTCGCTTGCCTCTCAAGTACAGCTTCGCTGCCGCCGCCCCGTATGAGACGAGTCTGGACAGCCGTACGGGGCACATTTGCACTTTTCTTCTGGCTTGGAAGAGTGGGTTCCGCCTTCCCTTCGAGCCTTTTGTACTTAAGCTTCTCGAGTTTTTTTGGTTGGCGCCTATTCAGTTGGTGGCCAACTCGTATCTCCTTCTCTCCGCCTTTCGGATTCTCTGTCGTCAGCACGACATTTTTCCTTCCTTGGACCTCTTTCACTATTTTTTCGAGTTGAAAGCGCACCCGTCGGCGGGGAAGGGCTTCTACTTTATCCAGGTGAGGAGGAACAGGAGTTGCATCTCACTCGCAGCGAAGGACTCCTCGCACAAGGGGTGGAAGACCCAATTCTTCTGGGTGAAGGCGGAGGCGACGGACGAGTTTTGGAGATGCCTGGTCTCGCCCAATTTTCATCCAAATCTTCCCCCTCGCCAGGAGGAGTTCCCTCCACACGTGGAGCGGCAGGCTGCTCGCCTGCTAGATAACCGCCAGTCGACCGAGGAGCTAGTGACGCCGGAGAACATCGAACGGTGTTTTCTCACGCAGTTGACGTCGACAGGTACCGCTCTCGAGGTTCTTCTCGTGGGGTGGTAGTTACTTTCTTTCTCCTGATCGGGTCTTCTTCCTTTGTGGCAGACGTTAGGCGGGAACCTCTGGAGGAAGCTGCTGAGGTCATTGATCTGGGAGATGACTCGGCGGCCGACGAACCAGATGCTTCTGCGAGTCGCGCCCAAGCCCGAGATAAGGGCAAGGGGGTGGCCCTCGAGGGATCTTCACGACCAACTGGTACGAAGCGCAAGGATCCCATGGCGGGAAAGTTGCGGGAGGCCGCGAAGGCCAGGAAATGGGCCAAGAAGACAGGTCTTCCTTCTACCGCCGGGGGTGACTCCGGCTCGGCGGCGCTCCCCTCTCGGGGGCAAGATGGGGCCGACCCCTCGGGGCCAGCTCCCCCACCTGCCAGGCGAGAGGGGGCCGAGGAGACCAGGGGCCCTTCAGAGGGGGCGATGGGTCGGCTCTCCCCCCTATGGGGGTAGAGGGGGCCGATGCCGAGGTAGTTGACGCCGAGACCGTGGGATCGGTCGGAGGCGGTGATGTCTCGGTCGGCGAGGTGCGGGCCGAGACAGGCAGGGCCGGGGGTTCGCCCGCAAGGGCATTGCAGCCCCAGGTGCTTGAAGCTCCTGGTGCGGTCGGTCCCGCGGCGCTGGTCGAGGTTGGGGGTTCGCCCGGGGAGGCGTCGCAACCCCAACCGACCGTGGCGCGCGAGGCGGTCGGTTCCGTCGCTCGAGTAGAGCCTTCTGGCGGGGTGCCCCGGGCGGAGCGGTCCCCTCTGTCGGAGCCCTTGGAAAGGCTCGGCATTACGGGTGACCTGTATCGGGTCTGCCGATCGATCTCAAGGATGAAGGGGGGAGAAAGGCGCAATACCCCCCCCCCCCCCCCGGGATCCTTGATGTTCTGATGGAGGGCGGCCTGCTCATAGCTCGGTCGGCGGCTTTGATGTCGGAGGCGCACTCCCGGACGGAGGTGGAGCGGTCCAACCTTGCCTGGACCCTTGGGGGATGTGAGAGGAAACTGGCCCAACTCAAGGGGGAGCATGAATAGCTCCGGCAGGAGTTTTCCGCGTTCCGGGAGGTGGCGCGGGCGAGCCGACTGGAAGCTGGGGTGTTGACCGAACAGCTCGCCAAGACCCGAGAGTCTCTTGAGAGGACAAGCCGATCCCTGGAGGAGGAGCGTCTGCGTCGCCTCGAGCTAGACAATCGCTGGGAGCTCGAACGCGCCGAGCTGCTAGATCGGGCGGAGGCGGTGGAGTGCCTCCGCTCTGAGGTCGAGGTGGACCGGGCCCGGGCGGAGGAGCGTGCGGCCGAGGCGGAGCGGGCTCGGGTCGAGCTCGTCGGAAGGGCGGGGCAGATCGAGGCGGAGGCGATCGAGCATTATAAGAGCTCGGATGCTTACTCGGCCGACCTGGTGGAAGCCGCCCTACCCTACTACGAGGTAGCACTTCGCCGGGGCGCTCGAAAGGGGTTCAAGCAGGGCTATCGCCGGGCGGTAAACTACGCCGACGAGCAAAACTCCGCGATCGAGTTCCCCTTTGGCCAGTGTTATAACTCGGATGAGTCGGTTTCTAGCTCCTCATCGTCAGTTGGGGAAGATTCGGAGGGGTCGCCTCCATCGGGGTCACCGGCTCTGGACGTTTCGGGAGGGCTCACGACCGAGACAGTTCTCGCACAAGCGAGGTCAGTGTCCGAGCCGGCCGTCACCGAAGGTGCCGGGGATGACGCGTCCCCTTCCGCCATTCTCGAGCGTCCAGGTGGGCCCGAGGCCTGATGTATTTTGCCTTGTTTCGCCTCTTTCCCTTTTTATCTCTCTTTCCTCTTTTTAGAGAGTTTCCTTTTTTGTGTGATAATGAACGACTTACTTTGCTTGAGTACCATCTTTGCCGTGATTTGGTTGGCGTATCTGGAGTAGTTGGGAGGTGTCGATATGTTCTGCGCGGTTTGCGCATGCTGATTTGGTAGACTTCTGACAGGGCGTCCTTTCGTTCCTTCACGCTTTGAATGCCAGGCCGCTTCGTGAATCCCGCTAGGGCGGGGATCGAGGAGTTGGAGGTGAGCATTAAGGGGGATCCCTTGGCGTGTTTTAAAGGGGGGAGTCATTTAAGGCGTGCGGCCTCCCTTGGCCTATAAGAGAGACCGAAGGGCGCTCCTTCTTCCTTAACGCAAAGGATTCTCACCGATGATCTGTCCTTACTCCTTCTTCTTCACTCTGCGTTACGCCGCTGCAATCTAAGCATGGAGGGTCCCGCGGAGGGGGACGCTGCTGACGACGGGGAGCGGCGGGCTCCCGCTGTCCTGTAATGTTGAGCGGATCCCACGGTCGCCGCGCGTGCACGAGACGGGTCCGACGGTCGTTGCGCAGATCTGGGGAGGGCTTCGGCGTGTGGAAGCACGCCGTTTGCCTCTTCTTAGCTCCGGCGAGGCTTCTGGGTGGATGCCGAGGCGGAGGACGGATGGGGGCTTCAGGGAGGCCTGCCGCCACTCCCCCTCTGCATGGGGGGGGGGCGCATCAAGCTCCCTCCTCACCGAAGCCTTCCTCCGTCTGCAGCCTCTTTTTCCCTCTTCTGCTCTTCATTTCTTTCACTCTTCGGGGGATGCTTGCTCTCTCCTTCCTTCCAAGGAGATGGCAGATTGGAAGAGGGGAGGCCTTCACGGCGCTCCTTTTTCCTGGTTGTTGCCAACTTGGGAGGTAGCCTTCCTCAACGTTTAAAGGTGGCCTCCCTCCTGCAGTCCCTCTGTCACCTTTGTCACCGGCCACCCGAGCCAACTGGCTCGACCACCTTTTGTCCGAGCCAGTTTCCGCACGAGGCAGAGTCAGTGGCTGGACGCGAGGAGATCAAGACCGAGTCAGTCGAGCGATGACCCCTTGAAGCGATGTTAGACGGATTTTTACTTTTTGCTATGTGATGTACTGGCATTTGCCTATCTGATGTACCAATGGTTTGGAATGAAAAGAAAAGGGATTTATTCCGTCCATCTTGCTGTACAATTTCAAAAATAGAATTTGCGTAGTGCGGCTGCGTTCCATGTCCGAGGAATAGGTTCCCCTTCCATTGTCGCTAACCTGTACGCACCTTTTCCGAGCGTCTCGACCACTCGGTAGGGGCCTTCCCAGTTAGGGGACAGCTTGCCCGCCGCCTCTAGTGGTCCAGAGGCTTCGGCCTTCCTGAGGACGAAGTCCCCCGGTTGGAAACGTCTGTCTCGGACCTTGGCGTTGTAGTATCGAGTGAGGCGGCGCTGGCACTCCGTTGCTCGGACGTTCGCGATCTCTCGGAGTTCGTCTGCCAGGTCGAGGTTCTCGAGCAACTTTTGCCCGTTTGCCTCGGGTGAGAAGCTGATCACTCGGAGAGACGGATTGGCGATCTCTAATGGAACGACGGCTTCGGTGCCATATACCAACTGAAAAGGGCTTTCACCGGTTGCCGTCCTGGGGGTCGTTCGGTGCGACCATAGTACGCTAGGCAATTCCTCAAGCCAGCTACCCTTAGCCTTGCCGAGCCTGGTTTTTATGCCTTTCAAGATAGTCTTGTTGGCATTTTCAACCAGCCCGTTGGCCTGAGGGTGGGCGACCGAAGTGAAGTGGTTGCGGATATTTAGGTCGGCGCATCTGTCTCGGAAATACCGAGAGTCGAATTGCCGACCGTTATCGCTTACTATCACTCGGGGGATGCCAAAGCGACAAATGATCGATTTCCAAACAAAGCCCCAAACGACTGTCTCGGTGATCCTTGTCGTAGCCTCGGCCTCGATCCACTTGGTGAAGTAGTCGATGGCGACGATGATGAACTTCTTCTGGGACTGGGCCGTCGGGAATGGCCCAAGGATATCGATCCCCCACCGAGCGAAAGGGTAAGGCTCGGCTAGGGTGACAAGTTCCGTGTCCGGCCGATGGACCAAGTGGTCGAACCGCTGGCATCGGTCGCATTGTTGAACATAGGCCGAGCAGTCGCGCTGCAGGGTGGGCCACCAGTACCCCTGTCGTAACAGGATTCTGGCCAGCGACCTTGCCCCTGAGTGTGCTCCGCACAGGCCTTCATGAATCTCTTGGATGGCTCGGCTTGCTTCGTCGGGACCGAGGCACTTCAGGAGGGGGCCGGAGAACGATCTTCGGTAGAGAGTGTTGTCAAGGACGACGAAGCGCCGAGCTTGATACTTCATTCGACGGGCTTCCCGAGAGTCGGAGGGCTCTTGGGAGTCCTGTAGCCAGGACAGGTAGGGAGAGCGCCAGTCGCTTGGAATGGCCGAGTCAACAGCGAGGAGCTTCGTGTCGATGCTCGGGTGCTCTAGCTCTTCTAGGAGGACCGATCGTGTACCTTCCGGGTCTAGGGAGGAGGCCAATCGAGAGAGGGCGTCCGCCCGAGAGTTTTGCTCCCGAGCTATCCGGACTATCCCAAATTCCTCGAACTGTTGGGCAAGGTTCCGGACCAACTGAAGTTATTTGATCATGGGTGCCTCCCGAGCTTCGTACTCACCGTTGACCTATCCTGCGACCAGCTGAGAGTCGGTGTGGATCCTGACTCGCTCGACCCCCAACCGTCGGGCCATGCGTGCTCCCGAGATAAGGGCCTCATACTCGGAAGCATTGTTGGATGCCTGAAAGTTGAATTTCAAGGCGTACTGTAGCTCTATCCCTTCGGGCGACCTCAGGAGTATCCCCACACCGCTGCCTGCCGAATTGGACGATCCATCGACGAACAGTTCCCAAGTTGGCCCGGTCGTGGTCGGAGGCCTGTCTTCGGCCGGGATGGTGCTTTCGGCGATGAAGTCGGCGAGCGCTTGGCCTTTGATTACTGATCGTGGCCGGTACGAGATGTCGTAGGCCTCAAGCATAATGGCCCATTTGACGAGTCGCCCTGAGGCCTCGGGGTGGGCCAGAATCTTCTTCAACGGCTCGCCGGTTAGCACGGAGATGGGGTGCCCCTAGAAGTAGGGGCGGAGGCGCCTTGCGGAGGTAACCAATGCTAGCACGAGTTTCTCGGTTGCGGGGTACCTCCGTTCGGCCTCATTGAGCACCTTGCTAGTGTAGTAGACCGGTCTTTCGATTCCCGAGTCATTTCTGACTAGGACCGAGCTGACGGTGGATGGCGTCGCCGAGAGGTAGAGCAGCAAGACTTCGCCTGGGACGGGCTTGGAGAGCACCGGTGGCGAAGCCAGGAACTTCTTAAGCTCGGCGAATGCTGTCTGGCACTCCTCATCCCATGCGAACGTAGCAGATGCTAGCTTGGGTCCCCTCATCAGTTTGAAGAAGGGAAAGCATCGTTCGGCCGCACGGGACAGGAAACGGCTGAGAGCGACGACACGCCCTGTCAGACGCTGGACGTCTTTAATGCACGTGGGCGGCCGCATGTCCAGGATGGCCTGGACTTTGTCGGGGTTGGCTTTGATCCCGCGTTGAGTGACCAGGAAACCCAGGAACTTCCCGGATTTTACTCCAAAGGCGCACTTGGCGGGGTTGAGCTTCATGTTGTACTTCAGGAGGGTGCCGAAGGTTTCGGCAAGGTCGGTGAAGTGGTCTTGGGCCTTGGGGGTCTTGACGAGCATGTCGTCAATGTAAGCCTCGACGTTCCGACCTAGCTGTCCCTCGAACATGTGATTTACCAGTCGCTGATATGTGGCTCCGGCGTTCTTCAACCCGAAGGGCATCCGGGTGTAGTAGTACACGCCGCAGTCGGTGATGAAGGTGGTCTTCTCGACGTCTTCTGGATTCATCCTGATCTGGTGATAACCCGAATAGGCATCCAGGAAACTGAGTATCTCATTGCCCGAGGTTGAATCAACCAATTGGTCGATGCTCGGTAGCGGATAGCAGTCCTTGGGGGTAGCCTTATTCAGATCGGTGAAGTCCACGCACATTCGCCATTTGCCTGCGGTTTTTGGCACCAGGACGACATTGGCTAGCCACGTGGGGTATAGGACTGGTCTAAAAAGGCCAGTCTCTTGCCCATTGGTGACCTGCGCCTTGATGATCGTCTGCTTCTCTAGTGCGTGCTTCCTTCTCTGTTGCTGTACGGGCCTCACGGTGGGGTCGAGGTTGAGCTTGTGCATCACGGTCTCCTCTGGTATGCCAGGGAGTTGATCATCGGACCAAGCAAAGACCTGGACATACTCAGAAAGAAATTTCTTATATTGCTGTTGTTCCTTATGTGGTAGGTCGGCTCCGATCCTTACTCCGAGGGCCGGGTCATCGTTTAGGAATACCGTTAGCAATTTGCCACCGGGCTCGGTGGTTACGGTCTTCCCTTCGACTCCCTTGGGGCCCTTTTCCTTCCCGTCCGGCCTTGAGGCTTCCACCGAGATGTTGTAGCACCTTCTAGCCGTGGCCTGGTTACCTCGCACTTCCCCTAACCCATTTTTGGTGGGAAACTTCATTTTCTGGTGATAGGTAGATGGTACGGCCTTTATTCAGCTGAGGATTTTTCGGTCGAAAATGGCATTGTACGCTATCATACCCTTGATCACTATGAAGTCCGCCATGACCGTAACAGTTTTGGGTGGGGTGCCGATGGTGACCGGCAGGCTTAGGGCTCCCTCGGGGTAAGTGGCCAGGCCGTTAAACCCGCAGAGGGGTGTTCGGATCGGGCAGAGCTTGGATGGGTCTTCCCCCATCTTGAGGAAACAGTCATAAGATAATACATCGGGGGCGCTCCCATTGTCAACCAGAATTCTATCTACGTTATAATGGTTTATTGTGGCTGAGATAACGAGGGCATCATCATGCGGGGTGTTCAGCCCTTCCAGGTCTTGGTCGGAGAAGACTATGACCTGGGGCTCCCTCGGCAGGCTGCTGGAGGGCTCTAATACCTGGCTGGCCCGCTCGGCATGACGCTTCCTTCCTCGGCTGGTGTCGCCGCCCGATGCCGTTCCTCCGGAGATGACATTGTTGTGGACCCCTCGGGGGGCGTTGTCGATCTCTTCGGCGGTGTCTCGGTCTTCTTTACGCCCGACTGCAAACTGGGCCAGGTGCCCCTGACGGATGAGACGCTCGATCTCGTCCTGGAGCTGGTGACAGTCGCCGGTGTGGTCCCCGTGGTCACCGTGGAACAGGCAATGCCTGTCGCGCTTGCGGTTCTTCGATCTCATTGGTTCGGGCCGGCGGAGGAGTCCCGAGTCTTTGATGTCTTCATAGATCTCGTAGACTGGCACGGTCAACGGGGTGTACCGCTCATACTTTCGTTTGCGCTCTCCTTCCCGATCGCGCTTCTTGCCCGAGCCAGGATTTGGCTCGGAGGCTCGCTTCTTGTCCCCCTCCCGACCCGAGCCGGTTGTGTCTCGGCAGGCGCTAAGTACTTCCTCGCACTCGGCGTGGCGCAGTGCCAGAGTCACTAGCTCGGCAAGGGTCGAGGGAGGGTGGAGACCAGCTCGCGGCGGAGATTCTCGTCCCGGGTGCCCCCGGTTAGAGCGGTCGTGGCCGAGGCCACATCCAGGTGGGGAATTCTGAGGGCTTCCGATTTAAATCGGTGGACATAAGCCCGGAGCCTTTCCCCTTGCGCCTGTTTGAGGGCTAGGAGCCCCGCTACTGACCTTGGGGGGGCGCTTCCAGTAATGCTCTCCTTGAAGACTCGCCCGAATTGCCTGATGTAGCAACCCTGATAAATGAATATTTGAAATGAATTAAAATATATATATATAATACAGATAATAAGAAAAGGGTTAAATGGAGGAATAAAACCCAAGATGCAAATAACGCCTCTCATTAAGGCGTTAATTTAATAATAAACGCCTCTATCAAAGGCGTTATTCAAGAAAGGACGCCCTCTCCGCACGGCGTCAAATTCCAAACGTCAAAAAAGGTAAGGCCAAGAAACGCCCTAATCTTGGGCGTGTTTTAAAGAAAAGAACGCCCTTACACAAGGCGCTTATTAAGAAACGACCTGAAGTAGGTCGTCAATTCAAGAATCGACGCCCTGACCAAAGTCGTTAATTCAGTTCGTGAACCGTTCGACCCAGACACTTATCATGGGTAATGGATAAGTATTAGAAAGAGTTAAAAGGTGGTAAGGACTCTATATTGGAAGCATTACTTCCACTAGAACACTAACCCTAACAGGACGTCCAAAATCCTATAAATAGTCTTGATCGAACAAACCCTAAACCTATTTGATTCAAGCCTCTGCGACGGTAAGTGAAGAACATAACTGTTCTTCTTATTCCTTTCTTTCTGTTTCGAGTGTATGAAGAACTAACGTTCTTCATCTCCTTCTCTTCTTACAGGTCGAAGAGAGCACACGCTGTGAAGAACATAGGTAAGGTTCTTCTAAAACTTTTCCTAACTACGGTTATGTCCCCATCTTCCTCATCTTCCTTCCTTTTTCCTACAGATCGGTTGTTGGGTGAAGTTCCTGAAGACAGAAGATCAATATCTTCATCATCCTCATCAAACACAATCACCTTCTCTTCTTACTGCTACCAGCGGGATTCTTCGTCCCTTCGATTAAACCAAATCAACCATTAAAGGTAGGTTTTCTCAAGTCACTGTAGCCCAAACTAAATTGATACAGTACAATAATCATCATGCATATACATGGTTTGGTTTACTATAGTTTCTGAACGACTTTCTGTTAATTTCTTGAAAGAAACGTCCTTAGCAAGGGCGTGATTATGAAATACACGCCCCAGACTAGGGCGCTATTTTACAAGTCACGACCCTGCCAAGGTCGTCAATTTTAGATTTGACGCCCTGTACACAGGCGTTAATTTCATTTAATCATTAATCACCCATGTTAAGAATTGATTATCTATGAAATCGTGATTCTACAATAATGCATGATCATATGTCTTCAAACCTGTTAATTTTATTGTCATGACCATACATTCTTCTCCATGAATTCTATTATCCTGAAATTATTACTGCCCATGAAAATTCATGGTATTTCTTGAATTCACGACCGTGGCTAGGTCGTCTTTCACTGGACTAACGCCCGATACCAGGGCGTGAATTGAAAAGTAACGCCCCTTCGTAGGGTGCATTTATGTTAAAATCCCGAACAATATATTCTGTAAAAATAAGAATTTAATGATTAACGCCCCTGCCAAGGGCGCGTTTTTGATAATTTCTGAAAATAAATATGTTCTGAAAAATATTGTAAATAAAAAGACGCCTTCTACTGTAGTCGTCTCATTGCAAAGAAACGCCCATGTCCAGGGCGCGTTTTAGATAAATTAATGAAATATTGAAATTCTGAAAAATGGAAACATGTGCAAACGACCTTCTGTTAGGCGTTAATTACTTGATAAACGACTCTGCTTAAGTCGTTATTTTATTGTAAAAACTGATTTTCCACTGTTTCTGTTAACCGATGGTTTCATATGTTATATAATATATATATCGGCACTATTCTCCACTCCGTGAGTATAGTCCCACGTTTCATGTTGTTTCATCGATCACACTCAACTCTCATTGACATACAAGCTCTCCATTGGACATTCTGTTCCTTTGGACTAGCGAGTTAGTCATAGAGACCTCCGTAAGACTCCTCGTAGCCTTGGATTCCCTCAAGGCCGACTGAGCTGGTTGTACCCTAAAAACCCATTACACCATTGATGCCATGTCACTCTAAAGAAACATGGGATACCGGCCCTTATGATTATACAAAGAGTATATCATAAGAAAATTCTTAATGGGATGATGATATCATGCCATATCATGTCGTTCTTGTAAAACCTCAATTTATGATAGGAATGAGGGTATCTTACCTTTGATATACTGTTCATGTGGACCTCAATTCTATATAAAGAATGTCCATATTGATTTGTCATGGTACCCAAGTTAAGGGAACCATATTCTACCTAGTTTTATCGATATCGTGATTACACCGTTATTATCGCCATTCTATGTCCTTTGTCATATTTTGGACTCTATTCTATCAAAGTTGTCGTACGTGTCTACAAGTTTGATTATTGAAATTCTATGTTGGCTATAAACAAGAGTGGATGTCAAAACACATGATAAATGCCTGCGCATATAGGGCCCGATCTGGTCCTGGGAGGAGCACCCGAAAGTACTTGTGCCCATGGGAGTTAAAATGATAAGGTATCTGGCATTATACCGAGTACTTGACTTGCTTGATTGGACATTCCACACACATCTTGTACTTGAATCGTACTTGACTTGACATGAATTGCGTGGCCCGAAAAAGGGTAATTTACTTGCTTGATACATGATAGCCAAAGTTCTTGACATGACTTGTTAAACGTACTTGCTTGAATATCTTGAATAAACTTGTTATCTTGTTGAAAGTTCATGATTAAGTTCATCTTATTTCCTTGATATTACATTCTCTCTATCTTGTCGTTTTATGCGAGCATGCATAGCTTTATTGCATTCATGAAAGATGTAATTACTTAAACCCCTTGCTAGTACTTGAGATATAATTTCCTACTGAGCGTTCGCTCATTCCGTTTGTCCCTTTTTACTTTTCAGGTAAGTCCGACGACGATGGAAGTCAATCGGATGGGAATGGTCAAGAGTGAAAGTGATAGAGCTGCTCAAGTGTCATCTAGTCTTTTCTATAGTTTCTTGAGTCAAATATGTATTCTTTTCCTTTCTATTAAACATAGTATTGAATTTGTAATAGTCTATCCATTATGAAATAAAGGATTGGGTTATCTTGCTATTTTGCACATCTCTGTCTTTGTGTCAAATACACGACCACTCTGATTGACATGATTGATATAAACTCGTCACGCGTCTCCGGGTATCTTCCGCGCTCGGGGCGTGACAGTTTTTGCGGTATCAGAGCCTAAGGTATTCAATTCCTAGGAAAAACTCAAGTCCAAGGATAAGTTGAACGTTTAACCAAGTGAGATTGGGTAGAACCAAGGGTTAAGAGTCAATGAGTCTTTTAATAAGATCACAGTGATATAATACTAATGTAGCTATTATAATTGTAGGATAATGGCTGCCGAACGTGCTCAATGGCGCAACATACAGCGTACCCTCCAAGGGATGACTCAAGTGCTACAACAGGTAACACAAGGTGGTGCTCCACGAGCTGGAAGCTTACACCAAGCCTTTAAGAACATGAAGACCCCGAAGTTTATGGGATCGATCGATCCGGACGATGCCGAGCATTGGGTTCGGGAGACTGAACGCATATTCCGTGTCATGCAATGCACGGATCAGGACAAAGTTCTATTAGCTACATTCCAGTTAGAGAAAGATGCTAGATGCTGGTGGGAGTCTATTGAAGCAACCATCGATCCTACTCAAGTAACATGGGAAGAATTTGTGGAATACTTCAATGCTAAATATTTCTCGGACCGAGTCCAAGAAAAGAAGGCTGCAGAATTCGCTGCATTAAAGCAACGATCTTTATCATTAGCAGATTATGAAGCTCAGTTCTCCAGGTTGTCTAGATATGCTAAGCATCTTATTAGCACGGAGAAGATGAAAGCCCGAAGATTTCTTAATGGGCTTAGGCCCCACTATATTACTCAACTGGCGCCTATGGACATCCAAGTTTATTCTGAAATAGTGCGCCGAGCTCAATTACTTGAAGATGCCACGGAACTATCTGATAGGATCCGTGGAAAAGACAAGAAGGAGCAAGTCACAGGTTCGGGTTCTTTTAAACCCAATTTCAAGAAGAGGCCCAATAATGGAGGTTCTTCCTCTCAAGACCATAAGTTCAAAAAGACCAAGCCTTTCTCTATCACAACTACCCCTTCTAATACAGTATGCAAGTATTGTGACAAGGCTGGTCACAAGACAGAAGAATGCTGGAGGAAATTAGGAGCTTGTCTCCGTTGTGGGAGTCGCGAACATCGGATTCCCGATTGTCCATTAATGAATGACCAAGCCGGTGACGGTAAGCGCCCGGTGACAAAGAACGCTCGACTTCATGCAATAAAGGAGACCGAGCAAGAAGAAGGTGGACTGGTAGAAGGTACATTAACAGTTTGTTCCAAAAATGCTTATGTCTTATTTGATACGGGTGCATCGCATTCCATTATTTCTAAGAAGTTTGCCGACCCGTTACCGTTAGAACCAGAATGGATAAAAATAGTTCTAACTACTCCTCTTGGAAGTGAAAATGATATTACTCATCACTACCAAAACTGTGAGGTAATGGTTCAAGGTAGGAATTTACCTATAGATCTCATATGCCTCGATCTAAAGGAGTATGATGTTATACTGGGAGCGGACTGGTTATCCAAATACCAGGCAACGGTTGATTGCCGCAATAGCCAAATTGCTTTCAAAGATTTTCCAGAGTTAGTCTTTACTCGCCCCAAGAGTCGGAGCAAATCCCCTCTTATTTCGGCTCTTCGAGCAAGCAAGCTCGTCAGGAAAGGATGTGTATCCTTCCTTGCATTTGTCACAGTTAAGGAAACAAAGGACACTAAGATAGACGACATTCAGGTAGTGCAAGAATTTCCAGACGTATTTCCGGAAGATTTGCCGGGATTACCCCCTCAAAGAGAAGTGGCATTCACCATTGACTTAGTCCATGGTGCTGGTCCAGTTTCAAAGGCACCCTATAGAATGTCCCCTGCTGAACTCAAAGAGTTGAAGGAGCAATTGATAGAATTAATTCGAAAAGGGTTTATTAGACCAAGTACTTCCCCGTGGGGAGCACCTATACTGTTTGTAAAGAAGAAAGATGGATCCATGAGGCTATGCATCGACTATTGACAGTTGAATCATCTCACTATCAAGAACAAGTATCCACTGCCGAGAATCGATGAGTTATTTGATCAGATTTCAGGATCCAAATATTTTTCCAAGATTGATCTCAGGTCGGGATATCATCAATTAAGAATCAAGGATGATGGCATTCATAAGACTGCATTCAGAAGCAGGTATGGCCATTACGAATTTGTTGTTATGCCTTTTGGACTAACAAATGCCCCTGCTGCCTTTATGCAGTTAATGAATAGCATATTCAGGCTTTATCTAGATCAATTTGTGGTGGTTTTCATTGATGATATATTGATATATTCTAAAACTAAGGAAGAACATGAGGAGCATTTAAGGATCGCATTGCAAGTATTGAGGGAAAATCAATTATATGCAAAGCTCAGCAAATGTGAATTCTGGCTTGAAGAAGTGACTTTCCTCGGACATGTGATATCCAAGGATGGTCTATCTGTTGATCCATCAAAGGTTGAAGCTGTTAGAAACTGGGGAAGACCAACCAATGCTAGCGAGATCAGAAGTTTCTTAGGTCTTGCAGGCTATTATCGGCGATTCATCAAAGATTTCTCTAAGATCGCCGTACCACTGACAAGATTAACTCGTAAGGAGATCTGATATGAATGGAGTGAGGAATGTGAAAGAAGTTTCCAAACTCTCAATGATCATCTCACTACAGCTCCGGTGTTAGCTCTACCAATAGAGGGAGAGAAATTCGAGGTCTACACAAATGCTTCTGGCATTGGTCTCGGATGTGTCCTAATGCAACAAGGAAAGGTCATAGCATACTCTTCACGTCAACTGAAGAAGCATGAGGAGAATTACCCCGTCCATGACTTAGAACTGGCCGCGGTGGTATTTGCCCTAAAGATATGGAGACACTACTTATATGGAGTGCAGTTTACTGTATACTCCGATCACAAGAGTCTCAAATATCTATTCTCACAAAAGGAGCTAAACATGAGACAAAGACGCTGGCTAGAATATCTCAAGGACTTTGACTTCAATATACAATACCATCCCTGAAAGGGTAATTATGTTGCTGATGCCCTTAGTCGAAAGCCGAGAGCAATGATAGCCAATTGTATGATACAAGAATGGAGGTTGCTAGAACAATTCTCCGAGCTCAATATAAGCTTGGACAAGGAAGCCAAATTTGTCACATTATCTCATGTAAGCATACAGTCAGATTTATTATCTGAGATACAAGCACTTCAGGATGATGATCCTATATTAGTGGAAATCAAAGGTAGATTAGAAGGACAATCTGATTTTCAACTAACTTCTGATGGAAGATTATTATTCAAAGGTAGAACTTGTATACCCGACTGTCCGAAATTAAAGAAGAAGATCTTAGATGAAGCTCACCGATCAAGGTACACTATTCATCCAGGATCAACCAAAATGTAACAAGATGTAAAGAGGAACTTTTGGTGGCCTAATATGAAAAGAGAAATAGCAGACTATGTATCTCGCTGTCTCACATGCCAACAGGTCAAGGCAGAACACCAAAAGCCTGCTGGAAAACTACATCCTCTAGATATTCCTAAGTGGAAGTGGGAGGACATTGGTATGGATTTCATCATGGGTTTATCCAAATCAAAAGGAGGACATGATGGAATATGGGTTATTATTGACCGTTTAACTAAATCAGTGCATTTCTTGCCAATAAAGAGCCGATGGTCAATTGATGTACTAGCTGCACTATACATCAAGGAAATAGTCAGGTTACATGGAATTCTTGTCTCAATCGTGTCTGACAGAGATCCCCGTTTCACTTCTCATTTTTGGAAGGGATTACAACATTCGTTGGGAACAAGGCTCAACTTTAGTACTACTTTTCACCCACAAACGGATGGTCAGACCGAGAGAGCTAATCAAGTTGTTGAGGATATGCTAAGAGCTTGCATCATTGACTTCGGTGGAAGCTGGCATGAATATTTGCCACTTGTGGAATTTGCATATAATAATAGCTACCAAGCTAGTATCCAAATGGCACCTTTCGAAGCTTTATATGGAAGGAGTTGCCGATCACCCTTATGCTGGAACGAAGTTGGAGAGAAACAAATGTTAGGTCCAGACATGGTAAGGGATACAACTGAGAAGATACAAGTAATCAGAGAAAGATTGCAAGTTGCTCAGACCAGACAAAAGGCTTATGCTGATACAAGGAGAAGAGATCTTGAATTCCAGGTTGGAGATCATGTATTTCTTAAAATATCGCCTAGACGTGGCATACGAACATTTGGTGTTAAGGGCAAGCTTACGCCATGATTCATCGGACCATTTGAGATACTCGAAAGAGTCGGCGAGGTTGCTTATCGCATCGCATTGCCTCCTCAATTGTCCGAAATACATAATGTATTTCACATATCTATGTTGAAGAAGTATGTACACGATCCATCTCATATTATTGAACATGGAGATCTGGTGATCCAGAAAGATCTCACCTATGAACAGAAGCCTATGAAGATCTTAGATCGAGAAATACGAGCTCTAAGGAATAAGGTTATTCCCATGCTCAAGGTGCAATGGAATAAGAATACTGAACATGAAGCGACATGGGAGACCGAGGAATCTATAAAGAAACGATTTCCCGAGTTGTTCTAAGAGGTATATACTCCACACTCTCCGCGTGTATACATGATATGCAATTGAATTTGGGGACCAAATTCTTTTTTAAGTGGGGGAGGGTGTAGCAACCCTAATAAATGAATATTTGAAATGAATTAAAATATATATATATAATACAGATAATAAGAAAAGGGTTAAATGGAAGAATAAAACCCAAGATGCAAATAACGTCTCTCATTAAGGCGTTAATTTAATAATAAATGCCTCTATCAAAGGCATTATTCAAGAAAGGACGCCCTCTCCGCACGGCGTCAAATTCCAAACGTCAAAAAAGGTAAGGCCAAGAAACGCCCTAATCTTGGGCATGTTTTAAAGAAAAGAACGCCCTTACACAAGGCGCTTATTAAGAAATGACCTGAAGTAGGTCGTCAATTCAAGAATCGACGCCCTGACCAAAGTCGTTAATTCAGTTCGTGAACCGTTCGACCCAGACACTTATCCTGGGTAATGGATAAGTATTAGAAAGAGTTAAAAGGTGGTAAGGACTCTATATTGGAAGCATTACTTCCACTAGAACACTAACCCTAACAGGACGTCCAAAATCCTATAAATAGTCTTGATCGAACAAACCCTAAACCTATTTGATTCAAGCCTCTGCGACGGTAAGTGAAGAACATAACTGTTCTTCTTATTCCTTTCTTTCTGTTTCGAGTGTATGAAGAACTAACGTTCTTCATCTCCTTCTCTTCTTACAGGTCGAAGAGAGCACACGCTGTGAAGAACATAGGTAAGGTTCTTCTAAAACTTCTCCTAACTACGGTTATGTCCCCATCTTCCTCATCTTCCTTCCTTTTTCCTACAGATCGGTTGTTGGGTGAAGTTCCTGAAGGCAGAAGATCAATATCTTCATCATCCTCATCAAACACAATCACCTTCCACTACAAGAAAAAGTGGCTATAGCGACCGAATTAGCGACCGATTTAATCGGTCGCTAGTCGGTCCTAAATAGAGACCAATTCGGAGACCGAAATAATCGGTCGCATAACCGAGACCGTTTCAGCGACCGCATGTATATCGGTCTCTAATCGGTCGCTATTATTGAGACCGAATTAACTTCGGTCTCCAGTCGGTCGCTGATGCCGTTATACTTCCTACTACGACCCCCGCCCGCCCGAGCCCTCCCGCCCGAGCCCCCCCCCCTCCCTCCCGAGCCCCCTTCCCCTGCGGCCCCCTCTCCGCCCTAGCCCCCCTCCCCGCTCCCGCCCGAGCCCCCTCCGCCGGAGCCCCCCCTCCGCCCGAGCCCTCCCGCCCGAGCCCCCCTCCTCCGCCGGAGCCCCCCTCCCCGTGCTGCCTCCCGCCCGAGCCCCCCTCCGCCGGAGCCCGTCGCCGCGCCGCTCGCGTCGAGTCGCCGTCGCCGCTCGCCCTGCCGTCGTCGCCCTCCGCAGGTACCTCTCTCTCTCTCTCTCTCTCTCTCTCCTCCAACTCTACTACTCCGTCGCCACCAACCCCCTCAACACCAACACCAACACCAACACCTCCACGGCGAGGGCGAGGGCGAGAGCGAGAGCGAGGGCGAGGAGGTGAGGAAGAGGAGGAACCGCCACCCCACGCGAGCTCCCCAGCCATGGCCGCCACCGCCTCACTCGCCGTCCAGGCCTTGGTCTCCCGCGCGCTCGCCGCCGGCGCCGGCCACGGCCAGGCAGCGCAGCCTGACCGCCTCGCCCTGCCCGCCGGTTTCCGTCTCAGCTACTGAAATTGGTCCACCGGGCCTAACTGATCAGGGATTCAATAAGTGCCATATTTCTCAAGACTCTGGCACATGTTACTGAAATTGGATCAGATGGTCAGATGGATCATCCGCCGCATGATCATTAAGAGTAGTCTATTTGACTCCTATTGGATGGGCTTTGCTCTACCTAAGACATTGTCATATTTTGGTTGATTTCTTTCCATTGATTGGTCAATGAAATAATCACATGGGTCAGTTACTTAGTTTGATTTCTGTCATATTTGGTGGATCAAGACAGAAGCATTTGATCTTCAAGGTACACCTAATATTATATATGTAGGTTAGTTAAATACACTGCTTTGATCTTTCAAGAAGGAATGCTCCATCTTCTATTAAGCTCAATCCGATTTTTCTTTTTTTTTTCTTGGCTAGGTCTTTCAATCTCTCACATGGTCCAAGATTATAGTGGACACTTGGATGGATGTCAACTAAATTTAACCTACCTAATTAAGATCATAAAAGATTCACTATTTTAATTCAAAAAGATAAAAAGAGTTCTAATTAAAAAAGATAAAAAGTCTAATTTCTCACATGGGTGGAGGGTTACAGCCAACTCTTTATCTCACTTTGACAGAAGAATAGATAAAACGAGGATAATCTCTCCTACATTAGTTTATCCTACCGTCTAGTCTTATTTACTTTGATAAGTTATGAGTTATCCTTTTAGAAACAGTTTTCTTATCAGTGTTCATTAATTGTATGGTAGCGCCTGTGCTCTTATGTGGCATAATTGTTCGTGAATCATGCCCTGGAAGCATTTTCAGCATCCGTGAAAAATTATAATACCCTGCTTTCTTTACTTGGATTCATATTTCCGTATTTAGGTTGATTCAGTAGTGACACGTTGTGAGAACGATAATTCCCCCTCAACCTTATTGGAATTAAGCAGGCGCATCTGCTATGTGCATAATCCATGATCTGTTCTTCGTGGGAATATCTGCTAAGGTGTAAGCATAGCTTTTGTTTTTATGCTTGTACTCGAGGGTTTTTATGCTTGTAAACCTATTGGAACACCATATGTTACTTGAGAAATATGTAAACGTGGTAGGACCTTTTTCTTGCCTATGTTCCCTCAGATTTTTAATTGGTAGAAATTTCTGGCAACAGCCAAGCCATCCTCTGATGTTTCTTTTGACTTCATCCTATGAGAAAATGATATTAATTATCAGTTTGCTTTTTATATTTGTAATCACCTTTTTATGTTGCTTACCTATTGTCAAATGTAAAATTTATCATTAACAATATTTTGTATCTTTTGTCAGTATTTTTGCCAGTTCTTAGAATAGAAAACACGTAATGATCAGCCTAAACAAGAACTAAGATGGTTTGCCGTCTTCTTCTGTGGTGTGCAGAACATTCAATTTAGCTTGAGTTTTCATGATTATTAAAGCAGAAAATACAATGTGATGCTTCCTAAGTTCCAAAAAAATGGTTGGGGGTGAGGGCTGACATGTCCTCTTACAACTTTGTTGACTATGTGAATGAACTCATTGTGTCTTTCTCCTTATTCTTTCTCACACCATTGTCTAATGTTTGTTTTGTTCTAAAGTGATTGAAGATATATGTTTACATTTCCCCCATATTTATGGCAATCACATTATTGGTGGTCCAGAGTAAAAGATGCACTATTGGTGACCTAGAGTAAAATATATGATGTTCTACATTACTTTCCTCTATTAGTCCTTTAAGCAAAAATGTTACCTTAGAAAAAGTATTCTTTTTCTCCTCACACAAGTATTAACTTGTATACAGGCCCACAAGTGCCTATACTATATACGCTTGATGAAGTCTTTCTATAGCTTTTCTATGCTGCAGATTGTTTGTTCTCTTCTTCTAGATTACTTCTTCTGTGTTAGTCTTTAATCAAGGATACTACATTAGCGAGGAAAATTTTCCTCACACAGTTACTAGCTTGCATGAACTGCAAGTGTCAGACTTCATATTCATTTGAGTCTTTGTTTATTGCAGATTGTTTGCTCATTTCTTGTCCGAGATATGGGGATTGATTGGCGAATGGGAGCTGAATGGTTTGAGAAATGTCTTTTGGACTACGATCCATGTTCTAATTATGGAAACTGGACTTATGGGGCAGGTTAAGCTCTTTTGCAGACTTCTCTATTCCATTTTTTAAATTTTCACTTCATGGGCCTTCTGTGAATTTTCATTTTTATGATGAGAGACTCAATCATAAGGTAAGGTTCACCTGAGACTAACACACCTAAGTGATACTTCAGGAATCACGGGAGATAAGCTGATTGCTTTCACATTTTTCTATGTTCATTAATTTGCTTGGTACTAACCAAATGTATTATTTATGACAGGTGTTGGAAACGACTGGGGTGTATTTTACTGCATCTTGAGGGTTCCACTTGTGAAACTTTGGCTGCTCTTAGTGGAGATGGAATTGCATTCTATGTCTTGTGGCCACATTATCCCCTTTGGATAACTTCTCATGTTGCCGTCTCCAACTGAATGAATTTTATTGCTTTCAGGTATTTTCCATGATTCCTGGTTTTAGCTCGGAGTTGATGCCGAAAGGTCGTGAACAGGAAAGCCAGGCAAAGATCAAGCGATACATGTACGTGATGGGTTCTATGACCAATGAAGGTACTCTCATGGTGTTTTCTTCTTCCATATTGTCCATTATACATGTGAATATCAATATACTCATTCTGCTGTTTATATTTGACATAGCTTTTATTTCAATCTTGGGCGTAAGACTGGATGATGATGATAGTGCTATGGTGTCATGGTGTGTACCCATCATGCATTGTGATCAATGTCCATATAAGTAAACTAGCAGAGTACAGCCCACTTCAAGTGTTTCTGGCAGTACATTATGATTATTCCACCATTTACCTGTGAATATGTATTTGATCCCGGGCGCATGAATTATTTCTCTCCACTGTTTCATGCAAGCTTTGTAAATGGGGAAGGAGATCATGAGCTCATTAACCTGAGGTGGGAATTGCTTTTGGATGAAGTATGATCATTACATCGACCGTAGTCTTGAAGTCGGGAGTGTTTAACCTTTCCAAGTCTCTCATAATCCAACAGTCATTTACCTTTCCACTTATTTGATCCACAATCCCATTAAATTTGAGGAAGTGATCCTTGTTATGACACGACCACTCCGACGGACAGAGTGACCTCTCAAGATCTCGATCCGCACAACAAGAAGGGAGGAAGAAGAAGGAACAATCACACAAGATAGGAACACATATTTACGTGGTTCGGAGGTTACCCCCTACGTCCACGGGCGACGGCGACAGTGGAACTTCACTAGATGTGGAGAAATATACAAAGAAGTCAGCACCCCAACTTGGAGGAACAAATCCTCTCACAAGAAACTCTCTCAAGCTATCCCCCCAAGACCTCTTTTAGATCTTCTCTCTAAGAAGCTCACTCGGGCTCTCACTTGGGGGCGGGTTTCATTTTTCATCGAATTAGAAAATTATTTGGGACTATTTTATTTTTCTTGGTCCAGTTCAAAAAATTAGCACACCGCCTAATTACTTAGTCCATCGGCTAGTGTGTGCAATTTGATTTTTCACCCTTTATCTTGGTGCATGTTCTATGTTGTTGGTTTTTCTTTCACATTTATTTGGGAACCCATTATTTACATCAGGCAGCCAATGACCGGATGCGTGGAGATTGTTTTCTCACTCTATATTTCATACCGGTTGATCTATTTGCCTGAGTTTTCTTTGTCATTTATTTCTCGTAAGTGTTGTTTACGTAAGACAATGAATATATTTAATTAGGTGGCGATTCATTTTCCACCGTTCATTTTGTGCTGGATGATGCATTTGCAGGGGACTGTATGCCTTCAAATTTATTTATGATTGTGTTGGTTAAATCTGGCAAGACATGATTTTTTGTGCAGAATGATTTTATAAGCCTTTTTTCAAGTAGGATGATCTTACCTTACTTGGGTATCCTTTCTCATTTATGCATGATAATTGTACTTTACACAATCAACACCATGATTTTGTGTGCAGGTTCATTTTTCACCCTATTTTCATGCTCCATGATCTATTTCCTTGGGTTTGGACATGTTTATGGTTTTGGACATAGCTTGGGCACGACTAGGGTGTTATCATCATGCTCGAGTTCGGTCTCACATGCGACCTCTCCATTTACCACACCAGCAGCCCCAGATGGTTCTTCCAGTGCCGCCCCGACCATGACTCCAGATATGTTTAGGCAGATCGTCAACGAGACCGTCTCTCAGAATATCTCTCAGAATATCTCAACCATCGTCGCTCAGACCGTCTCCCAGATGCTCACATCCTTGGGAATTGATAGTAGTAGAGCACCTCCTGCACCTCCTGCACAGCAGCCTCCGGTAAGTATTTTATTTGATTGATTTTCTATTTGTTAACTCTAAATATCATCTTACAAAATATAAGAATTTAGATTGAGGAGGGGAAAATATCATTTTCTTAACTCTAAATATCATCTTACACCTATCCTCTGGATATTAGAATCAACAGGCAGACTGTTCTGCAGGATTTTCCATAGGTGTATAGAGATTTTGGTTAGAACTGAAAGTGAAAAGATATGTATAAATTCTATTCACTTGAGTGGGGGAGGATACAGATCTATAAATATTCATAAAGCTAGAATAATATAAGGAAAGTAACATGTAGACATGAATAAAATATGCCAATTTAGGTGAAAAGATCTCCCCAAAGTCTGGTAACTGTCATGGCAGGAAGCCAGGAACAGCACCTCTAAGCAAAGGAAGGGCAGTTCATACAAAGGAGCATAGGTCATAAGTTACCGGTCGGATGGCCGTGCCGGTCATTCCAATACGACCGGGGAGATGAAAGTGACTTGTCAGAACTGACGGAATCCAAATCGGATGCCCGGTTTGAGCTCGGCGCTCAAACTTCATTTTTAAAATACACTTATTTCAAATGAACTGTTAGGACGGGTCCGGGGGTCTAAAATCTGAAATACCGGTCGGATGGCCGTGCCGGTCATTCCAATACGACCGGGGAGATGAAAGTGACTTGTCAGAACTGACGGAATCCAAATCGGATGCCCGGTTTGAGCTCGGCGCTCAAACTTCATTTTTAAAATACACTTAGTTCAAATGAACTGTTAGGACGGGGCATTTGGTTCTAAAATCTGAAATACCGGTCGGATGGCCGTGCCGATCATTCCAATACGACCGGGGAGATGAAAGTGACTTGTCAGAACTGACGGAATCCAAATCGGATGCCCGGTTTGAGCTCGGCGCTCAAACTTCATTTTTAAAATACACTTAGTTCAAATGAACTGTTAGGACGGGTCCGGGGGTCTAAAATTCGAAATACCGGTCGGATGGCCGTGCCGATCATTCCAATACGACCGGGGAGATGAAAGTGACTTGTCAGAACTGACGGAATCCAAATCGGATGCCCGGTTTGAGCTCGGCGCTCAAACTTCATTTTTAAAATACAAGATGAAATTTGAACTTATATTGTGTGTGTATTTATATATATGAAAATGAGCTGGCTTAAACTATTGGCATACTCTTGTTAATGCTTGATTTCTTTATTAAGTCTTGTTAATGCTTGATTTCTTTATTAAGGATTTGATTATAATTTTTTTAAATGATATACAGGATCATCCGTCGCGAGATGTTGGACGAGACGACGACCAGGATGATGTTGGACGAGACGACGACCAGGATGAGACATATGTGGAGGATTTGTGATTTTATTTTAGTTGTGTATGTTGTCATTTTATTATTATGGATGTATGATTAATTTGTGATTTTATTTTAATTGTGTGTAATTTGAGGTTCGTGGAGATTGTGATCCGTGTAGTTGATTTATTATTGTTTTATGAAATTGTTATTTATCAGGTGTTTGTATGTGATGAATTTGAGATTTGTCGATATTGTTGTCTGTGTAGTTGATTTTATATTTATGTTATGAATTTGTTATTTATCAGGTAATTTATTTATCAGTTTAAATAAATTTTTAAAAAAAAAATAATGCAAAATTAGCGACCGCATGGAGACTGAATTGCGACCGAATAGCGACTATACGTTATATTTCTTTTATTAAATAATTATACTTGGCGACCGACTAGCGACCGAATTGAGACCGAATAAATCCGATAGGTTAATTTTATTTTTAAAAATACAACATAATTAGAGACCGAATAGCGACCGAATTGAGACCGACTTAATTAGCGACCGATCAGGCGACCGATTATAATCGGTCTCTGGTAACGACTGATACTGCGACCGAATTATGTCGGTCGCTATATAGCGACTAGTATATAGCGACCGACATATTCGGTCGCTAGATAGTCTCTGTTCGGTCGCAATGCAGATTTGCGACCGATCTACGACTGAATAGCGACCGCTAGGTCGGTCGCTATCCGCGATTTTTCTTGTAGTGTTCTCTTCTTACTGCTACCAGCGGGATTCTTCATCCCTTCGATTAAACCAAATCAACCATTAAAGGTAGGTTTTCTCAAGTCACTGTAGCCCAAACTAAATTGATACAGTACAATAATCATCATGCATATACATGGTTTGGTTTACTATAGTTTCTGAACGACTTTCTGTTAATTTCTTGAAAGAAACGTCCTTAGCAAGGGCGTGATTATGAAATACACGCCCCAGACTAGGGCGCTATTTTACAAGTCACGACCCTGCCAAGGTCGTCAATTTTAGATTTGACACCCTGTACACAGGCGTTAATTTCATTTAATCATTAATCACCCATGTTAAGAATTGATTATCTATGAAATCGTGATTCTACAATAATGCATGATCATATGTCTTCAAACCTGTTAATTTTATTGTCATGACCATACATTCTTCTCCATGAATTCTATTATCCTGAAATTATTACTGCCCATGAAAATTCATGATATTTCTTGAATTCACGACCGTGGCTAGGTCGTCTTTCACTGGACTAACGTCTGATACCAGGGCGTGAATTGAAAAGTAACGCCCCTTCGTAGGGCGCATTTATGTTAAAATCCCGAACAATATATTCTGTAAAAATAAGAATTTAATGATTAACGCCCCTGCCAAGGGCGCGTTTTTGATAATTTCTGAAAATAAATATGTTCTGAAAAATATTGTAAATAAAAAGACGCCTTCTACTGTAGTCGTCTCATTGCAAAGAAACGCCCATGTCCAGGGCGCGTTTTAGATAAATTAATGAAATATTGAAATTCTGAAAAATGGAAACATGTGTAAACGACCTTCTGTTAGGCGTTAATTACTTGATAAACGACTCTGCTTAAGTCGTTATTTTACTGTAAAAACTGATTTTCCGCTGTTTCTGTTAACCGATGGTTTCATATGTTATATAATATATATATCGGCACTATTCTCCACTCCGTGAGTATAGTCCCACGTTTCATGTTGTTTCATCGATCACACTCAACTCTCATTGACATACAAGCTCTCCATTGGACATTCCGTTCCTTTGGACTAGCGAGTTAGTCATAGAGACCTCCGTAAGACTCCTCGTAGCCTTGGATTCCCTCAAGGCCGACTGAGCTGGTTGTACCCTAAAAACCCATTACACCATTGATGTCATGTCACTCTAAAGAAACATGGGATACCGGCCCTTATGATTATACAAAGAGTATATCATAAGAAAATTCTTAATGGGATGATGATATCATGCCATATCATGTCGTTCTTGTAAAAACCTCAATTTTATGATAGGAATGAGGGTATCTTACCTTTGATATACTGTTCATGTGGACCTCAATTCTATATAAAGAATGTCCATATTGATTTGTCATGGTACCCAAGTTAAGGGAACCATATTCTACCTAGTTTTATCGATATCGTGATTACACCGTTATTATCGCCACTCTATGTCCTTTGTCATATTTTGGACTCTATTCTATCAAAGTTGTCGTACGTGTCTACAAGCTTGATTATTGAAATTCTATGTTGGCTATAAACAAGAGTGGATGTCAAAACACATGATAAATGCCTGCGCATATAGGGCCCGATCTGGTCCTGAGAGGAGCACCCGAAAGTACTTGTGCCCATGGGAGTTAAAATGATAAGGTATCTGGCATTATACCGAGTACTTGACTTGCTTGATTGGACATTCCACACACATCTTGTACTTGAATCGTACTTGACTTGACATGAATTGCGTGGCCCGAAAAAGGGTAATTTACTTGCTTGATACATGATAGCCAAAGTTCTTGACATGACTTGTTAAACGTACTTGCTTGAATATCTTGAATAAACTTGTTATCTTGTTGAAAGTTTATGATTAAGTTCATCTTATTTCCTTGATATTACATTCTCTCTATCTTGTCGTTTTATGCGAGCATGCATAGCTTTATTGCATTCATGAAAGATGTAATTACTTAAACCCCTTGCTAGTACTTGAGATATAATTTCCTACTGAGCATTCGCTCATTCCGTTTGTCCCTTTTTACTTTTCAGGTAAGTCCGACGACGATGGAAGTCAATCGGATGGGAATGGTCAAGAGTGAAAGTGATAGAGCTGCTCAAGTGTCATCTAGTCTTTTCTATAGTTTCTTGAGTCAAATATGTATTCTTTTCCTTTTTATTAAACAGAGTATTAGATTTGTAATAGTCTATCCATTATGAAATAAAGGATTGGGTTATCTTGCTATTTTGCGCATCTCTATCTTTGTGTCGAATACACGACCACTCTGATTGACATGATTGATATAAACTCGTCACGCGTCTCCGGGTATCTTCCGCGCTCGGGGCGTGACACCTGAAGTCCCGAATGGACCCAGGGGCGAGGGCCCGGAACCTTGCCTGAGCGCCTTGGACCAGGGTGGCCGCAAAGGCTCGGCATTTGATAGGATCCGGCGTTCCATGCAGAGTTACCAGGGCGTCGAAGCTGTCGTAGTGGTCGGCTGGGTCGCCCTGGCCATCATAGAGCTTGAAGGTCGGAATGGAGGTTCTGGGAGACACCTCTGCCTTCAAGATGTATTCAGAGAAAGGGGATTTCTCCTCGTCCTCCAGGAAAGAGATTTTTTGCAGGGCGCGGAGGGTGCGCTCTTGCTCTGTAAAACGTCTTTCGAAATCCCTCAATCGGAGGGATAGTTCCGGTTACGGTCGTGCCGTGGGACTGGGGGGAGCGTCGTGGCGATCCTTAGGAACGTCAGCGCCCGGGCGCGAAGGCCTCGCCCCCTGTTTCCATTTTCTGGGCGTGGAGGATGCCTCTTGCTCTGGGGGCGGAGCTTGCGAGGGTCCTCCCACGCTGTTGCGGATGAGCTGTTGACCGCGGAGGGTGAAGCGGCCCCCAGCGGTATGCTGGGACGCACTTTGACCGGGGGGCTCCCGGACGGGGCGCGGGACCTGGCATCCCTTGCCGCCTGGGCCCTCATGAGCTTCACGAGGACGTCAAGCTTCTTATTGAGGGCCTGGAAGACCTCGTCGCCACCGTTGGGGGGTGCCCCTGTCACCGTTGGAGGGGGCGACGGCCCGTTGGTGGGGACGCTGGCATTGGAGGGAGGGTTCTGTGAGGCCCTAGAGGGGCCATCTCCTGCCGTCACCACGGCCTTACCCCTCTCGCCGGCGGACCTCCTCCCTGAGCTTCTTCTCACCATCTTGGCTCTTCGCGCATTTCCCACAGACGGCGCTAGATGAAGAGGCGAAATCTCGCACTGTGTCCTGAGCGGACTGTGGATCACCAGAAGATGAACTGCAAGATAGGAAAACGTATCAGAGGGCCCAGGGGGTTTTCCTGGGGGAAAACCCTCCGATGGTTATGTCAGTAGAGCTGTGGTGGAAGCAGTAATGGGGAGGAAAAAAACTAGTGCGTGAGATTCCTCTCCACCAGAGGGTGAAGCGGATTGCTCAGGAGTTTGGGTGTATGAGTACCTTCATGGCTCTTCTCTTCCACCGGAGGGTATCCCTGGTTTAAATAGTGCGCCCCCTTCAGGAGTCCTGCAAGCTGAGGGGTCTCCGGCGGGAGTTACGTCCTCAACGTGGGCTTTCATAGCCTTATCGTGGAAACGTTATCACCTCGAAGTCCGGCGGCTTCTTGATTCCCCTGTCCGTTGGGGACTCTTAACGGCAGCACGAACGGATAATATCTGGTCTGGCCGAGCTTCTGAAATGCCAACCCTGTCCGGGCGATGAGCACAGCTCGGCGAAAGAGGGGTCGGATAGGTCGGCTAATGCCTGTCTCTCCCGGGCGGGGAAACGGCTTGGGCCGGACCCACCTTGTGACCTGACCATCACTCGGGCCCTCCGAGCCTAGGTGCCGTCGGGGAGATTTGGTTCCTCTAGTGTTTGTTCATTGGGCTTTTCTTTCCTTAGTGGGCCCTGTGGGCTGTCACTCAGGTGAGCTTGCCTCGTTGGACCCTGTTGGGTCTTGTTGGGCTGCTCTTTGGGTGGGCTACAGAAATCCCCCTCTCCAACCTTGAATGGGTTGGAGATAGATGAAGAGCTTGCTGCACGAGGTACTGTTCACGGAGCTACACTACCTCTTCTTCCTCCTTGGACAGCCTCCCCTTTGGATCTCTTGGATAGATATGGTTTATGGCTCCAATGAGATGTTTTATAGCCCTTGAATGGTGCATGGACAACCCCGAGACCAGATCCACATTTTGTGGGTGATTGGGTGACTTTTAGATTAAAGAAATCCATGGAGAATGGCTCTTCTCGAAGTGGAAAACAAAGTCAACATATGTTGGCTCGGGACTGGCGGTCGACCTATGGAAGCCGGCGGTCGATCGCTACTGAGAAACCTGTAGAAATTTGATCCCTGTAATTTTAGGTTGACCTGGGGCGGTCGACCGCTGCTGTCGGTCGACCTGGGGCGGTCGACCTATAGTTCTGCAGGATGATACTTTTTAGGTTTCACCCCCGATCTCCATTGCAACCCATTTAAGTCTGAGGCTTCAAACTCCTTTGATCTTGGGGAATATATGTTGAGTGTTTTGACCTACAAAATCATAGAAAAAAGGATTAGGACTTTGATCAATAATTCATTTGGTAATTGCATGATGTACATGTATGAAACCCCTTTGGCCATTTGGTAATTTCAATCAATCAACAAGAGCTTATTATAAACCGTTTGAGCAAGATATAAGTACCATGATTCCAATTTTCAAGCAAGTTTCTCATGAGTTGTTTCAACATAATGCAAGCTCAAAATGATATGTAAAATATGTATTAGAGTTCAAAAAGTGATTTACATTGAGACCCAATTTCACATATAAGATTAGAACAATTGTTGTTTTCACAAATGTATGTATGTAACCAAGCTCCATGAAGAGTATGCATGGGAAGCATTCAAAGCACATGTTCAAGTCAATCATATTCAACCAATCGACAGGAACAATCAATTATTTTGTTTAGTTATCATCATTCACTTAATCGCACATGAACATCAAAACCATGACTTCACTAACCATCAAAACTAAGACATCACACAAGAAGTTTAGTTATCATCAAAACCATAGTTCAAAAATCTCCTCCTTTTTGATGATGACAAACGAAGTGATGATGACAAACCATAGTTCAAATTTCTAGATGTGTAAGTGAGAAACATGAAAGATGATAGTTGCAATATGGATATTCAGATTTTCAGATTAACACAAGGTGACCTTGTACAGACTGCACTTCAATTTTGAGAACAGCGCATTGGAGGCTACGCTCTACCACAATGTGTTTTCACCAACATTTTTCAACTCAACCAATATCACATGATAGTCAGAATTTTTCAAGAGTGATCAAGTTCAAATAATTCCTTTTTACGCGAGTAGACGCATGGAGCCCATGCCAGAATCCCCGGTTACTCCGAATACTTAACTATTTCACCTCATTTTGAACAGAGATACTAGTCAACACTTTTCAGATGTGAACCACATCACGTCTCAGGTGACATGTGACCAGTTTACTCAATGAGACCGAGCATTGCTCTATCTTTCATTTTCATTTCAGATTTTTCAACAAGAATGGGTAGGTAGCTTTTTCCTCAACTATCTCTTCAACATACATGCAGTAATTTTAACATCTCGAGAGTGTTGAAAAGAAATTCATATATCCTTATCATTGACACTCATATTCACATTTTGTGCATGAAGTGTGTGAATTTGATTCAGCATGTATACGAAAATATCATGAATACATAATAGTGCAACTCCCCCTAAATAGATGCACTTATGAAATAAGAACTCCCCCAGAGTGTACGACATGAAACACTCCAATAATGACTCAAATGCATCATTATTTAGCAAGGAGATATACGGCCATAGAAATGTATGCAAGCATGGGGGTGAATAGCATATAGTATCAAACAAGCATACAGAGGGAATGTATGCAACATGCACTATCACATGCATGCGAGCAATGTGATGTCAATTTGATACCAATGGAATGGACAATTTGATACCAATTGAATGGATGCCAACTGAATGAACTAAATGCGCCTAATGCTTGAGTTCCATTACAATACAACGTATGAGCATATAAGGATGCGATGCAATGTGCAAAGTGATTCAGACTTTTGATTTTTATTTGAATGAGTGCAGCTAATGCAGGAGTACTGATGCAATGCAACCTTTGATCATATAGTAGTGGAATGGAAATGTAATATGCCAAGACAACATGCAATGTGGTGCAAAGCTTCTGATATCAAATGAATGAGCTAACTGCAGTTAATGCATGAACTCTAATGCATGTAACCTATGCCTGGAAGAGAGTGTGATGAAATATGCAATTACAACAAGGGAGGGCTTTGATTTACACACCATGAGACAAGTTCCACATTAGAGCATTCACATTTTATCAATGTGTCAACAAGCTTTTGCATGACATGACCTTTATGAGATAAGGGTGCTTAAAAGATTAAAATTAAGCAATGCAACCCAATTTTCAGAATTTTTCAAAAATAGATTTTCAAAGGTCATTAACAAGTATTGAAATGAGAATTTATCCAAGAGTCAAATGTATGCATTATTTAATCATAGACATGTTTTCAATTTACATAGCTCAGCTCAAGAATTCATTCACACATCAACCATTCACAAGCCAGTCACAATCGTCAAGATCTGGTACGAGGCGGAGATTTTAGTCCGAAGACCCAGCTCACGCATAGGGAATGCTTCCAAGTGGACACGATCCACTCTTCCATAGACGCCATTTGATATACCAGATATGTAATTTAATTCAAGTGTGATTGATGGGGACATCACCCACGATTCTCTCTGGCTCGGGACTTCACTTCCTCCTGGAGAGGAATAGGATCGAGCTCCATGTCGAGCAGGGACCCCACGACCCTTTGCTTTTCTACCTGGATCATTTTGATGTATTTCTTACTTTTTGTTTGAGTCATTTTGATGTAATTTTCCCCTTTATGTGAGTCATCATCCTAGGTCCTAAGTCATTTCCCTATGTTTTAGCCTTCATCTACCCCTTCGTTGCTTTTTGGACAGCTTGGTCATTATGTGTAAAGCCAGGGGTAGTCTTGTCATGTAAAAAGTTTGGGTCCCTATAAATAGGACCCCAAACCCCCCTTGGTGAACTAATGAAGAATTTGAATTAAGCATTCCACAAAGCCATTGTGAGAATCCCCCTCTCTCTCTACCTCTCATTCTCTCTCTCTAGCTCTCTCTCTCTCTCTTCCCCTTCTCTCTCCAAATTTCACCCCCCTCTCTCTCCTCCGTCCTTGCCACATCACCCCACCCCATTAAATACAACCCTTCACCTCCCAAGGCTCATAAACCCCCATTCACTCTCACCACTACCCAAGCAACCCTTCGTATTCCAAGGCAACCCTTCCACTTCCCTAGCACCCTTCCCTCTCCCCCAAGCACCCCTCCCTCATCCCAAGCACCCCTCCCTCTTCCCCACACACCCCTTCACATCCCCTAGGGGATTTGAATCCCCCTCCCCCACCTAGGTGCGCACCCCACCCCATTCACCCCCCCTATCCCTTATGCAACCCCCCCTCTCCCTTGGGCTCCCTCTAACCCCCCAAGACCCCACGCCCCCACTCCTTCTCTCCCCCCTACTACCACCCCACCCTCCATCGCCCCTCCCCCTCCAGAACATCAGGCCACCACCTGCAACAGCCTCCCCTCCCAAAACCCCTATCCCACCACCAAGAACCCACTTCCTCCACCCTATTTTCTATGTACCAGTGAGCAGTTGCAGAACAGCAGAGCCACCCTCCTGTTGCAGCGCCAGCTTCGCCCATGTCCCGGCATTCTTGGAGGTGTGCCATACATCGACAGAAAGGTCTCCCAGCTAGCCTCGCAGGCGAGGTGGTCTCACCCCTATCCGAGTTTGGAGCTCCCGTGGAGGCTCATTTTCGTCCGACTGCGCAACTGGGACCCGAGCAGGAACCAGAGCCGCAGTTCAAAAGCTACGAAGACCACACCGGAGCTCTCCTTAGGGCGCCACATGGCCGGATCTGAGTTCCACCAGTCGCCTGTCTAACGCATCCAGCGGGGCACCAACTGAGCCCGGAGCAGCTCGTTCCGATTTTTCTACTACAGGGTCACAGATCAGGTCAGTCCGGATCCATCCAGAGCCACTCCCACTCTTCTGGACATATCTCTCGACCCCGACCTCATCTTTAGCCATTCCTTATTGCTGAACGAAGAAGACTCGGCCACGCTCGCGACCGTCCTAGGCCCGCCTCGATCAGATCACGGGAACGATCGTGGTAACATCGCCAACCTACTGCAACAATCTGGACTCAGCCCAAACCAGAACCAAGCAGCACCGGTCCAGCCTCCACCACAGCCAACAGCGACACCCCGACGACCCAACAAAATTCAGGCCACATCCTGGACCAGTCAGAGACGTTTTGGCGCTGGTCTCGTCAGTATCTAAGTTTGGGAGTGCCCTCAGGAAATCTGACAACAAGTACCTGTCAGCAGGCAGAACAGACGGGCAGAACCTTGAGGATGCAGTTCGGCTCCGTCCTTTCTTCACGTCCCTCCCCGCCTGGCCGGCTCACCGCCCCTCCCTGCGTGGAGGTAGTGTTTGTTTATACTCCTTCCCCCCCACCCCTAGATCCCCCTCCCGCGTGAGGCGTAGTGCATGTAACCTTTTAAACAGGTCGAAGCTTCAGTCGACGCAGTGTGCGGGGAACCCACACTTTCGCGCTCGCCCTCGTCTCCGAACGGGGTTGGTTTCTTCAAACCAACCAGGTAAGATCCAGCCCTTGCTCCCCCCAGTATTTGTTCTTTTAATATCTACGAAACTATTCCGCTGGTCGGTGAGAGAGTGCTCGACCCCGAAACATCCAGCTTTCGTGCGGTCATCGTGGGCTTGAGAAAGAGAGTGCTTCAGTGCCTCCAAGGCACCAAGCCAGCCCCTTGATTGCGGGCACCGTACCCTTGGGAGGGAAACCATAGCCCTGCTGGCCCTCTACCAGCAAAGGTCTTGCTCCATCACCTCGACTCGGCATCACCGAGTCACCACAGGAAGCGTGTGCGCGCAAAGGATCGGCGATTTACGGCAATCTCAAATCTTACGATTGTGTTTGCGATTTAGGTCCAAGGGAACACGTCTACTTGCTGCATTTTCCACAGTCTGTGTCACATCAAATGGTATCAGAGCAAGTTTTAGACTTGTCTCTACGAGTCTAGTCTAGGGCATTGGCATTTGGGTCTCCCTTGCATCATGTTTTCCATCGCTCCTTTGCATGACCACCCTAGGGAGACACCCCAAGTACCCATGGACCGATTTGACGTTGCCGTCAACAACCTTCTTGATCAGCTAGATACCATCACCACCCGACTTGACCGGGTTGAAGCAAAATGGAACCACGGCCCTAGAGCTCGGCCCCCACGGGATGAATTTGAGAGGGAAGTCAATGAGCCCCCACGGGATGAATTTGAGAGGGAAGTCAATGAGCCCCCACTTAGGAACCATGACCTTAGAGTCTGGCCTCCACGGGATGAGTTTGATAGTGAAGGGTCGGACAATGATCCATATTATGACTATGAGAGGCCCTGACATTACGGGCGCGAGGAAAGGCGTCCCCGAGATAACCTGGATAACCATCCCTTAGGAATGACGCAATTCTCTAGGTCTCCTAGGTTCACTCCACGATCGGATGATCCCGAGGACATGGGACCCCGTCCCAACCCAGCCCCTCTCTTGAAGATCCCCACGCCATGTCCAAATGGAAGTACCCCATTTCGGCCCACTCATCTTCCTCCCAGCCCTCATCCGACAAGAGTCACCCCTAGTCAACCCATACCCCAACGAGAAGGGAGTTCCAATGGGCCAAGTGTGGGTGAGACCACTCAGGGAAATAGACAACAATGCTCTAAGTGTAGAGGCTTTGGACACTTCATCAATCAATGCCCTTCACGAGAGATGTCCAACATACTGACTGAAGAAATAGTTACCCTTACCCAAGGGGAACTTGAGGAGGTGACCGAAGTCCATGAGGCTCCCCTAGATTGGGAAGAGGAATACGAAGCCCAATGCCAAGAGTTGGGTCAAGAGAACTCATCCCTACCCAAAGAAACCCCATTGAGCCTAACTGGGTGCACCCTCCCCCGAGAGTTACAAGATGACCAACCAAGTCCCCCCACCCCTCCCTCCATGAGAATTGTGACTTTAGGGGAACCCCTCATTGAGTGGCTAAAGCAAAACCTCCTCCTCCATGTCACGCGCCCCTCCATGGATAACCACAACCCAATCGTGCCCACCCCACCATTCCACACAACCTACCATTCGTTCTGCTTTGTAGAACCCTGAGGGACTTGATTAAGGGTATACTAAGGCAAATAGAGGTGACAAACATGCTGGCCTTAGGAACAAGCGACATGGGGTACCTTAGTTTCTCACGCCCCTCTATCGGGTCCATCACCTCCATTTACACCAAGGGTCCTTGCACGAGTAAGCTCTTATTGTTTCTACCCGAGCCCGATGAGTTTTACACCACCCCCCTACCACAAGGAAAGGGCACTCCACCTAGGGAATCCACTTTGGTACTTACCCCATTAGGAGACGAGTGCCTAGGCCACACTAGGGAGTGTATGCTTTGGAGTGCTCAAGGTCTAGGATGGGAAGAAGCCTCATTCCCCTCAACCCAAGTCCTCCTACATCCGCATGATTCCTTCCCGCTAGCCCCTCATTACCAACCCACCTCCTTGACCTCCTACACCTTTCCCTACCCCTCGCCCCTTTGCAAGGAGCATTACGCTAGGTCCCATCGGGTTCATGATTTCCACTTCCCCACGTGCGCTAGGGACCCCAGGTCTATCTCTTGGATTGAGGTCCACCTCCACTTCACCCACCCCTCGACCCATCTTGATCCTTTTGACCCCTTCCAATGGGCTTCCGAGTACTCATGTAACCAACCTGCATCACTCACCACCCACTCCTTCCTACCCTCACCCACCTTATTGGACCAAGCCCACTCCACTTTCCTAGACCCCTTCGACCCCTATGAGTGGAAACTCCCACACCAAGCCACACACATAGAAGATGCCATTTGGATGGAAAGGCATGTGTCACTACATTTTGCATCATTTGGTAGGGCTAGTAAGTCAAGTCATCTCATTTGTGTCACACACACACTAGGTCCAGTGCACGACAGGTTTACATTTGGATATGCAGGTCCTCCCCCACTCATCATCCATCTTATGCATGATAGGAGTATACATGGAAGTCGGGTCCTCCGGCATTCACTGCACCCATACCTGATAGAATCATTTATGGATGCCCCGGTCCTCCTAAGTCCGTCAAAACCAATGTAACACTTGATAGGGCTGAATTTGGTTGTCCAGGCCCTCCCTTCATCTCTAGAGGATCATCATTCATGACACTGCATGGCACCATTCGCAAACAAATCAACAAGAGCAACGAGGTATACAAGAAATTAGCCGATTCCCACAGCCACCACCAAGAAATCAGTGTCGGTGATTTTGTGATGGTGAGGACTGAGAGATTATTCCCTGGAAATGTCTCAAAATTAAGGTCTCGTGGAGCAGGCCCCTTCCAGGTTCTGAGGCGCGTTGGCACCAATGCTTATGTGTTAGACCTCCCTGAGGAATACGGAGTAAGTCCCAATTTCAAGGTGGCTGACTTGGTGCCATACAAGGGTCCCACTGTGACACCCAGTGAGGACATCCAGCCTGCTCCATCCTTTGAGAGAGCCCCTACCCAAAAGAGAGCTCCACCAGGCCCAAGGAACTAGCGTGAGCAAGTGGAGCGGATATTAGATGAACAGATGACTACTACCCGGAGCAGGACCTATGAGCAATATCTGGTTAGGTGGAAGGGACGGCCTCCGTCGGATGACACATGGGTAAGTTGGGAGGATCTCCAGCAGCTGGACCCTGACATATTGGAGTATTATCGCAGCAGGGTGGGCCCCTACTCGACAGAGTCGAGCTTTTCGCAGCCCTGGGGAATTGATGGGGACATCACCCACGATTCTCTCTGGCTAGGGACTTCACTTCCTCCTGGAGAGGAATAGGATCGAGCTCCATGTCGAGCAGGGCCCCCATGACCCTTTGCTTTTCTACCTGGATCATTTTGATGTATTTCTTGCTTTTTGTTTGAGTCATTTTGATGTAATTTTCCCCTTTATTTGAGTCATCATCCTAGGTCCTAAGTCATTTCCCTATGTTTTAGTCTTCATCTACCCCTTCGTTGCTTTTTGGACAGCTTGGTCATTATGTGTAAAGCCAGGGGTAGTCTTGTCATGTACAAAGTTTGGGTCCCAATAAATAGGATCCCAAACCCCCCTTGGTGAACTAATGAAGAATTTGAATTAAGCATTCCACAAAGCCATTGTGAGAATCCCCCTCTCTCTCTACCTCTCATTCTCTCTCTCTAGCTCTCTCTCTCTCGCTCTCTTTTGAAGGGGGCGAACCCCTCTCTCTCTCTCTCTTCCCCTTCTCTCTCCCAATTTCGACCCCCCTCTCTCTCCTCCCTCCTTGCCACATCACCCCACCCCATTAAATACAACCCTTCACCTCCCAAGGCTCATAAACCCCCATTCACTCTCACCACTACCCAAGCAACCCTTCGTATTCCAAGGCAACCCTTCCACTTCCCTAGCACCCTTCCCTCTCTCCCAAGCACCCCTCCCTCTTCCCCACACACCCCTTCACATCCCCTAGGAGATTTGAATTCCCCTCCCCTCCCTAGGTGCACACCCCACCCCATTCACCCCCCCTATCCCTTGTGCGACCCCCCCTCTCCCTTGGGCTCCCTCTAACCCCCCAAGACCCCCACGCCCCCACTCCCTCTCTCCCCCCTACTACCACCCCACCCTCCATCGCCCCACCCCCTCCAGAACATCAGGCCACCACCTGCAACAGCCTCCCCTCCCAAAACCCCTATCCCACCACCAAGAACTCACTTCCTCCACCCTATTTTCTATGTACCAGTGAGCAGTTGTAGAACAGCAGAGCCACCCTCTTGTTGCAGCGCCAGCCTCGCCCACGTCCCGGCGTTCCTGGAGGTGTGACATACATCAACGGAAATGTCTCCCAGCTAGCTTCGCAGGCGAGGTGGTCTCTCCCCTATCCGAGTTCGGAGCTCCCGTGGAGGCTCATTTTCGTCCAACTGCGCAACTGGGACCCGAGCAGGAACTAGAGCAGCAGTTCAGAAGCTATGAAGACCACACCGGAGCTCTCCTTGGCGTGCCACTTGGCCAGAGCTGAGTTCCACCAGTCACCTGTCCAACGCATCCAGCGGGGCACCAACTGAAGTCTGAAATAGCTCGTTCCGATTTTTCTACTACAGGGTCGCAGATCAGGTCAGTCCGAATCCGTCCAAACCCACTCCCACTCTTCTGGACATATCTCTCGACCCCGACCTCTTCCGGAGCCATTCCTTGTTGCTGAACGAAGAAGACTCGGCCACGCTCGCGACCGTTCTGGCCCCTCCTCGATTAGATCACGGTATCGATTGTGGTAACGTCGCCAACCTACTGCAACAATCTAGACTCAGCCCGAACCAGAACCAAGCAGGAGCGATCCAGCCTCCACCACAGCCAACAACGACACCCCGACGACCCGAAACAATTCAGGCCACATCTTGGACCAGTCAGCGACGATTTGGGGCTGGTGTCGTCAGTATCTAATTTCGGGAGTGACCTCAGCAAATCTGACAACAAGTACCTGTCAGCAGGCAGAACAGGCAGGCAGAACCTTGAGGAGGCAGTTCGGCTCCGTCCTTGCTTCACGTCCCTCCCCGCCTGGCCGGCTCACCGCCCCTCCCTGCGTGGAGGTAGTGTTTGTTTGTACTCCTTTCCCCCCACCCCGAGATCCCCCTCCTGCGTGAGGCGTAGTGCATGTAACCTTTTAAACAGGTCGAAGCTTCAGTCGACGCAGTGTGCGGGGAACCCACACTTCCCCGCTCGCCCTCGTCTCTGAACGGGGTTGGTTTCTTCAAACCAACCGGGTAAGCTCCAGCCCTTGCTCCCCCTAGTATTTGTTCTTTTAATATCTGCGAAACTATTCCGCTGGTCGGTGAGAGAGTGCTCGACCTTGAAACATCCAGCTTTCGTGCGGTCATCGTGGGCTTGAGAAAGATAGTGCCCCAGTGCCCCCAAGGCACCAAGCCAGCCCCTTGATTGCAGGCACCATACCCTTGGGTGAGAAACCATAGCCCTGCTGGCCCTCTACCAGTAAGGGTCTTGCTCCATCACCTTGACTCGGCATCACCGAGTCACCACGGGAAGCGTGTGCGCGTAAAGGATCGGCGATTTCCGGCAATCTCAAATCTTGCGATTGAGTTTACGATTTAGGTCCAAGGGAACACGTCTACTTGCTGCATTTTCCACAGTATGTGTCACATCAGTGATCATGCAATTCATATTGAGAATATACAGTATGCAACCACTTCATACACATCTTTCAAGATTTTTAATTTGATTCAGTCAATTAGGCACATTCATCACAACATGCTAGTAAATGATAATTCAAGTTTTTAAAATCAATACCTGTCACTTGAGAGTGTCACCAAGTGACAAAGACGGCCATTGCATGAATTGACAAGGCTGAATTACCTTAGTTCAGGAGACAAGATTGGAAGCCTTCAATCACTAAAATCACCAACCTCACGAAGGTTGATATTTCAGCTTTTGCTTTCTTACCTTTGCCTTGAGAATCCATTTTCTTCCAAGCCTTCCACCTGCAATCCAAATGAAGAATAAAATTCAATTTACTCATTGAGTGTATTTTAAAATCTTCTTGCACAATCCTTGTAAAATGTTCACAAAAGGCATTATTAGTAGCTCAGAAATGATATCATCCACGTATGCTTGAACCACTAAAATATCTTTTACCTGATTAACCTTGTGAGAGGTGTTTGATCAACCTTACCTATTGAACATGTTCTTAATCAAAAGATGCGGGCTTTTCATACCGTGCCTTGGGTACTTGCTTTAGCACGTACAAGGACTTTCATCACCTTATACTTGAGTCAATCCTGGAGGTTGTTCTACATAAAGTATCTCATCTTCTTGTAGCAACTTTAGAGGGTTCTCATCATTTTCATCCTTGCAAGGTATTCCTTTCATTTACTCAAGCTTGGCCATGACTAGCCTATCATCATTTGGATTTGGGAGTATAGTCTGCATCAAGGACAAGAGGACTTGAGTTGTCAATTTCGATTCAAATTTATTGACAATGGTATGATAAATTATTTTAACAACCAACATCCCCTAGATAGCTCTAGATGCAATGTATGACTCATGTGTGAACCTAAACATTAAGTTCATATGACGAATGTGGTTGCTCCCCCTTAGTGTGTGCAATAATGCAAGATGTTCATTAACCTTCTAATACCATGTGCATCCTGTAACTAATTGACTCATAGTACTAGGCGAAGAACTTAGATCCGAAGATCACCTCACGCGTAGTGATAGTTTTCAGACATGCTTAACCTGCCCTTCCACATGTCACCATTTGATATACTATGTAATCATGGATGACGAAGACAGGAGGATTGCAATGTATTATGGCATGAATACATAATGTTTAATATTTGCAAGACATCACGTGAAGGTATATGCATACTCAGTGTATGTGGTGAAATCATGCTTTGATGAATCTTCAAGCTCTTCTTTATACAAAGATGCTATATGACAATTGATATACGCACAAATATGCAAACAACTATGAATGAAATGTATGTACAGATATATGCAAGATTACATGACTATATGACACAAAGTAAGTTAAAACATGACACAATCACTACATAAAGTAGGAGGGATATCACCTGATTTGAAATCGAAACTTCAAACTAACTTGGTGAAGCATAGGGCAAACCCATTGATGCAAACAGTGGGGAAGCCAGACTCTTGTTCACGCTTCTGTGCTATCACCTCCATCTCACATTGAAACCCACCCCACCCCACAATGGGCAGCTGATACCCCACATCTTCACTTTCTTTCAGTGGATCCCCAAACAACAAAGATATGACATGTAAAACAGCACACAACAAGAGTTAGTCGAACATGGTGAAGATGGATGTGGACATCACCACCAACGACAAGGATGAACAAGATGAAATATTTTGTACTCCCAAGCAGCAGCAAGTAAAGATAAATTAAGGTTGGAAGACAAGGGAGTGGTGGGGGAGGAAGCCAAGCTGATGAACAATGTTGAATGGACATTATCATGCATGGCAAAACTATCACTATGAACCATGGTAGGACCCCTTCGAAACTTTGATAAGTATTTTGCAACTAGTTTAGGAGCGAAGACATCAGTTTAAAGTATGCAAATGAGTATTATTGCCTAAAATCCATGGCATCAACGTAATGAGATATCTTATTAGGCATTAAATATGTCAGAGACAAGAAAAGTATGACCCTAGATATCAATTTCTTGAAGTTTAGGGCTGACTAATATCTTAACCAGACCTTGATGGTATCTTTTACAGCTCTCTTTGTTGCAACTATGTCAAGCAGGATTATTCATTTCTTACCATGCCTCTTGAAAAATTAGTTTCAGGTTTTTTTCCCGTTTTTCCTAAAATGATTTAAGCCTGCTTGTCTTACTTCCTAATTCAGACATTAATGACCAGTTGACCTTCTTCTGTTCCGGAAAAGGAGCTTACACGTGTAATGCACAAGCTGTGTTTCAGAGGCTCATTGAATATCATCTCACTTAAAATAATTGTAACCTAAAACATATGCCAGACAATGTATGCTTTTAGGGTTTTTATCAGTTCAATTCTAAGATTCAGCTTGTTATGTGACTTGCAAACTAAAATGGGTCATCGCTCTGCATTTAACGTAATTAGTTATTTCAATTCCTTGCTCTATACCTTGGAAAGGGGGGGAGTGCTTAATAGTGGATGGAACTGGAGATTGTATATCTTTTATCAATTCAGAAGGCCTAACTGACCTAAAGTTGGGATAACCATGAGTAGATGATAACCTCTTTCATTTACACTCAAGAATCTATGATGCTGAAAATAGCATCCGGCATTTTCTAATTTCCATCAAATTTCACCTACACACTGATTTTGACCACTATAGTAGGGATCACAAGCTTGGTGTGGACTTGTTTCCCGGTCGGTGTACTAACTACCATCTCCCCGAAGAATGTGGCTTGGGGTCTGTTCTTCGGTTGCTTAGCAAAACTTGTGGATATAAATGTGTGTGTAGGCCCCCCGGGGGTCGACCAAAACCTTTGCATAAACATTATCCACAAGAAGTGTACCTTCAGCCACGGTAGGGGTATTGTCAGCCTCTTCTTGCATTAGTGCATAAACCCGCCCTCTGTATTGAATCTTCTCTTGTGATGGTACTGGCTGTTGCTGCGCATTCTTAGGGCAGTCCCTCGCAAAATGTCCGGCCTCGCCGCATTCATAGCACTTGCCCTCTGCCCTCCGACACTCCTACCCTGGATGGGTGCGCCTACAATGGACATAGAATGGAACCCCCCACCTATTCCATGGTACCGGCTCCTGACGTGCCACCTTTTCCGTGTCCTACCTCCCTTCTGCCCGCCTAGGCCTTTTGGCCATCGTCTTCTACTCCTTGGTGAACCTATACATAGGTATTCATTAGAACCTAACTTATTATGTCCCTTAAATCCTTATGGTTTTAATTGTTACCAGTGATGGTTTGTTTAAAATGGGTTATAAATATACCCTACCCTTTTCACTCTAGCCTACCTCTTCTTCTAGTACTTGGACAATTGGAATGGTTGTAACCATGGTTTGTCTCTCGTGCTCTGATACCACTTTGTAACATCCCGAGATCCGATTCCCAATTTACGGGCATATTTTTTTTCTTTTCTTCCATCGGACCTCGAGACATTACGTCGTACATATCGCGGAAGCACAAATGCATACATTCGCATGAGAGAGAGAGAGAGAGAGAGAGAGAGAGAGAGAGAGAGAGAGAGAGAGAAACCACAATTACAAGAAATGTATATAACATCCCAACCATTCATAATCTCAAAGAAGGGTACATGTCCATTGTCCCAAAATACACGAGTCCATACATGTTCATCGTTCCATACTATCCATACTACGCGATAAATTTCCATAGCCTACCCTGATGATGAGAGGACTAAAACTACTCCTCGACCGCAGCCTCTTCCTTGGCCTCCTTCACTATGTCTCCTGAAAATTTTGAGTCACAAGGGTTGAGTGTGACGCTCAGTAGGCAGCCTAAACAAATCGAGGTAACTCGCATTCATATAACCAGATTGAATACATAATTCAAATGTTAACAATATCCTAGTACATTCATTCACATTTACTTAAAGGTAATTGGTTCAAATGTTAGCAAAGAAAGAGCACAAGAAAACCATATAACCCTTCTAGAACCTTCCAGGGGACCTAATAGGTTTATCAGAAATCCAAGGATAAATGGGCGAATGATGGAACACAAACAGATCAAGTTTGATGGATTTCGAAGTTGGATATGCAACCTGATAGAAGTCGGTCGACCGAACTGGGCCATCGGTCGACCGAACCATAACAAATTCCATACCAGCCAACGCTGGGAGATTCGGTCGACTGAAATTCTCAGGTCGATCGACCGAACCCTAGATAATGAACTACTGTCACAGCTTGATCAATGTGTTGACGCAGTGGTTCTTCCAGAACCCCAATTGGACAGAGATGGGCTACTGCATCGACGTAGCCGGATCATTGCGTCGACGCAATCGGATCATTGCGTCGACGCAATGGCGCATTGATGGAGGCATCATCCACAATTCCCTTTGGCTAGGGTCTTCTTCACACTTCGGCACTGTTTGAGTTCGGGCCTCTCTCTATAAAGGCCCACTTATCCTTTTTATGCTATGTACTTGAGTCATTTGATGTAATTTACATTTTATTTGAGTCATGACCCTAGGTCTTGCGTTTATTTTCCTATGTTTGAGTGTCATTAGAATGTGTAATGTGCTAATTGGGCCCATTTCTTCGGGCTTGGCCCAATGAGCTCCCCTACCCCTTCGGTTATTTGTCAATGAGTCTTTTGTCAGGGTCTTATTGTAAAATGTGGGTTTCCTATATATAGGGCCCCATTTCCTTCATTTGGAGGTAATGAATCAATCAATGAAAAAAATACCATTTGAGAGTCCAAAGCTTAGTTTAGTGGAGTGATTCCAACATTTTTTGGGTGAGAAACCCTAGGGGAGAGATTCCCCACCCTTCCCTCTCTTAATCCCTCTTTTTCACTCCACTTTCTCTCTCCTCAACACCCAATTTCGAATTTTCTCTCTCTCCTCCCTTCCCAACCACCTCAACCCCCACCTACCATCATTAAAGCCCTCACTTCCCCATGGCCTCCATTACTCCACCCCCTAGTCCCAAGGAGATCCCTCACCATTCCAACACCACTTTCCCCATTCCAACACAATCAACCCCTTCCCCACACAACCCCACAACTTCCAAGGCCATTTCAAATTTGAAATCCACCACTCCCTCCATGTTTTGGCCGCCCCCCTCCCCTCCCTTCTAGTTAGGTTCGCCCCTCCCACCTCCCTCCATTCTCATTCCCTTACACCACCTTCCCTTGCCTCCAGCTGAGACCCTGCGCCCCCTGCCCTCTCCCATCTCTATCCTATCACCATTAGCATCCCCATCCCTCCCACACACTTCATCTTCCACCCCCTTCACCCCTATCACACATACACTTCCTCCATCTTCTTCTTTAGGTCATTTTGGTGGCTTCTACAAGGCCTGCAGGTTGCTGTCCAAATGTTACAGAGGTACCAGTAGCTTGCAGAAGCCATCACGGTCAACTACCTGCGATTATGAAGAAATAAGAGGCATCCACGGAAGCGTCTGCCAGTCCTCTTCGTCACGAAACTGGTTTCGTCCTCATCGGAGATCGGTGCTGTCCGGGACCTCCATTCTCCCACAGTTGCGCGGTTCTGCCTCGGCTGAGGACCTGAGCCGGCTTAGAAGCCCTGCCACGACCAGCCCCGAAGGAATAAGTCTTCAAGTCCTTCTTCAAAGTTCTTCATCGGCCTGTCTACTTTCCGAATCAAGAAGCAGAAGCCCATTCAGCATCAAGGAACAGAAGTTACCAATTTTCTTCCACGGTCGCGCGGCTCTGCCTTCCCCAGTCTGCATCGACACCTCCTCACTCTTCTGGCTCCACAGATCGTCTCCATTCTCTTCTGGCGTCCCCGTTTCTTTTACTGCAAAGAGGACTCACCCACGGTTCTAACGGCACTAACGGCATCAAATTTGGAGTTCGGGAGTGGTCAGGACAGTATCTGCATCCTACTGTTGGTGACCTGCCCCTGCTAGTCTGAGAAACAGAGGCCCTGTTCAAGCTCCTAACCCATCCAGCAGCGACTCCAGAAGAAATTACAAAAATTCTGAGGCATTCCCCTTCCTGTTACGAAGATTTTGCCGCCAGTCTCGCCATCATCACAATTCCTGAGCAAGATCTACAATAGTAACACCGACCCTCTGTTCTGGTTCATTGACAGCAGGCAGATTCGGCGTCCACCCTTGTTCCTCGTTCTTTGCTTTGGTTTCCCCACCCCGCTTGGCCGGCTGAAGGCCCCTCCTTGAGTGGAGGTAGTATTGATGTAATATCATTAACCCCCACCCCAAGTTCCCCCTCCTGCGAGAGGTGTAGTGGTGTAATTTGTTTGGGGCAGGTCAAGCGACACCGCCGCGGCGTGTGGGGATCCACTCGCCTCCCCGCTCGCCCTCGTCTCCGACCGGGACCGGTTTCTTCAAACCGGTCGAGTAAGTGCTCAAACCTTCACTCCAATTAGTGCTTGTCTTTCAATATTAGTTCTTAATTCCGCTGGTTATGCGAGTGAGAGCCCGATCCTCAAGCCCCATAAACTTGAGTGATCACCGTGGGAATATTGTAACCAGTGCCGTTGGCACTTTGTCGGCCCCCTTGACTTGGGCATCCCCACCCATTGGGAATCAATTCTTGGCCTTGCTGGCCCTCTACCAGCAAGGGCCCAATCCCACATCCTCCCCTTGGCATTGCCAAGTCACCCCGGGCTTGGGTGAGTGACGATAGAGCGGTGGCCCAACTAGGCCCATTTTGAATGTGAATGTGTTTGCTTGCATTAGGTCCGAAGTTGTGTCACATCAAGTGGTATCAGAGCAAGTCTTTGACTTGTCTCTATCTAGTCTAAGTCCTAGGACCATTGCATTGTGTGTCCCTCATCATTTACCCCTTGTCTTGCATGTCCACCCGTAGTGGTGCTAGTTACCGATTTGATCCTTCATCCTCCAATCCACCCATGGATCCCAATCCTCAACCCAATCAAGATGCTCCTAAGGAGGAACCCCAAAGCCAAATGAATAGGGTAGATACTGCCCTTACTAACATCCTTGCCAAACTTGCCTCCCTTAACACTCGAATTGCTCGGTTAGAAGAACATGAGGTCCACCCAAGGGACAACGAGCCTAGAGTCCACCCTCCATATGTTGACCTTCATAGGGAAGACCCTCACCCAAGGAATAATGAACTAAGAGGCCATCCACCACATGGTGAGTTGCCTAGAAATGAGTTCCACCCAAGGAACAATGAGCCTAGAGTCCACCCTCCACATGTTGAGCCCCATAGGGATGATCCCCATCTAAGGAACAATGAGCCTAGAGTCCACCCTCCATTTGTTGAACCTCATAGGGAAGATCCCCATCTAAGGAATTATGAGCCAAGAGTTCATCCACCACATGGTGACTTGTATAGGAATGAGTTCCACCCAAGGAACAATGACCCAAGAGTCTAACCTCCACATGTTGAGCCTCATAGGGAAGAGTTCCATCCGAGGAATCATGGACCAAGAGCCTATCATCCACATGCTGAAATCTATAGGAGGACTTGGACTTTGACCCTACTATAACCATGAGAGACCCCGCCATCATCCAATTCATGAAAGGCGTCCACGGGACGACCCGGATGACCCCCTCTTAAGGATGATTAAAGTAGAGGCCCCAAACTTTGATGGTTCCCATGAACCAAGTGTCTACTTAGAATGGGAGACCGCCATGGACCAATACTTTGAATGGTATCCTATGTCCGACCAAAGGAGGGTAAGGTTGGCCAAAATGCATCTTGTCAAATTAGCCAAAACATATTGGTTAAACCAAGAGGGTCTAAGAAGGATTAGGCGGGGAGAGCCTATTGAAACTTGGGCGGGAATGAAGAACCTACTTAGGAACAAATACCTTCCCCAATCCTACCATCAAATGCTCTTAGATGAATGGCAAAGCCTCACCCAAGAGGGGAAGACTGTAGTAGAATATATTGAAAAGTTTGACTCCTACCTTTTGAAGTGTGGAGTTCATGAGGACCCGGAAGTTACCTTGTCCCGCTTTAGGAATGGGCTTCAAAGTCACATCAAAATAGAGCTTTTCATGAGAGATGTTGATAACCTTGAGATAGCCTATCAAATAGTTAGGGATGTAGAGAGATTAGCTAGGATCCCTCGATTTGCTACTCCCCGACCGGTCAACCCCAAAAATATGGGACCATGACCCATTCCGGCCACTCCCATGACAGCCCATAACCCAAGTGGGAACACCCCATTAAGGCCTTACAACCCCCCTCCCACCATCACTCCAAACAAACCCACTCCTAGTCACCCCCTCCCACGGAGGGAAGACATTCCCAAAGGCCCAAATGTAGGAACTACTTCGGGTAGTGGGCACCAAAAATGCTTTAGGTGTCAAGGGTTTGGCCACTTTGCGGGGTAATGTCCATCCAAGGGATCATCTAACTTGCTTATTGAGGAAGAAGCTCCACCCCAAAAAGAACTTGAAGATGTCGTGTAGGACCATGAAGCCTCATTAGATTGGGAGGAAGAGTATGAAACCCAATACCAAACCCAATACCTAGAATCAGGTCTAGATCACACCACTCTATCTACCAACTCTCATCTAGGAGTGATTAGATGCACCCTCACCAAACCTCAAGAAGAGGATTGGCGTCGAACTTCAATCTTTCACACCTTTGTCAAAATAGGGAATCATGTAAGGAAAGTGATCTTGGATAGTGGGAGTTGTGTCAATGCCGTGTCACCCGATACCGTCAAGCTTCTTGGGCTAGCTATCACCCCTCACCCAAGTCCATACCGGGTCTCATGGATCAACAACAACTCCATCCCGGTCAACACTCAATGTCTTGTGCCCCTCACCTTCTCCTCATACCATGGTCAAATATGGTGTGACATCATACCCATGGAAGTAGGTAGCATCCTACTAGGAAGACCTTGACTTTATGATGTAGATGCCACTATCTTGGGTAGAAGCAATAAGTGCACCTTTGAACATGAGGGTAAGACTATCCGTCTTAACCCCTCCCCACCTCGTCCCATGATCAAGAGGGACACTCCCCCTCAAGGACAACACCCCACCCCCACACAAGTCTCGGGGAACTCCACCCCTCCAACCCCATCCCCTACCCAAACTCCCAAACAAAGTGGGACCTCGGGGTTGGCCAAGGGTCTTCATCTCATCACTAGAAAAGAACTTGAAGAGGAGATAGTTCGAGGAATACCATTTTGTGCGGTGGTCATTTGTCTAGGAGAACCCACTTCCACCAATCCACATCCCATAGAAATCCAACAACTCCTAGAAGAATTCCATGATGTGTTCCCAACGGAGCTCCCGGACCAACTCCCTCCCATGCGGGATGTGCAACATGCCATCGATCTAGTCCCGGGAGCCACTCTCCCAAACCTTCCTCATTATCGCCTCAATCCCACGGAACATGCCGAACTTAGGAGGCAAATAGAGGAACTCATTAGGAAGGGCTTCATTCGCATTAGCAAAAGCCCATGTGCCGTCCCGGCCCTTCTAACTCCCAAAAAGGATGGGTCATGGCGAATGTGTGTGGATAGTCGGGCCATTAACAAAATCACCGTCAAGTATAGGTTTCCCATCCCTAGGCTTGATGACATGCTTGATATGTTAACCGGAGCCACCATCTTCTCCAAAATTGACCTTAAGAGTGGCTATCACCAAGTTAGAGTAAGGCCCGGAGATGAGTGGAAAACGGCTTTCAAAACCAAAGATGGCCTTTTTGAATGGCTAGTCATGCCTTTTGGGCTTTCAAATGCTCCAAGTACTTTCATGCGTCTTATGACGGAGGTCCTTAGGCCCTTCATTGGGATCTTTCTAGTGGTCTATTTTGATGATATACTCATCTATAGTCAAACCCAAGAAGCCCACCTTGATCACCTTAGGCAAGTTTGTATCATCCTTCGTCGAGAGAGCCTATTTGTCAACTTAGGAAAGTGCCACTTCATGACCACATCCCTCACCTTCCTAGGATATGTGGTGTCAACCAAAGGCGTCTCCATGGACCCCGAGAAGGTCCAAGCTATCATTGATTGGCCGGAACCCCACACCCTACACGAGGTCCGAAGTTTTCATGGATTGGCCACATTCTATAGGAGGTTCATTCGAGGGTTTAGCACTATCACTGGCCCAATCACCGATTGTCTCAAGAAGGGGACTTTTGTATGGACCAAATCAGCCTCCAAAGCCTTCCAAGAACTTAAGGAGAAGTTGACCCAAGCCCCGGTCCTATGCCTTCCCGATTTCTCTAAAGTCTTTGAAGTCACATGTGATGCATCCGGGATAGGGATAGGAGGGATTCTTAGTCAAGAGGGACACCCGGTAGCCTTCTTTAGTGAGAAGCTTTGTGATGCTAGGACAAGATACTCCACTTATGACAAGGAGTTCTATGCCGTGGTTCAGTCCCTCCGACATTGGAGGCACTACTTGTTGCCCAAAGAGTTTGTCATCTTTTCCGACCATGAGGCCCTCAAATACCTCAACTCCCAACAAAAGCTAAATGCCCGACATGCCCGATGGGTTGAGTTCATCCAATCCTACACTTTTGTCATCAAACACAAGGCCGGGAGTGAGAATCGAGCGGCGGATGCCCTTAGTAGGAAAGTTTCCTTGTTATCCACTATCCAAGTGGAAGTGACCGGATTTGATAGAATCAAGGATGAGTACCCTAGCTGCCCCGACTTTGGGCACATCTATACCACCTTGACCACCCCTTCTAGTAAGGAACATGAGGGATTTATCTTAGAGGATGGGTTCCTCTTCAAGGGACCCAAGCTTTGCATCCCACGGACCTCACTCCGTGACTTCTTGATTTGGGAAATACATGCGGGAGGGTTAGCTGGCCATTTTGGAGTCCACAAAACCATTGCCCTAGTTGAGGGACAGTTTTATTGGCCTAGTCTCAAGAGAGATGTAGGCAAGGTTGTGGGTCAATGCCGAACATGTGCCTCGGCCAAACAAGTGAAACAAAATACCGGCCTATATACCCCACTCCCCATCCCTGACCGACCATGGCAAGACCTAAGCATGGACTTTGTGCTAGGATTACCCAAGACTCAAAGAAGGCATGACTCCATCTATGTGGTGGTTGATAGATTTCAAAAATGGCCCACTTTATCCCATGCTCCAAAACCTCCGATGCCTCCCATGTAGCCCGATTGTTCTTTGATGAGGTTGTCCGCCTCCATGGACTACCCAAAACCATAGTCTCCGATAGAGATGTCAAGTTCACTAGCTACTTCTGGAAAACTCTTTGGCACATGATGGGTACCCTCCTTAAATTTTTCACTGCCTACCACCCCCAAACAGATGGCCAAACCGAAGTTGTCAATCGGAGTCTAGGGAACCTCCTTAGGTGCCTTGTTGAGGATCGACCGGGAAATTGGGATCTCATCCTACCCCAAGCTGAGTTTGCATATAACAACTCCATCAATAAGTCCATAGGGATGAGTCCATTTGAAGCTGTGCATGGGTACAAACCAAGAAAACCTTCCGATCTCATTCCCCTTCCCCAGCATGCTAGAATGTCCATTTCAGCCGAGTCTTTTGCACAACATATTAGAGAATTGCATGAAGAAATTCGCAAGCACATCAGCAAAAAGAATGAGGCTTATAAAAGGCTGGCCGACTCTCATCGGCGTCACCAAGAATTCCAAGTGGGTGACTTTGTGATGGTAAGGATGGAGAGGCTCTCCCCGGGAGCCAACTCTAAACTGAGGCCACGTGGGGCTGGTCCCTTCCAGGTCTTGAGGCGCATAGGTGCAAATGCCTACGAGTTAGATCTCCCTGAGGAGTATGGAATAAGTCCCACATTCAATGTTGCCGACCTAGTGCCATATAAGGGACCCACGGTGGTACCTAGTGAGGAGATTGAGCCTACCTCTTCCCTTGAGAGAGCACCCACCCATGATGATAAACCACCAGCCAAGAGAGTCCAGCGTGAACAAATTGAACGAATATTGGATGAACAAGTCACTACCACTCGGAGCAAGGTATATGAGCGCTATCTCGTCAGGTGGAAGGATCGGCCTCCTTCGGAGGATTCTTGGGTGAGTCGGGAGGATCTCCAGCGGTTGGATCCGGACCTCCTCGAGCAGTACCACAGTCAGATGGACCCATACTCGACGGAGTCGAGCTCTTCACAGCCCAGGGGATTTGATGGAGGCATCATCCACAATTCCCTTTGGCTAGGGTCTTCTTCACACTTCGGCACTGTTTGAGTTCGGGCCTCTCTCTATAAAGGCCCACTTATCCTTTTTATGCTATGTACTTGAGTCATTTGATGTAATTTGCATTTTATTTGAGTCATGTCCCTAGGTCTTGCATTTATTTTCCTATGTTTGAGTGTCATTAGAATGTGTAATGTGCTAATTGGGCCCATTTCTTCGGGCTTGGCCCAATGAGCTCCCCTACCCCTTCGGTTATTTGTCAATGAGTCTTTTGTCAGGGTCTTATTGTAAAATGTGGGTTTCCTATATATAGGGCCCCATTTCCTTCATTTGGAGGTAATGAATCAATCAATGAAAAAAATGTCATTTGAGAGTCCAAAGCTTAGTTTAGTGGAGTGATTCCAATATTTTTTGGGTGAGAAACCCTAGGGGAGAGATTCCCCACCCTTCCCTCTCTTAATCCCTCTTTTTCACTCCACTTTCTCTCTCCTCAACACCCAATTTCGAATTTTCTCTCTCTCCTCCCTTCCCAACCACCTCAACCCCCACCTACCATCATTAAAGCCCTCCACTTCCCCATGGCCTCCATTACTCCACCCCCTTAGTCCCAAGGAGATCCCTCACCATTCCAACACCACTTTCTCCATTCCAACATAATCAACCCCTTCCCCACACAACCCCACAACTTCCAAGGCCATTTAAAATTTGAAATCCATCACTCCCTCCATGTTTTGGCCGCCCCCCTCCCCTCCCTTCTAGTTAGGTTCGCCCCTCCCACCTCCCTCCATTCTCATTCCCTTACACCACCTTCCCTTGCCTCCAGCTGAGACCCTGCGCCCCCTGCCCTCTCCCATCTCTATCCTATCACCATTAGCATCCCCATCCCTCCCACACACTTCATCTTCCACCCCCTTCACCCCTTTCACACATACACTTCCTCCATCTTCTTCTTTAGGTCATTTTGGTGGCTTCTACAAGGCCTGCAGGTTGCTGTCCAAATGTTACAGAGGTACCAGTATCTTGCAGAAGCCATCACGGTCAACTACCTTCGATTCTGAAGGCATAAGAGGAATCCACAAAAGCGTCTGCCAGTCCTCTTCGTCACGAAAGTGGTTTCGTCCTCATCGGAGCTCGGTGCTGTCCGGGACCTCCATTCTCCCACAGCTGCGCAGTTCTGCCTCGGCTGAGGACCTGAGCCGGCTTAGAAGCTCTGCCACAACCAGCCCCGAAGGAATCACTCTTCAAGTCCTTCTTCAAAGTTCTTCACCGGCCTGTCTACTTTCAGATTCAAGAAGCGGAAGCCCATTCAGCATCAAGGAACAGAAGTTACCAATTATCTTCCACGGTCGCGCGGCTCTGCCTTCCACAGTCTGCATCGACACCTCCTCACTCTCCTGGCTCTACAGATCGTCTCCTTTCTCTTCTGGCGTCCCCGTTTCTTTCGTTGCAAATAGGACTCACCCACAGTTCTAACAGCACTGACGGCATCAAATTTGGAGTTCGGGAGTGGTCAGGACAGCCTCTGCATCCTACTGTTGGTGACCTGCCCCTGCTAGTCTGAGAAACAGAGGCCCTGTTCAAGCTCCTGCCCCATCCAGCAGCGACTCAAGAAGAAATTACAAAAATTCTGAGGCATTCCCCTTCCTGTTACGAAGATTTCACCGCCAGTCTCGCCATCAGCACAATTCCTGAGCAAGATCTACAATAGCAACACTGACCCTCTGTCCTGGTTCGCTGACAGCAGGCAGATTCGGCGTCCACCCTTGTTCCTCGTTCTTTGCTTTGGTTTCCCCACCCCGTTTGGCCGGCTGAAGGCCCCTCCCTGTGTGGAGGTAGTATTGATGTAATATCTTTAACCCCCACCCCAAGTTCCCCCTCCTGCGAGAGGTGTAGTGGTGTAATTTGTTTGGGACAGGTCAAGCGACACCGCCGCGGCGTGTGGGGATCCACTCGCCTCCCCGCTCGCCCTCGTCTCCGACCGGGACTGGTTTCTTCAAACCGGTCGAGTAAGTGCTCAAACCTTCACTCCAATTAGTGCTTGTCTTTCAATATTAGTTCTTAATTCCGCTGGTTACGCGAGTGAGAGCCCGATCCTCAAGCCCCATAAACTTGAGTGATCACCGTGGGAATATTGTAACCGGTGCCGTTGGCACTTTGTCGGCCCCCTTGACTTGGGCATCCCCACCCATTGGGAATCAATTCTTGGCCTTGCTGGCCCTCTACCAGCAAGGGCCCAACCCCACATCCTCCCCTTGGCATTGCCATGTCACCCCGGGCTTGGGTGAGTGACGATAGAGCGGTGGCCCAACTAGGCCCATTTTGAATGTGAATGTGTTTGCTTGCATTAGGTCCGAAGTTGAGTCACATCACTCATTCCAGAAAGCCCGTTTGACCAGATTGAACTGCTGAGTCGACGCAGCAGAAGAAACCGTGCAGTGAAATCCCTATCTAACTGATAGAATACTCATGCATGCACTAATCCACAAAGAATGATTAATTTACACATTTCCATATTTTCATGAGTTACACATCTTACGTTATTCATGGAAACAAATAGCTGTCGCAAACATAGGAGGCCCACACACACAACTGAACGAAAGAGTACTGCACAGACCCGAGAGCGAACTCCCACCTAGACTCCTGCCGCCCGGGGTATTACGTCTCACTGTCCCCAGGGTTCTGTGGCGTTACGTATCGCCATCCCACAGAACAAGCTAGCTGAATCATAGGATTTCAACCAGGGCGTTATGTCTCGCTGTCCCCTAGGTTCTTTTACTTTCGCGGCTTTACGTATCACCGTCCCACAGATGGGGACCGAAGTCCAACCTCACAGAATGTTGCTATTTTCCATGCATAACATTCACATCGTATTCGCATTCAGATTCATATTCATATTACAATATTCATATCACACTTTACTCTTATCTTATCATAACATCAGCATGCTTCCATATGGTTTAAGTGGGATAATCATACTTATAAACTTACTATTATGGAACAAAACATGATAAGGTTATCAGCAAGGTTTCCGTATAAAAGAAAGCAGGTTTATTTCTAGGTTACACGTGCATAGGAAAAGAACCATAACTACAAGTGCGGAATTTCTGTGAGCACGAAATTTTCACAGTGGGTTGCCAACTTAGCCTTCTACCATTTTCCAATTTTTTAGATTTTTCTGAATTAGAATGGCCTTTAAAAACTCTCTTATTCTTAGTTTCTAGAAATTGGGATAGAGCCATGGATGCATCGACCCAGCCCTTGGATGCCTCGATGCAGTCAGCATCTGAAGTCTGGAACTAGGACAAAGCCTTGGATGCATCAACCCGGCCAGTAGATGCCTCGATGCAGTCACAATTCTGAAGTTTGGAAACTAAGACAGTGCCCTGGATGCATCGACCCATCCAGTGGATGCCTCAATGCAATCAGCATTCTGAAGTCTGGAAACTAAGATAGAGTCCTGGATGCATCGACCTAGCTAGTGGATGCCTCGATGCAGTCAGCATTCTGAAGTCTGGAACTAGGACAGAGTCCTAGATGCATCGACCCAGCCAGTGGATGCCTCGATGCAGTCAGCATTCTGATGTCTGGAAACTAAGACAGAGCCCTGGATGCATCGACCCAGCCAGTGGATGCCTCGATGCAGTCAGCATTCTGAAGTCTGGAAACTAAGATAGAGCCCTGGATGCATCAACCCAGCCAGTGGATGCCTTGATGCAATTAGCATTATGAAGAGACTGCATCGATGCATCCAAGTGATCCGTCGACGTAGTCAGCTCAGAGATCCTATTTTTTGGTAAAAACTGAGAGGAACCTCACGAAAGCACGTAATTTGATGCAGAAACCAGAAAATAAGCATAGTAGATGATCCTCCATACCCTTAGTCCCTCTTTAACGTATAGAAACTAATTTGAAATTATTCTAATGCTTCGTTGACCCCTAAGATTTGAGGATAGGTGCCTACCTTTGAAATGTTAAACCGACGATCCGGGGATGAGATTGTTGACACCTTGAAAATGAACAAGGGGGGAAACAGAATTGAAAAGAAGATTAGACCAACAGTGAAAAATTAATGGCGAAGCTCGTCAACCATCTACCCGGCTGAAGCCTTTTCCGGCCAAGCTGATGTCCGATTTCATTGTCAGCCAGACGGTGACACTGATGAAATAGCAGTCACTTGACTGATGAGACCTCCTATCATGCTTTAACAAGAGCTATATTACTGCCTTGTCCGGAAGTCTACAGGTAACATATCCGACTAAGTCAGATGTTAACTTGCTGACGGATGAGATATGAGCAAAGACAAAGATGAAATCAGAATCGGTAAATGAAGATTATGAAAACCTCTGCAAAGTCGTAACGGAAGAAGAACCTTCTCCATGGGCTAGATATACCTAGCTGAAGCCTTCTCAGGCTAAAGCTGATATCCGGTTTTGTCATCATGCGGGTGACAATGCTGATGAAATGATGTCATGTTCTGTCATCGTTCAGGTGACGATGCTGATGAAATCCCAATCCACTGACTGATGAAAGTCTCCATAATCCCACTAAGACCCGGGTCCGCCAACAAAAGGCCTGCTGCGGTTCTAATATATTCAAGGAGACAGCAAGTCCATGTGAAGCCTTAAAAAAGTCCCTAAATGGGCCTATGAAATGGGCTCACGAAGGTGGCGCCGGGATACTCTACGGATTTCTAGCGCACTGGGATCTGCTGCACTCGACAGATGTGCGCCGTGAAGATGAAAGGTCACGCCGACTCCCATCTACCGAGAGGGGAGGAGGGGCTGGGTCTATAAAAACCCACTCACTCGAAGAAAAACAAAAAGAACAACAAAAAAAAGGGGCCGGCAACCTCATCCAGAAAGAAAGAGGAGGAGATAGATAGAGCCATCGAAGAAGAAGCAGAAAAGAGAGAAGAGACCAATAGAGAGAGAGAGCCTCCTCCGCTGAGAAAAGAAAGAAGAGATCAACCCGAAGAAAAAGGGAGAAGAAGCTCCAGGTGGGTAGGCAGCTGGGGAGGGAGAGGAGTCAATGCTCCGTCCTCCCCCATGTTTCTTTTCTTTTCTCTTTATGTATTCCTATGAGTTTCATCTTGATTCACCAGAGGTAACCGGGATATCCCGGCCTCTGTTCATCTCCCTTTCCCTCACTCCCTCCTTGTGATTGATGTGAGTCTTGGTATGATGTGATGAAATGAAATGCTACAATGGCCCGTTTGGGCGCTGGGTGATCGAAATATCTGTCATCTATCTCTCCGTCTGATGCTGTGTTCTTCCTTCATATGTTTTTATTTTTAGCTCAACTGAAGCGCACCTGATTCTCTGATGGGTCTTCGGGCTCAATTATCTTCAGCAGAATAAATGTAGCTCTAGTTATACCGATGTTCCTCGCCGTTCGGCGCCGTTTGCATAGAGTCTCCCAGGGTTGCCCCAGGATCAGAGATAGACCATCTCTTGGCTTCTGGGGCAGTCTGCTACCGATATTGGCAGTACCTTCAATGGCCGCTGCTCGTGAGATTCTGTAACTCTAGATGCTATGGTTTTGCCTATTGGCATTGTCAAAATCTTCCCTGGGTCCAGAGACAGCCATCTCTTGGCTCTCAGAATGATGAAAGACGACATCAAGCTGTCCTCTGACTCTGCACAGCAATGGTGATACGGGTTCTCTGTACCCTGATTTTCCTCTCCCAATTTCCTCTCCGATCTTGGGCTGCCTTTGAAACCTAAGCCAAATCCAGTTGAAATCTGATGAACTGATCCACTTTGATCTCAAAGAAACCCTTTGTCTTGGCCTGAATCATCAAAAACCCAAAAAAATAGGGCCCCGAAAACCATTCAAAACCTTCTTGGCGCTGTCTCTTGCACATCCCGGCGCCACGAACAGTAGAATAGGTAAATAGTTCTCGGCGCAAGCCTTCTTGCGCCGAGAACCTCATCTCTTGGGCGCGCCGAGAACCCCATCTCTTGGGCGTGTCGGGAACCCCTTTCCACCTTGCTTTTGCGCCGGGAACCCCATCCGCTTGAGCTTGTGCCGAGACCCTATCCTTCCATCCAATTGAGCCTCCGATAGCTTGATCAGACTTACTCAGGGATACCCATAACTCACCAGACCGGTCCCGGGGATAAATCTAAAGGGGGACAGACTCCCTTATGTTCCACCGTCCCATATCGGATTCATGAATAACCCCTTTATCTCGGGAGGGCTCTGCCACTGCATGAGTTCCACCGGCTTCCCTAAGGGAAAATCGAACATCGCCCCATGGCAGACATATGTAATTCGGGAGGTTTGGCCTCTCTCTCTCTCGGCTTTCATTCCGGCACTCCGTGGATGATAGCCTATTTCCCCCTGGGCATAATCCAGATTAACGGGAAATGCTACCGAAATGTCGATTGACGCTTTAACCCCGATAAGCTCCGGGAAGCGTATATCATACGCCTCCCGTCTGGCTCAATTCTTCGGGGGACACAAACACTGCGAGGCCCTTGGCCGGATGAGAAACGTGAAAGGGGACATGTCTCCGATGATCGTCCAGGCTCCGCGCCGCCACTGCGTGGACGGTGTCCTATCTGTACCCGGTACGACCCACACAAAGGGGGTCATGCTGATTTAATAATTTGTCGTTTATTCAATTACCTTCTCAGAATAATAAGAACTCCAATGTTATGCACTGTCATTTTCAACCGCCCCAAGTGGTCCCCTATTTTGGCGTTTAATCAAGGGTTGTCCTTCTTAGGAAGGGCGTAATTAACGTCATAGCCTTTATGGTATGACGGACTTCCGGTCCCGACTCGGACTTCACAATCGACTGACCAAATCAAGTCGAGCGCATAATAAAAATTGTCACTCTAGTGACTGGCACGCCTAATAAATCTAACCAATGAAACAAACATACCGCCGGAAAAGAATCCGCGTCCACAAGTCTGGCACGCCCGATGGGACCAAGTCTCCCTTCATCTCTACGCCAAAATAGGAGGCCCGGTGGGCCCCCCCTCAAATTTCTGATTCTGTGTGCTTTCTCCATTTTCAGGAAGCTAGAATGACGGCTGGAATCATGTCTGTGTGCTTTGACCCGCAAGCGGTCGAGGCACATGTTCGAGAAGGCTACCTGGCGATACCTCTTTCATTCGGATCGATGCCGCCTGCTGTCGGAATGCCCAACTGCCTGGGCCTCATTTTCACTGATCTGCTCGAGATCGACAACCAGGAGCCAAAAGCTGTTGTCGAGACGTCACCGCAAGCTACCGGTCCTAAGAAGAGCCCGGTGATGAAGAATACTCCTGGGGTCGTGTCCTGCTTTGTCCATCACGAAGCAAGGAGGAGCGTACCCTCTGCTGCTGCTGGAAAAGAAAGAAGATCCGACCGGAGAGTCCGATCCACTGTTGCGGGTCGTCGGATATCCAATTCGGGGAAGACAATGCTGGTTGGAGATATCCGGGCGAACCTCAATGGTTGCCCAAGGGAGGTCAAGCCGGATGTGATCATCCCAATGGTACCTACCACCAATAGATTCCGAGTACTGGCTACTAGGAGGGCCGACATGGAACATGGAGATAGAAAGCCACTGGCACCAAAGCCGCTCAAATTCAGGCAGATCTGGCGGCCGAAGAAAATCCAGAGTTGGGCCCCAGCTCAAGATGAAGAAAAAATTGCTGATGCTGCTATTGCCCGCTTCAGAGCAGGGAGTAGAAGAGGAGAAAGAAAAGATGAAAGAGAGGCTGTTGCTGTTCACCCCAAGGCTCGGGGTAGGAGAGATGAGAAAGAGAATGAAGGAAGGAATATGACTGCTACTCGCCCCAGGATGAGGGGCAGAAGATATGCGAAAAAAGAAGATCTCATGGTCACCCACCCCATGGCCGGGGGCAAAAGATGGGAAAGGAAGAACTATGCTGTTGCTACCAACCGCCGCCAGGATGGGAGCAGAAGGTTCAGGGAGGAAGAAAAAATGAGAATAAGTGAACCAGTCGCTGTTACCATTTCAAGAAGATCGAGAGCCTGTGCTAGACAGGCCGACATATTAAAATATTCCAAAGTCGAGCATCTGACTGCTCAGGTGGCAAGACTGGCTTCTCAGCAGAAAGGCCAGGAAAGACTGATGCCCCGACCGGAGTGGCGAAGGCACAGTCAAGACGAACTGAAGCAGGTGGCTCAAGACTATCTTCATTACCTGGGGAATTCCTCCCTCGGGCAGCGAAGACTATCTCGTGCCTTGGGCACCATGGATGAAGAAAAAGAAGAAACCTTTCAAGAACCAATGCTCGGAGTTTCCTCCTCTGATTCCAACGACTATGAAGAGGGCCACAGAGCCAGATATGAGGAAGGGGACCTGCACAGGGAAGAAGCTGGAGAAAGAATATCGGTCTTCGACCGGCTTAAATATCCTGACCAGGTGAAAAGGAAAGTCTACAGGCAGAGGGAGAAGATGCAGATCTTCGCATGCAATATGGCCGGACTTGTCAAAAGGCGGGACATGTTACCGACTCTGCCAGATGAACTGCTCAAACTGGCAACCAGACCAGGCCCTGTCACAAGGAGAAGTCAAGCGGCCAAAGAGAAAATAAAGACTGATGATGAAGCCCGCAAGATCACCACCATGACAGTGAATGTGGTGACAGCAGAAGAGGAAGACAATCCCTTTTTCGATGACGTTGAAGGGACTTCAGAAGAGATACAGATCCCGTCAACCTTGGATCCCATGATCCAGATGATGTTTAGAAGATATCAACAAGAGATCAGTGCTCTCAGAAGACAGCTGAATGAGAGGTAGGAAGCTACACCGGTCTCCAAGCAAGCCGAGCCTGTGGGGCAGACTTCCAGCTCAACAGAAATGGCTATCCCAGCTAATCCTCTCCCGGCCGATATGGGCAAAGCACCGAGCCAACCTGTTCTACAGCAAACAGCAGCTCAGCCCTCTGTGTCTCAGACATAGCCCACTGTGCCCACCTTGCGCGCAACGGTGATGACAACTCCTTACAGTCAGCAACAAGCTCACTTCTTCCCGGAGAACATAGATCCAGCCGTAGCCCACAAGCTGATGATTGAAAAGATTGTGGAGATGAAGCTGTCTGAAAAGACTGGTAATGATGCTGGTACCTATGATGTGTATAAGGTACCGTATCCTCCCCAGTATGCTGCTAAGAAACTACCGCCAGGCGTCAATAAGCCGCCGAAGTTTGAAAAATTTAATGGCCAGGGCTCCCCCAGGGAGCACATAGCTTACTATACCACAATTATGGGCAACTTGGCAGCTGGTGAAGCTTATCTGCTTAAGTTCTTTGGCTCATCCCTCACTGGGTTAGCATTTGAATGGTATTCAAGCCTGCCGGCTGGATCAGTGGCCGATTGGCCTGATATGCAAAGGAAGTTCCGCGATAGATTCCATGTCACGGAAAGAGAAATTACAATAGCAGAGCTATATGCAACCAGGCAAAGGCAAGATGAAACAGCACTGGACTACATCAAAAGGTGGAGGAACTTAGCTATGAGATGCAGAAGACCTCCTCATCAAGAAGATGCAGTGCAAATATGTAAGCAGAGCCTCAGGAGAGAGGTACTAGAAAAGATGATCGGTGCAGATGTCAGAACATTTGACCGGCTAAACAATATAGTGGCAGAAGTTGAGACGTTCCTGTCCAAGCGTCCGACTACCAATGCTCCCACTATGCCGAAAGGTAAATCTAATGATCAACGACCATCGCACTCTGAGGCTAACACCGTCGATTTCAGAACCTTCGAACAACAGAAAGGGAAAAGGGGGGCAGATGAAGTTCCCCCGCCAGCAGACACAGCAGAAAGAAAAGATAAGGTCTCTTTGAGAAACAAAATGAGAAAGGCATACTCTTTTCCGAAAGATAAGGCAGCCACACTATTCAACTGGGCATACAAGTTCAACAAAGTAACATTGCCTGAGCCAAAGAGACCCGAGGACGCGGCAAAGAAAGGTGATCACTGTTCTGTCCATATCACCGTGCGCTGGGGCACGCAATTGAAGATTGTTACGTCTTCAAAGATATTATGGAAGGCATGGTTAAAAAGGGCGAGCTACAACTGGGAGATTACCAGGTAGAGCCACCTCGTCCACATGAGCCTCCGGCCTTAAAAATGGCCGCCAATATGATTTCAATCTACCAGCAGCTGCCTAAGGAAGCCGTCGAAGAATGCACCAGGCATACTTATGAAGCTTTCTTCCTCACCCCACTGAAGGATCAAGAAGGGTGGCACATGAAGCCAATAAAGAATAGAAAGAAAACTCCCGCAGCTAATACCAGTGGAGCAGTTATTCGCGGTGTCACACCAAGGCCCGAACCACCTCCAGTAAAGCCAGTATGGCACACAGCTGAGACAGGGCCAGTCATCCGGATCCCCACTCATAACCGGAGAAGACAAGTCCCCCTACCTGCACATAAGGAAGTAAGTCCTGCAGCCAGGCGTTTACAGCAGTATATTAATGGGCCCGATGAATATGAACAGAAAAAGCCCGGGCACCTGCTGGTGAAAGACTGTATACTCTGGGAACAGCTCAAAGAATTGAAAATTAAAGAGCAACCGGGGGCAGAACAGGGAGAAGATGAGGCTGAGCCTTTCTGGGGGCAAGAGCCAAAGAAGCCAAATTCCCAAAAGAAGAAGAGACGGTCCAAATGCAAAAAGAAAAAGGGAGTCATGACAGTGCAATGTAACACCCTGTCGGTACTCTTTACCTTGCCCTGGGAGAATGATGAGGCTGAAACATCAAATGCCCCGCTAGAAGCCAACCATGCCGAGGCCTCAACCTCAGCACATGCAACACGCTCCGGAAGAAGGTGGGGGCGCCCACCGCCAGTCAATCATAACATTATGTTCAGAGGGGAACAACCCTACCAGATTCCTGAACCAGAGGTGCGGGGTGTTCAGATTCCTCCCCCTGCTAGCTTGTACCAGGAAGAGAAGAAAGGAAGTCAGGCTCCAACATTTCTGGAATTTCTATCCAGTCTGGAAAATGAGCAGTCAACGCAGGATAGGCCGGATAAAGGCAAGAGACCTCAGCAGTCAGCATCTGTAGCCTACAAGCAGAATGAGAAAGAGGAGGATAGCCCTCCAACAACACCAGGGGCCATTGTCACAGAAAAATCCCCCCAAGAAGCCGGTCAAGAGAATGAAACCAGCACTGGGCAACAGAGGCCACAGGCACCACATGAACCTCCAAAACCCCGATGGGTGGAAGAAATGAGACTGTCTAATGTCCGGGTGGGCAGTCGGATCATGAAAATGCTAAAGAAGCTCCCTACCAGATTCTCCATCTGGGAGATTCTCTCTCTGAGTGAAGAAGCTCGCCAAGCAATTGTTGATGCCTTGCAGTCGCTGGCACAGTATGAAGCACTCTTGATAGAAGTGAATGCTGGGCCATCAGTCACATTCACAGAGGATGATATGCTGATTCCGAATTCCGGCCATAACAGACCGCTGTATATGAGGGGCTCCCTGAACTGTCAGCCACTGAGCAGGATACTGATAGATCCCGGGGCTGCTGTAAACATTCTCCCATACCGCATTTACTAAAAATATTACTTTGATCTGTAGCTTACCAAGGTTAGAGACATGAAAATTGTGGGATTCAATCAGAAATGTGAGACGCCCCTTGGGGTGGCTGATTTCAACCTCACATTGGGGGACCTCACTACCGTGGTGCAATTCTATGTAATCGACTCCAACACCACATATGAGGCCCTGCTGGGGAGACCGTGGCTGCATGAATATCAAATAGTGCCGTCCACGCTGCATCCGTGTATTAAATACTGCCACGAAGGAAAGGAAGAAAGGGTGTTTGCGGATCTGCATCCCTTCGAAGTATTCGAGTGTCACATGCTCGATGCATCCTACTACACGGAGGTGTCGCAAAATAGTGAAGAGAAAGAGGCTGTGGTTAGCCAGAAGAAGTCGGTGACGAAGGCAAGAAATTGGTCTCCACCGCCACCAAGGGGCTATATTAAGAAACATGAAGTATCTCACATTTCTTATGTTGGTGACTTTGCTCAGATCACCCCTCCTAGCATCCACCCAGATGATACTGACGAAGAAATGAAAGAAAAGTACATACAGGTGGGGGTTCCGCAGGGTTTAGTCAAGCCCATTGCCAGCATAGAATACCAGACGGTGCTACCATTAAAGACTATGGAGGTCCCTCGCTTCTGCGAGCCTCCTATCATATTCTACACCGGGGAGCCAGTCGAAGACGATGATCAAGACTGCATGGTCCCTGAAGAATCTGCAAACCGGATGGTGCCGATCACAGGCCTGGATTATACTACCCAACAGGTTTCGCAGATGTTCTCTAAGATGCAGATGCCATCATTGCAACTTGTTGCCCAAAAGAAGGCGTTCCAGGAGCTATGGGATCTGCCCCGGGATAATAAAGAACTGAGGAAGATCACTCAGCACCCGGGATTGGGTTATACCCTTCAAGAATACTATGAAGCCGAGGTGGACGTCATCTCTGTCTCCTACCAGCATGAAGACCCTCCCGAGGTGGGATATGATAAGTACCCCTCGGAAGATGAAGAAATCATTTATCAATCCGTAATGAATAATGAAGCCCCAGACAGTCAGCCAGAGACGGGGAGATCTGATGAAACAAAGAAAGGTTGGTGCTGGGAAGACCTACCTTACAAAGAGGATATGTTCCATGCTGAAGCAAAGTTTGATACGGGAACCCTGGATGAAGACCAAATAGCCAATGAGCTAAGAGAATGCCTAGAGTTTGAGCGCATTCTAGAAGAAGTCCGGGCCCTACAGAATGATGATCTCTCAGGGGGGCCTGCACCAGAAGAACCTCTAGGGGCGGAGGATTCCACCTTTGGGTTTCCTGCTGAACCGGTCACATCCTCGGGGCAGACCGAACAGAATCCAATAGTATCAGCCTTATATGATGAGCCAACATCCGTCGATGACCAGTATGACGGGACCAAAAATCATGAGATCGAAGAGGATTATATCCCGGGAGGCTTTATTGACTTGCAAGAAGCCCCGCCCGAAGTCGAAGATGGTGGCCAGGCCACCGTTGATGAGCTCGTGGAAATAAATCTAGGGACGACAGATGAGCCCAGGCCGACATTCCTCAGTACACTGCTAGAACCAGCTGCCAGAGAACAGTATATACAGTTCTTGAAAGAATTCTGAGACTGCTTTGCATGGACATATGATGAAATGCCGGGACTGAGTTCTGATGTGGCACAGCACCGATTAGCAATAAACCCAGAGGCTAACCCTGTAAAGAAACCGCCCAAGAGAATGCGCCCTGAGTTGATAAATCAAGTTAATAAAGAGGTCGACAAGCTGATTGATGTAGACTTTGTTGAAGAAAATCAATATACTACATGGCTAGCCAATATAGTGCCCGTAAAGAAGAAAAATGGGCAGATCAGAATATGTGTCGATTTCTGGGACCTTAATAAGGCTTGCCCGAAAGATGATTTCCCAGTGCCAATCACTGAAGTGATGATTGATGCGACTACTGGTCATGAAGCCCTGTCATTCATGGATGGGTCATCCGGATACAACCAAATCTGGATTGCTGAAGAAGACAGAGTGCACACTGTATTTCGCACTCCGAAGGGGATATTCCACTACAAAAGGATGCCGTTTGGCCTCAAGAATGCCGGCGCTACCTACCAAAGAGCTATGACAAAGATCTTTGATGATTTGCTCTTCAAGAAAGTAGAGTGCTACATTGATGATCTGGTAGTGAAAACCACCAGAAGAGAAGACCATTTGCAGGACCTGAGGATAGTATTCCAGAGGCTACGCAAATATGAACTCAAGATGAATCCTATGAAATGCGCCTTTGGCGTGTCCAGTGGGAAGGTCCTCGGGTTTATTGTCTGGCATAGGGACATTGAAATTGACCCATCCAAGATTAAGGCTATCCAGGAGCTCCCTCCACCAAGGAGTCTGCCCGAGCTAAGATCTCTGCAAGGGCGTTTGGCCTATATCTGACGATTTATATCGAATCTGTCAGGAAGATGCCACCCCTTTCACAAGCTCATGATGAAAGATGTACCGTTCCTCTGGGACGATGGATGTCAGGAAGCCTTTGAGAAGCTGAAAGAATATCTCAAGACCCCTCTAGTGCTGGGGGCACCAGTTAAGGGTAGGCCCTTGATACTGTATATCGCGGCCACACACTGTTCCCTGGGGGCAATGCTGGCACAGATAAATGAAGAAGGCAAAGAGCAAGCCTTGTACTCCTTGAGTAGGAGGCTGATTAGAACTGAAGAGAGCTATAGCTATATAGAAAAGACATGCTTGGCACTAGTCTTTGCCATCAAGAAACTCCGGCACTATATGTTGTCACATGAAGTCAGATTGATATCTGCAGCAGATCCGCTCAAATACATATTGACTCAGCCAGTACTGAAGGGCCGGTTGGGCAAATGGGCAGTGATCCTGATGGAATTCGATATTACCTATACACCCCAGAGGGTGATAAAAGGACAGGTCGTGGCTGATTTCTCCGCAGAGCATCCTGTGCCGGAAAATGACATGCTAGGGACTGAGTTACCCGATGATGAGATACTCGAAGCTTGCCAGGCTCGGCCAGTTACGTGGCAGCTATTCTTTAATGGAGCATCTAGAACAGAGATAGACTCCGATGGAAAGACCAGAATACGGGCCGGGGCCGGTATTGTGTTGAAGTCGCCAGAAGGGGAGGTCGTGCATACTTCCTGTTCTATAAACAAGCCCTGCACCAATAATGAAGCTGAGTACGAAGCTCTGATAATCAGTCTACATATCAGCCTCAACATGGGTATCCGGATGCTTCAGGTATTCGGGGATTCGATGTTGATAATAAAACAAATCCGAGGGGAGTTCGAAGTGCGGAAGCCAGAATTGAATCCCTACCACCAGAAAGCTGTGCGCCTTATCACGAAATTCTATCATATTGAGCTCAAGCATGTGGGCCGTAGGCACAATGCCCAAGCTGATGCACTGGCAAAGCTGGCCAGCTCACTAGCAGTCCCACCAAATGAGACACTGAACATTGTTGTTATGAACAGGCAACAAGTCCCCAGCATGCTAGAAGGGTGCCCCGAAGAAGGCGAAGTTGCTACTGTCAGCACGGTACAGGTGTCTGATTGGAGACAGCACTTGCTGCAGTGGTTTTTGCACCAACAGCTGCCGCAGAAAAGAGAAGAAAAGATGAAACTTCTGAGAATCAAAGATTCTTATGAGTTCAGGAATGAAACTTTGTTCCGAATAATGGCAGATGCACGCAAGAAGATTCTACTCTGCTGCCTGTCCACTGAGGAAGATTGGCAAGCAATGAAAGAAATACATGTCGGAACAGCAGGTGCCCACCAGGCTGGTCCCAAGATGAAGATAGAAATCAAGAAGCTGGGCTATTATTGGCCCACCATGTTTGAAGACTGCTATAAATTTGCAAAGTCATGCCAGAAATGTCAGGAGCATGCAACCGTGCCTAGAAGGCCTCCTACGACTCTGCACCCTACAGTTCCCAGTTGGCCATTTGCACAATGGGGAACTGATGTAGTCGGGCCACTGTCGACTTCCTCGGCCGGACATAAGTACATATTGGCCATAATAGATTACTTCTCCCGATGGGCGGAGGCTGTAGCATTAAGAGAAGTGACTGGTGAGCTGGTCGCCAGATTCATCAAGCAGAATATTATCTTCCAGTTCGAGATCCCCAACCGAATAATATCTGATAATGGAAGCCATTTCAGAAATCAGAAGGTCTATCGGCTTGCCGAGAAGTATAAAATCGAGTGGAGGACAGGCAAACGGGTTGGCGGAAGCTTTTAACAAGACTTTGTGTACCCTGCTGGCCAAGGTCGTCAGTTCCAACAAAAAGGACTGGGAAGAAAAAATGTATGAAGCTCTGTGGGCATACCGCACCGTCTTCAAGACACCTATAGGATGCTCACCATACTCACTGGTATACGGCTCAGAGGCAGTGGTTCCGCTAGAGCTGGAAGTCCCGTCACTCAGAGTGGCAGTCCAATATGGCCTGGCTCGTGGCGAACAGACCAACGCAGAAAGAAGATTAGAGGAGTTGGCTGAATTGGAAGGGAAGCGCCTCCAAGCTTAGAAGAATATACAAATGTATCAGGCTCGCATGGCTAATGCATTTAACAAACTCGTAAGTGGACGAGAATTCAAGAAAGGTGACCTCATCATGGTCAAGAAGAAAGAAGCCATGGCGTCCAACCCAAAAGGGAAGCTGAATGCTAATTGGGAAGGTCCTTATGTGATACAGAGGGTCTACGAAGGAGGAGCCTACGTGGTTGTCAACCATCAAGGGGAAATTCAATTCTCACCGCTCAACGAAAGGCATCTAAAGCTGTATCATACAGCACAACTGACATTCCCTGAGTAATCGGGCGAGCTACCCTTTTCTTGGTCTAGTGACACTCCGCCCTTTCTTGGTCTAGTGGCACTCCGCCCTAGCCGAGCTACCCTTTTCTTGGTCTAGTGGCACTCCGCCCTAGCCGAGCTACCTCTTTCTTGGTATAGTGGCACTCCACCCTAGCCGAGCTACCTCTTTCTTGGTCTAGTGGCACTCCGCCCTAACCGAGCTACCCTTTTCTTGGTCTAGCGGCACTCCGCCCTAGCCGAGCTACCCTTTTCTTGGTCTAATGGCACTCCGCCCTAGCCGAGCTACCTCTTTCTTGGTCTAACAGCACTCCGCCCTAGCCGAGCTACCCTTTCTTGGTCTAGTGGCACTCCGCCCTAGCCGAGCTACCCTTTCTTGGTCTAGTAGCACTCCGCCCTAGCCGAGCTACCTCTTTCTTGGTCTAGTGGCACTCCGCCCTAACTGAGCTACCCTTTTCTTGGTCTAGCTGCACTCCGCCCTAGCCGAGCTACCCTTTTCTTGGTCTAGCGGCACTCCACCCTAACCGAGCTACCCCTTTCTTGGTCTAGTGGCACTCCACCCTAGCCGAGCTACCCCTTTCTTGGTCTAGCGGCACTCTGCCCTAGCCGAGCTACCCTTTTCTTGGTCTAGCGGCACTCCGCCCTAACCGAGCTACCCTTTTCTTGGTCTAGTGGCACTCCGCCCTAGCCGAGCTACCTCTTTCTTAGTCTAGTGGCACTCCGCCCTAACCAAGCTACCCTTTTATTGGTCTAGCGGCACTCCGCCCTAACCGAGCTACCCTTTTCTTGGTCTAGCGGCACTCCGCCCTAGCCGAGCTACCCTTTTCTTGGTCTAGTGGCACTCCGCCCTAGCGAGCTACCCCTTTCTTAGTCTAGTGGCACTCCGCCCTAGCCGAACTACCCTTTTTCTGGGTCTAGTGGCACTCCGCCCTAACCGAGCTACCCTTTTCTTGGTCTAGTGGCACTCTGCCCTAGCCGAACTACCCTTTTCTTGGTCTAGTGGCACTCCGCCCTAGCCGAGCTACCTCTTTCTTGGTATAGTGGCACTCCGCCCTAGCCGAGCTACCTCTTTCTTGGTCTAGCGGCACTCCGCCCTAGCAGAGCAACCTCTTTCTTGGTCTAGTGGCACTCCGCCCTAGCCGAGCTACCCTTTTCTTGGTCTAGCGGCACTCCGCCCTAGCCGAGCTACCCTTTTCTTGGTCTAGCGGCACTCCGCCCTAGCCGAGCTGCCCTTTTCTTGGTCTAGTGGCACTCCACCCTAGCTGAGCTACCTCTTTCTTGGTCTAGTGGCACTCCGCCCTAACCAAGCTACCCTTTTCTTAGTCTAGCGGCACTACGCCCTAACCGAGCTATCCTTTTCTTGGTCTAGCGACACTCCTCCCTAGCCGAGCTACCCTTTTCTTGGTCTAGTGGCACTCCACCCTAGCCGAGCTACCCTTTTCTTGGACTAGTGGCACTCCGCCCTAGCCGAGCTACCTCTTTCTTGGCCTAGCGGCACTCCGCCCTAGCCGAGCTACCCTTTCTTGGTCTAGTGGCACTCCGCCCTAGCCGAGCTACCTCTTTCTTGGTCTAGTGGCACTCCGCCCTAACCGAGCTACCCTTTTCTTGGTCTAGCGGCACTCCGCCCTAGCCGAGCTACCCTTTTCTTGGTCTAGCGGCACTCCGCCCTAGCCGACCTACCCGTTTCTTGGTCTAGTGGCACTCCGCCCTAGCCGAGCTACCCCTTTCTTGGTCTAGTGGCACTCCGCCCTAGCCGAGCTACCCCTTTCTTTGTCTAGCGGCACTCCGCCCTAGCCGAGCTACCCTTTTCTTGGTCTAGTGGCACTCCGCCCTAGCCGAGCTACCTCTTTCTTGGTCTAGCGGCACTCCGCCCTAGCCGAGCTACCCTTTCTTGGTCTAGTGGCACTCCGCCCTAGCCGAGCTACCCTTTCTTGGTCTAGTGGCACTCCGCCCTAGCCGAGCTACCTCTTTCTTGGTCTAGTGGCACTCCGCCCTAATCGAGCTACCCTTTCCTTGGTCTAGTGGCACTCCGCCCTAGCCGAGCTACCCTTTTCTTGGTCTAGTGGCACTCCGCCCTAGCCGAGCTACCTCTTTCTTGGTCTAGTGGCACTCCGCCCTAGCCGAGCTACCTCTTTCTTGGTCTAGCGGCACTCCGCCCTAGCCGAGCTACCCTTTTCTTGGTCTAGCGGCACTCCGCCCTAGCCGTGCTACCCTTTTCTTGGTCTAGTGGCACTCCGCCCTAGCCGAGCTACCTCTTTCTTGGTCTAGCGACACTCCGCCCTAGCCGAGCTACCCTTTTCTTGGTCTAGTGGCACTCCGCCCTAGCCGAGCTACCCCTTTCTTGGTCTAGTGACACTCCGCCCTAGCCGAGCTACCCTTTTTCTGGGTCTAACGGCACTCCCCCCAAGCCGAGCTACCCCTTTCTTGGTCTAGTGGCACTCCGCCCTGGCCGAGCTACCCTTTTTCGGGGTCTAGCGGCACTCCGCCCTAGTCGAGCTACCCTTTTCTTGGTCTAGTGGCACTCCGCCCTAGCCGAGCTACCTCTTTCTTGGTCTAGTGGCACTCCGCCCTAGCCGAGCTACCCTTTTCTTAGTCTAGCGGCACTCCGCCCTAGCCGAGCTACCCTTTTCTTGGTCTAGCGACACTCCGCCCTAGCCGAGCTACCCTTTTATTGGTCTAATGGCACTCCGCCCTAGCCGAGCTACCCCTTTCCTGGTCAAGTGGCACTCTGCCCTAGCCGAGCTACCCTTTTTCTTAGTCTAGCGGCACTCCGCCTTAGCCGAGCTACCCCTTTCTTGGTCTAGCGGCACTCCGCCCTGGCCAAACTTCCCTTATCTTGATCTAGTGGCATTCTGACCTGTCACCCTCTAAAAAAAAAAGAGAATAAAAGAAAGTAAAAATGGGGTTAAAAAAAGAGATACCCCGCCAGACTTGCTCCTATATTAGGAACAAGTGCAAAAATGGCCCAAAACCCAGCTGTGGTGAAAACCCGAAAGGGCACTGTAGGCAAAATCGGGTACCCCACCACGTGAAAACCTGAAAGGGCGCGTGGGCAAAAGCAAGAGGGGGCTGGCTCCGGCGAAAACCCGAAAGGGCGCTTAAGCCAGTAACGTGGTAATTTAAAGTTCCCTTTTTCACCCTTCCTGATAAAACTCTGAGAAGGACGATCATCATAAAGTCCCACCGAAAATCCTGTCCAACAATTTCTTGTCCCTTGTCATCATCGACAAGATCGACCGGTCTGTTTCTTTAACCTGGATTCTTCGTCCCTGTTAAGCTAGTCTACATTCCTGGCAGCAGCTTCATGCCTGGGCCGCCATCCACCGCATGTCCCGCTGATGATGAAACCCCGTTGATCGCAAGGCATATTGCCTCGATCAATGCTAAAAATCCCACCTCGGAATAGACCTTCTGTCTGTTCTAATAAAACATTTCCACTTGTTTTTGTCTAAGATCCGCCACGATGAATCCCATCCAGTCTATATCTTACATCTATTGTGATAAAACCTACCATACGTCCCGCCGTGATGAAACCTGCTGTTGATCGATTGGCGCACTGCCTGATCAACGATGAAATCTATCCGGTTTAGACCTTACGTCTATCCCGATGAAACATATGAAATCCTTGCATTGGTATAAACCCAATACCGATGATGAAACCTGCTATTGATCGATTGGCACACTGCCCGATCAACGATGAGACCTATCCAGTTTAGACCTTACGTCTATCCTGATGAAACCTATGAAACCCTTGCATTGGCATAGACCCAATACCGATGATAAGAGCAGCTACTAATGGAGCGGTACGCCGCCTGACCAATGCTAAAACCCGTCCGGAGTAGACTTTCCGTCTGCTCTGATGAAGATGCTACCCACATTCTCAAAGTCAATCTGGACCTTCTGTCTGGATGGATGATGAAATCCTATTCCCTTGCGTTGATGGTAATCCCCACATCAACGATGCAGCCAGGCTCCTGGCAAACGGCTTCGCGCCTAAGCCGCAAAACACACTCAAGTCGACCCAGGCTTTCCGCTTAGGTGGACGATGAAACCATATGCCCCTTGCGTTGGTGTTGGCACCCACATCAATGATGATATATACACAAGCGGAGCACATGGATTACAAAGCCAAAGTTAAAAAAAAAAGAGACAAAATGGGGGCTAAAAATAGAGATGCCCCGCCAGACTTGTTCAGGTACTCTGAGCAAGGGCAAAAATGGCCAAAACCCAGCTGTGGTGAAAACCCGAAAGGGCACTGCAGGCAAAATCGGGTACCCCGCCACGTGAAAACCTGAAAGGGCGCGTGGGCAAAAGCAAGAGGGGGCTGGCTCCGGTGAAAACCCGAAAGGGCACTTGGGTCGGTAATGTGATGATTCAAAAGTTCCATGCCAACCGGCACGCTGCCTTCACCTCCCCTTCACTTATGAAGCTTTCCATCGGTCAACTGGCTCCACGCCCCACCGATGATAAAACCTTTCCAGGGAAGACCTTACGTTTACCCTGATGAAATCTACATACCCTCTTGCAAATGTTCCATCGATAATGAAACCCATCACCATTCTGATAAAGCCTGGCCAGCTCAGACCTTACGTCTGTCCTGATGAAACTCTTAAACCTTCCCTTGATCGATCGGCATCTCGCCCGATCAGTGATGAAACCCTATCTAGTTTAGACCTTACGTCTATTCTGATGAAACCTATGAAACTTCTTTGCATCGATATAAACCCAATATCGATGATGAAACTAGCTATTGATCGACCGGCATCTCGCCCGATCAATGATAAAACCATGTCCAGTTTAGACCTTACGTCTATTCTGATGAAACTTATGAAATCCTTGCGTCGATACAAACCCAATATCGATGATGAAACCAGCTATTGATCGACCGGCGCATCGCCCGATCAATGATGAAACCCTATCCAGTTTAGACCTTACGTCTATTCTGACGAAACTTATGAAATTCCTTTGCATCGATATAAATCCAATATCAATGATGAAACCAACCGTTGATCGACCGGCATATTGCCCGATCAATGATGAAACCCTTTCCATTTTAGACCTTACGTCTATTCTGACGAAACTTATGAAATTCCTTTGCATCGATATAAACCCAATATCGATGATGAAATCAACCGTTGGTCGACCGGCACATTGCCCGATCAATGACGAAACCTGTCCAGGTCAGACCTTACGTCTTTCCTGATGAAAAGCACATATGCTCTCACGCCCCACCTGCGATAAAGCTCACCCAGTCTAGACCTTACGTCTATTCTGATGAAACCTATAAAACATCTTTGCATCAATATGAGCCCAATATTGATGATGAAATCATGCACTGGTCGATTGGCACACTGCCCCGACTGGCTCTGAAACCTACCCGGGATGGACCATTCGCCTGTTCCGGATGATGCTCTAGGCCTATTCATTCACATTCCCGCAAACCGTCTCCCTTGCAGCACATATGGCCAAAGAAGACGTTTGCTACTACCAACAGAGTTCGGTTTAAGCACACCCCCCTGGATGCCATCACGCGGTGGAGCGAGTTCCCCATCCTTTCTATGAAGGGGTGGACGCTCTCCTGCCAAGTACAGGCCATTCACAGGAGGGACTGCTAGAACCACTACCCCACTTCCCAAAGTGATGAAACCACGTGGAAAAGACGATGGATACACATGAAGCCGAAGATTCCTTTTCATTAAAAGAGGAGTACACAAAGGGCTCCGAGGGGACATTGTATCACAAAAGAAGACAAAAAAAAGAGAGAAAAAAAAGAGATAATTCAAGGTCGCCGGAAGATATCTTCAAAGGCCAAAAGACCCACATGAGGAGCGGCTCCCAGCTCATAAAGGCGTGTCTCCTCCTCTTGAAGCCTCACGGACGTACCCTGGAGAGACATCACCCGTCCCTCCAACAAGGCCACCTCCTCGGTGGACTGCGGTCGAATGAAGGATAATTGTTGCAGCTTGGCTCGAAATCTGGCGAGTTCCACTTCCAGAATGGCTACCCGGTTCTGGACAGCTTCCTCCCGCTGAACAACACTCTGTAGCGCGGCCCGGCGTTCATCAAGTGCAAGCGTCAGCTTCTCCAGCTCAGATTTACACTCTGACCTCTGCAATTTCAGTGCCGTCAGCCTGTCGGTCATGGTCCGTGCTAGGAAGTCTCTCCGATGCACGAATTTCAGTAGAAGCAGGACCCGCTGAGCCCATATGTCCAAAGGGCAGCCCATGGCTTGCAGGCCAGCGGTGAAGCGATTGGCAATTTCCTTCAGTTGCGGATATGTCAAGCCAGGCTGGGATTCCACTAACTGGCGTAGCATGTCCAAATGTTGCCAGACGAAGCTTTCAGAAGAAGCAAAGCCAAAGGAGGCAGATGAGACGACCTCAAAAGTCACCCCGCCGTCAATATCTGCCCACAGTGTAATATCCGGTTGAGAGGACGAAGATGGCAGATCTGTTGAAACAATGGACTGGTCTCTCTCCACGCTTTCCTGCGAAATTAAGGACTCCTCCGTTACCGCCATCTCGGGAGCTATGGCCTGAGCACCCACAGGTAGAGGGTCAATGAATCCTGGAACTGTCTCTTCATGGGTCTCCTGAGCAGGAGCTTCATCTCTAGCTGCTCCTTCTGGCAATGGGAACGAAGGTGCTCCAGCTGGTAGAGGCAGAAATCTGGTCTCCGTAGCCACTGTGGCAGGGACCGCTGACTCTGGAGCAATGGACATTACTGCGGCCGGTATGAAAGCAGAGCTTCTGGCCGAGTCCGCCTCAGTCCTAAAATCTGAGGCCCTGACAGAGACGGAACTTTCTCCTGAGGCCCCCAAGTCCAATGATGTTAAGTCAGTTGAAGATTATATCCTCACTGGCACAAGGCGAATAACCTCAAAAATTCCCATGCAGGCTAAAGGTAAAGCAGGGATAATGGCCAAGTCTGCGGATGAAATAGCCATAGAAACTACGGCCGCGTCTGAGCTGGTGATGACAGGGTCCTGAGGACAAAGCAGAATGACCTTCAGCAATGAATGAAAGAAAATAAATAGAACAGCAAACAAAAAGAGAAGCTTACCTTCAAGGCGAGGTCTATACCCTCGAAATGAGACAAAAGGGGAGAAAGCTCCGTAGTTGAAGCAGCAAACGGAGGGGTTATGTCAACCTCGGTGTCGAGCCCGGCAAACTCCTCTTGAAATTCCTCCTCAGAGGATAACACCAGCAGCTTGGGAGGCTGTAAAGGCGGGAGACCCTTTGCAAATACGGGCAAGGCTTCTGATTTAAAAACTTCCTCCTCACTACCACTGAAATTAACTTCCTCCGCATTATCAGAGACGGTCTCGGAGCTGCCCGAGGATATCTCCACACTAGCTATATGCTGCGGGGTCGCCTCTAGAGCATGCCGAGATGCAGACCGGGCGATTATGCGTCTGGCCATAATAATGCTCCATTTTGTTTGAGTCCCGTGACCCTCCTGCGGTTGAGGCGACTCTCCCGCTGCTATCATGGCCTCAGTCTTCTCCCTGACTGCCACCTCAACAAAAGGGGACCTCTGAGGGATATAACAAAAAAAACAAGGGATGTATAAAGAAAAAGATGAGAAAGCACATTTACCCTCCTCCTCGCCAGCCGGGGTAGGAGAAGGCAGCCTCGTGTCCCTTTCCACAGGCACTGCAACCTGCTCCTGGGCTGTATCAGATAAAGAGAAGCTCAGCCTCGAAGAACTCCTTAAAAGATCAGTCAAGAAGACAATGAAGATTGCATCTACAAGCTATTACCGCCACTCTCGGCAGATTCCTGGGCGGCCTCCCTCTGAGACCTGAACTCGTCAAATGAGGGGATGTCTGGAAGAGGGGTTCCGGCATCCGTCACAACCGGAGCTGATTGCTGGACCCGAACAACCTTGCCTGATGGGGACATCTATTGCCCCTCCACATTTTCTGAAGCTCGGATTGATCGTCGGTGTATGCCATTATGTTCCTCATGTGTTTGTGAGTCGAGTCATGTAATTTTCTTATTTTTATTTGAGTCTTAAACATGTAATTTTCCCTTTATTGAGTCATGTACCTAGGTTAGAAAGTCATTTTCCTAAGTCTTACCGTCATTATGTTGGTTTGATAGGTTAATGGGCCCAATTCATTGGGCTAGGCCCAGGGGCGCCCCTCCCTTAGACTGTTTGGTCATTAGTTAGTTTGTCAGGGTCAGTTTGGTCTTAGGAAAAGTGTGGGGTCTATAAATAGCCCCACCCCTCTCTCATTTGTAACAGTTTTTATGCTTGAATATTGAATCTAGAAATTTTTTCACACCTTCTAGTTCCCTCTCAATATCTCCCTCTCTCTCTCTCTCTTACTATCACTCTCTCTAAGTGGATTGAGCCTCCTCTCTCTCTCCTCCCCACCCCAATTTCGAAATTCATTCTCTCTCCTCCCCATTCACCCCTCATTAAGGCCCCTTCCCCTTCCCCATGCACTCATTCAATTCCCCCTCCAACCCCTAGGTGGAAACCCCTTCTCCTAGGCACCTTTCCACTCTCCCAAGCAACCTTCCCTCTCCCCAAGACTGAAAGAGCCCTTCCCTAGGCCAAATTTCAAATTTCCTTCTCCCTTGGGCTGTGCCCTTTCATCTCCCCACCTCCCTAACCACCCAAGGTCGCACCCCACCTTCCCCATCCACCAAATAACCCCTTGTTCATGCCCTTCCCCACACCCTCTCCTCCACCTATTCTATCCCTGTTGCAGGTTTCAGAAAAGCAGTGACTTTCATAGGCAGCCACGACCATCTCTCAAAGATTCAGATGGCAAGGCCTACATTGCTGGAATCGTCTGCGAGTTAGCTTTCCAACGGTGGTGGTCTCGCTGGCATCCGAGTTTTGAGCTGTCCGGAGGAATGTCATCTTCAACGACTGCGCAATCTGTCCCAGACTGAAGACCAGAGCGATCTTGGAAGCTGTTCTGCGACCAACCTTGGAGGAATTCGAGCACGCTTCCTTCTACAAAATTCTTCTTCGTCTAGTCCTCCATCAGTACCAGAAAGAACGACGCCATTCACCTGCCCGAGCTATTTGTTCTGAAATCTTTTGTCGGAGTGTGCAGTCTTCCACTAGTGGGTCCAAGTTTGACCTATCTTCACTTATCTGGCCACCATTCTCCTCTCTGACATCGGATTGTGGCCCCGTCAACTTCTGGTCGAAGCTACTCCGACCACGATCGCGTCACCACTATTTCGTTCGATTTGGAGTTTGGGAGCGACCGTAGTGCCTTCTGCAAGTTGCTGCATCAGTTCTGCATCAGTCAGAGGTAGAGTGTTGCTGTCCTGCTCCAGTCGCCGGTCTGATCAGCCCCGAGTTCCAAAGGTTCCCCAAAAATTAAGGCATCATCCTCTGTCAGTTGGGCAACTTTTGGCACCAGTTTCGTCAAGTTTGGAGTTTCGAGGAGCCCGTGGCAGCGTCATCATCAACCCTCTGTCCAGCGAACCTGAAGATTGGTAGAACCGGTGAAGCTTGGAAAGTCGGGTGTCCTCGCCCAATTCCCCCTCCCCGCTTGGCCGGCTGAAGGCCCCTCCCTGCGAGGAGGTAGTATTGATTGTAATAAGTTTAATCCCCACCCCAAGTTCACCCCTCCTGCGAGAGGTGTAGTTCATGTAATAATATTCTCGCAGGTTTTGAAGCGACACCGACGCAGCTTGCGGGCGCAAACCCTTGCCTCCCCGCTCGCCCCCGTCTTCGGCCGGAGTCGGCGTCTTCACGCCGGCTAGGTGAGCCTCGGTCCCCCTTTCCTTGCTGGTTAATATCATTTGCTTAGCTTAGTATTGTTGCTTTGCTGCGTCGGACGGAGAGCGAGGGCCCGGCCCAAATTGCCGATCACGTGAGTGTCCATCGCGAGCGAGTTGTGAGCGAGCCATTTCAACCCACACCCATGGTGTGACGGCCGCCCGTGAGTGGGCATCCCTGGCCCAATTGGGGTTCTCCCCAAGCTTGCCAAGCACCGGAGCATCATTGTCCCACCCCGGACCCTCTCCATTATCGTTTAGTTATCCACGGGCACAAGTGTGCACCAAGCGAGTGAGCCGCTCGAGTGGTATCATCGTCAATTTGCTTGCTTGCAACCTTAGGTCCAAGGGTCATATTGCCTTGTGGTCATCACCCCAAGATGGTATCACATCAAGTGGTATCAGAGCAAGTTCACAACTTGTCTCTATCAAGTTGGTCCTAGGCCATGTCTATGCATTTAGAGTCTTCAAGTGCATCACTCTTGTCCCCTAGTATGGCCACCTCATATCGACCTTACCAATCGGCCCACTCCATAAGTCCAAGCCACCAAGAGATGCCTACCACTAACACCCATAACTTCCCTGGCCATGTCAACTACTTCATGAAAGCCTTGACCTATGCCAATGAGCGGCTTGATAACATATCGGGCCGACTCAACCAACTTGGAGAAAATTGGCCCGCCCCAAGGACGGACGATAAGATGGTCCCTTTCCCACTTCCCACCTTTGATGGAACCTCTCCTAGAGAATATTTAGATTGGGAAGCTACAATGGACCAATACTTCACTTGGTATTCTATGTCCGAGGATGAAAAGGCATGGGTTGCCAAAATGTAACTTACCAAACGGGCAGAAACTTATTGGATGCAAATTGTTGGGCTAAAGGTACTTAGAAGGGAAACTCCCATCACCACTTGGAAGGACATGAATGAGCAACTTAGGGCAAAATATATGTCGCCTTCCTACCCGGGTTATCAAAGCCCAAGGAGCACTCCCACTCCCTCAACCCCACTCATCCAAAACTTCACCCCTAAAACCCAAGTATCTAAGGCCTCCACCTCCTCACCCAACCCCATAAGGTCCCCCACACCCCAACCAAAACCCCCTCCCCTAACCTACACGAGTCAAGCCCCTTTAACCCCCACCTCCACCCCAAACGATCCCAAGGGCAAGAGACCCTTAACAGGCCCGATTCCCTCCATAAGGACCACCACTCATCCAACATTCACCACTCAAACTCAAGTGGACCCCATGACCACCCCTCCACCTAGGCCCATAATGGCCATCACCCCCCAACCCAAAACCCCTCACCCAACCCACCTCCCGCTTCCTACACCAATCTTTCCCCAACCTAGGCCTCCTCTACTTCCCCTTCCTATCCAAATCCAAGTCCACCCTTGCCCACCACCCCAAGTGCACCATGCTCCAGCTATCACCAATTCTCCCGCCTTAGACCTACCCAACCCATTAACACTAGGAATTGAAACCCACACACCCATCCACATGGAAATAGATGCTAGTCCCGAACAAAAACCTACCCTAGAGGAAATCCAAGAACCTCCACTTCCACCCACCTCTCCTAGTCCGGATCCTCAAAAGCCACACACCTTCACCATGAATGAAGTCATACTCCAATGGCTCAAATTAGGACCCACCCTTCCTAGCTCACCCCCACCTCTCTCACCATTGGTATATCCATCCCAAATTGCCCCCCTCCACTCCTATCACACCACAATCCAATCCTACTATGAGGTAGAAGGTTGGGATGATCTCCTCAAGGGTTTAGAATGGCAACTAGGGTTGACTTGCTTATTGACCTTAGGAAAGGCCCACCCAAAAAGCCTTAGTCTCATCCACCCATGTGATGGTTCTATCACCTCGGTCTTCACCATTGGTTGCTACACTAGTGACCTCCTTCTCATTCTCCCTATGGATGAAAAACCCATCATGATCCACTCCACTTCCATTGAGATCCCAAGTACCTTGATCGACTGGCCCACTAACGACCTTGGTCCAATTACCTTGAGGGAGGAGGACCCACCGTGTGAAGACCATGTGGGCATAGAGTCTCTTCTTCTAGGAAACCCAGTCCATGACCCCTTTGATCCCTTCCTTTGGGAGTATGGGTACCCACGTGACCCACCCACATCACCCACCACCCACCCTTTCCTACCCCCACCCACCATGTTGGGCCAAGCCCACCTCATCCATGACCCAGGTTACACCATAGAAATCATGACCTTAGGCAACACCCGCCTAGAGATCAAGAAAGTGCCCCACCCCATATCCACCTACCTAGATCCCTTCGACCCTTTTGAGTGGAAGCTCAAAGGCCACCCCACCATCCCACATGAGGAAGTCATCTTTGGGAAAGGAATTCATATGTCTTGGCACATCACACCACTTGGCATGATTAGTCCGTCGGTACATTCATCCACATCACCCACATGTCAAGTAGGAAGCATAAGTGGACCATATTTGGATGTAATGGTCCACCCTCTTTCATCATGAGTCATAAGCATGAAAGGAGCATACATGGATGTCCGGGTCCCCCAGCATTTGTCACCACCATGCATACCTATGGATGCCCCGGTCCTCCCAAATCATTCAACGTCCTCATAACATCAATGCATGATAGGTCTATATGTGGTTGTCCTGGACCACCTTTGCATACCATACATTGTCAACTCACATCGCATCATAGTGCATGGCATATGCATTCAAGCAAGTATCAAGCAACAAGCGGTGGGATTCACAAGAAGCGAGCACAAACTCCTAGGCACCACTTTGAGTTCCAAGTTGACAACTTGGTGATGATGGCTTTGGAGTGGCTCTACTTTAGGGTCACCTCCAATCTGAGGGCACGAGAACTTGGACCTTGCCAAGATCTGAGTGACTTTGGCAACCCAGCTTATGGGTTGGACTTTCAAATGGGTTTTGGGATTCACCCCACTTCCCATGTGGCGGATCCGGCACCCTCTAAGGGCACCGCGGTGGATCCTAGTGAGTGTCTTGAGCCTACACCTATCCTTGTAAGAGACACCCTCGGAGTGCCACCACAAACTAGCCCGAGAGCCCGACGTCAGCACATGGCGGTAATACTAAGCAAAGCAAGATCTCTTCGCCAGCCTAAGGGTGTGTCCGAGCCACTTTGTCGAGTGGAAGCACCGTTCCTCGGCTATGGACATGGGTCGAGTTTGGAGAACAAGGTTCGCCCGGAACTGCGCTTGGGATGCTACTTCCCCGGTGGACCCATACTCGACAGGGTCGAGTTTTCCCCACCCCGGGGGTATGATGGGGACATCCATTGCCCCTCCACATTTTCTGAAGCTCGGATTGATCGTCGGTGTACGCCATTATGTTCCTCATGTGTTTGTGAGTCGAGTCATGTAATTTTCTTATTTTTATTTGAGTCTTAAACATGTAATTTTCCCTTTATTGAGTCATGTACCTAGGTTAGAAAGTCATTTTCCTAAGTCTTGAAGTCATTATGTTGGTTTGATAGGTTAATGGGCCCAATTCATTGGGCTAGGCCCAGGGGCGCCCCTCCCTTGGACTGTTTGGTCATTAGTTAGTTTGTCAGGGTCAGTTTGGTCTTAGGAAAAGTGTGGGGTCTATAAATAGCCCCACCCCTCTCTCATTTGTAACAGTTTATGCTTAAATATTGAATCCAGAAATTTTCCACACCTTCTAGTTCCCTCTCAATATCTCCCTCTCTCTCTCTCTTACTATCACTCTCTCTAAGTGGGTTGAGCCCCCTCTCTCTCTCCTCCCCACCCCAATTTCGAAATTCATTCTCTCTCCTCCCCATTCACCCCTCATTCAGGCCCCTTCCCCTTCCCCATGCACTCATTCAATTCCCCCTCCAACCCCTAGGTGGAAACCCCTTCTCCTAGGCACCTTTCCACTCTCCCAAGCAACCTTCCCTCTCCCCAAGACTGAAAGAGCCCTTCCCTAGGGAAAATTTCGAATTTCCCTCTCCCTTGGGCTGTGCCCTTTCATCTCCCCACCTCTCTAACCACCCAAGGTCGCACCCCACCTTCCCCATCCACCAAATAACCCCTTGTTCATGCCCTTCCCCACACCCTCTCCTCCACCTATTCTGTCCCTGTTACAGGTTTCAGAAAAGCAGTGACTTGCAGAGGCAGCCAAGACCATCTCTAAAAGATTCAGATGGAAAGGCCTACATTGCTGTAATCGTCTGCGAGTTAGCTTTCCAACGGTGGTGGTCTCGCTGGCATCCGAGTTTTGAGCTGTCCGGAGGAACGTCATCTTCAACGACTGCGCAATCTGTCCCAGACTGAAGACCAGAGCGATCTTGGAAGCTGTTCTGCGGACAACCTTGGAAGAATTCGAGCATGCTTCCTTCTACAAAATTCTTATTCGTCTAGTTCTCCATCAGTACCAGAAAGAACGATGCCATTCGCCTGCCCGAGCTATTTGTTCTGAAATCTTTCGTCGGAGTGTGCAGTCTTCCACCAGTGGGTCCAGGTTTGACCTATCTTCACTTATCTGGCCACCATTCTCCTCTACGACATCGGATTGTGGCCCCGTCAACTTCTGGTCGAAGCTACTCCGACCACGATCGTGTCACCACCAGTTTCGTTCGATTTGGAGTTCGGGAGCAACCGTAGTACCTTCTGCAAGTTGCTGTATCAGTTCTGCATCAGTCAGAGGCAGAGTGTTGCTGTCCTGCTCCAGTCACCGGTCCGATCAGCCCCGAGTTCCAAAGGTTCCCCAAAAATTCAGACATCATCCTCTGTCAGTTGGGAAACTTTTGGCACCGGTTTTGTCAAGTTTGGAGTTCCGAGGAGCCCGTGGCAGCGTCATCATCAACCCTCTGTCCAGCGAACCTGAAGATTGGTAGAACCGGTGAAGCTTGGAAAGTCGGGTGTCCTCGCCCAATTCCCCCTCCCCGCTTGGCCGGCTGAAGGCCCCTCCCTGCGAGGAGGTAGTATTGATTGTAATAATTTTAATCCCCACCCCAAGTTCACCCCTCCTGCGAGAGGTGTAGTTCATGTAATAATATTCTCGCAGGTTTTGAAGCGACACCGACGCGGCTTGCGGGCGCAAACCCTTGCCTCCCCGCTCGCCCCCGTCTTCGGCCGGAGTCGGCGTCTTCACGCCGGCTAGGTGAGCCTCGGTCCCCCTTTCCTTGCTGGTTAATATCATTTGCTTAGCTTAGTATTGTTGCTTTGCTGCGTCGGACGGAGAGCGACGGCCCGGCCCAAATTGCCGATCACGTGAGTGTCCATCGCGAGCGAGTTGTGAGCGAGCCATTTCAACCCACACCCATGGTGTGACGGCCGCCCGTGAGTGGGCATCCCTGGCCCAATTGGGGTTCTCCCCAAGCTTGCCAAGCACCGGAGCATCATTGTCCCACCCCGGACCCTCTCCATTATCGTTTAGTTATCCACGGGCACAAGTGTGCACCAAGCGAGTGAGCCGCTCGAGTGGTATCATCGCCAGATTGCTTGCTTGCAACCTTAGGTCTAAGGGTCATATTGCCTTGTGGTCATCACCCCAAGGTGGTATCACATCATTGGCCCTCTTGGCCTTGGCAACTGCAGCTTTCACCACAGAAGGCTTCCTCTTCTTGCCCGGAGGCAAGGGAGTGGTCGTAGGTGCCGCGGCAGGAATTTCAAAGTAGGCAGGCTTCTCAGCTTGAGCAATAAGCTTCTTGTAAAGCCCCTGCCGCTTTATGTCCGGTCTATCTGTGCAACACACAAGAAAGGCAGCCATAGTCGACAGATGCAAAGCATAACAATAAAAGAAAAATGCCATGATCGGATAGGAAGAGTCATACCTGCTGGGCCATCATAAAATGTGGAAAGCGGCCAATACAGGTAAGCCACCTCCTTCGATCGGGAAGCAGCCTCCTTCACTAGCCAGCATACGTCACCAATGGTCTGGCACTTCTCTGTCAAGGCAACCAAGTCTTTATGCCCGTGGAAGTCGAGGCAATGAAACAGGCCAAGGTAATATATACACCAGGCATCGACATAATGAAAAGAAACAAAAAGTGGCTTATTCAGAATGCCAGCTATCGGGTTCTCCACTGATAGCCCGTGCACATTTAGCAGTACAAAAAGCCAAGAAGTGTGCTGATAATATGTCTGGGTGCGGTCTTCCCTCCGCACAAATGTCCTGTAAGGGTGAAACCTGTCCACCGGACCACTCCAGGGGGCTGCTGTCGGGAGAGGTTCCTCCGGGGGAACGGATATTGTACATCCAAATGAACACCCCCTATATGGCCCAACTGCCTCAGATCCTTTGTAAAAGCGTCTTCATTAATTTCAGAGAAGACAGGAGTGGGTGGTTCAGAACCTTCCTCTTTCAAAGACCGACGCATGACAATATATGTTTCGCCTCCTTCTGGTGCTGTGAATAGAGCCTTTTCAGATGGACCTCATCAATTTCAAACACGGGCCCTGATTGCCGCTTTAAGAAAGAGTGCTCGGCCACGTCCCAAAAGGCGCCTCTGCCATCTTTATAGAAGTTGGTGCGTGTATTCCACCACTTAATGTATTCTGATGAGACACGAGGAATACGATTAGAAACAGTCGGGACCCTGAAAGTTACGCCCTCTCGGCGATGAAAAAAATCCCACCATGTTCGATCATCGCTGGCGATGGTGGACCCATGCTTGGTCCGGCTTTCCAAAGGAAACTAAGAAACCGATGGGGGAATGTGCTGATCATAACCAAAGTTTCTGCTAAAGCGAAACGGATAATAAGGTTCCAGAATGAGTAGGCCTCCCTTTCTGAAAACCAATACACCGGGCTGAATAGCCATAGCCCACCTGACCAGTTCTGGTTCTAATATGGGCCGGGTGGCATTGACCCCCGAAACAGGATGGACATAAGTTTCTACCTCCTCCATTTTGCATTCCCTCTGAGGGTCCACTAAAGGAGCCGAACCTGCTGCCAAGCTCAAAAATGAATGCTGTCAGGAGCGTCTACAGGCACTTTTATCAACCTGCCCCTTATCTTAAATAGCTGCTCTGAGAAAGGACCAGGTTCGGCGCTAGCGAATTCGATCATCCGAGGAAGTAATGTGTCCGACTGTAAAGTCCTCAGGGGCAGCTCAGGGAAAATACTACAGACCCAGGCATTAAAGAAATGAAACGGACCCACGGTCCTTAAGGAGCGGGGAACCCGATGTCTATGCAAATCCCCCAATGATTTGTAAATTAAGCACAAAGCCACTGGGCACAGAGACAGCCTCATCCCCCAGGCCATCTGACAGGCCGGATATATAGTTTCCGGCCTGATAGTCGTCTCGTCCCCTTGAGGAAGAGCGAAGGTGCACAGCCAGAAGGTCAGATAAGCTGCACAGTGAGTGATAGGGTCAACCCCTGCTGGGTTCGGGCCGTCTGCACCTGCTCGGCGCAGTGAAGCTGGCAATGCTGATTTGTAACGAGGGGTCCTGATTTGCTTGCCAAAAGTCGGTCCCACAGAAGGGAAGTCCGCATACTTCAAGGGACCCTCGAAGAAGTATTGTATCCATTGTCCTACACGGACTCTCAATCTGCTGCTCTTTTCCCGGGGTTGATAGCCTTTGGAAGATCCCCTGCTGTAGGCCAGACAAATGGTACGATAAGCTTTCATTAAATATCGGTATGCATAGCCGAAAGAATATCTGCCCTCTCCATTAGAGGCGTCCTTTACAAAGTCGTCTAGGCAGACCTCCTCATATGGCTCCCCATCAATAGGCAGATCTGAAAGCTGCGAAAGACTCCAGAGATCGAGAGATACTTCGCCTTCCGCTGTATAGAATGTGTTAAACTGTGGGCAGAATACTTCAAACATGCCGCAACATAGTCCCCGAGAAATGGGATAGCGGAATCTGGATGCGAATACACTATGATAGACCCCAGCTCTGATCAATAAAGGGGCATACTCCTTTAAGACAAATTCGGTAAATTCCACTGCTCCTACCCTGAAGAGATGGGCATCTGTCACTCTGGCATCTCCAAACCAGCCGGCGGCTAGCTGATATTTAAATTGGACAGCCAGATAATTCATAACAAATGGCTCATCACTGTAACCCCACTTCACAGGCCCTAGGAAGAGTCCAAAGTTGGTCTTCTCTCGGTGGACACGACCGGCTACATGGTCCCACCTCGCCGGAGTGAACTCTGGAGCCCGGGTCAACATCTTCTTCTCCGGCTCTAACTCAGAAACACCTAGCACGGCATTCCAGTCCCGCGGCTCGCCTGGAAGATATATAGCTCAGGCACGATAAACAGAACCCTTCATGCTGTCTCTGTCAGTAAGTATTGCCGCTTCCACAGATCGAGCAAGCAGAAGATCCCTCATTCCGCCTATGGTGAAAGTCTGGATAAATGGCAATTGATGGCGATCCTTCTGTAGGTCCGGGCGATAGTCAGCAGCCCTCCTGAAGTCAATACCTTCTATGGAAGAATAGACCCCAGAAGTCAGCACGGTGTCAGTCTCAGAATCAGAGGACTCGTCAACAGTAGCAATCTGGTTATAGCCCAAGCTCAGGCTGTTCACATTCATCCAGTTGACTGAAGCCCGAGATATATCCGGCTGAGCCGATGAGCTCGCCCCCACAGTCATGGGAGCCGCAGCAGCAGGGCCGGAAGCCATGTCAGCACCTGCAATCAAAGAAAAATGAGAAGATAAGCCTCGAGAAGATGAATGAGTCTGTAAGGACTAAGTAAATGATGCCGGTTAAATTTCAGCAGCATCTCCCCTTATCCGGGGTCTGCCCAAGAAGAATAGGGAGTCACCCACCAAGAGGGAGTGACTCCCGTACATAAAGTGGGATTCAATCCTGAAATAATGTCCTACCGAGCAAAGTATATGCAGACGGGAAGAAAATGAAACGGCCGAGAGGGGGGAGAAGCTCGCACCGATGAGAAGAGATTGAAGAGAGAGGAAGCTCCGGTGAAAATGAGAAAAAAGGCCCACCCGACGCCACAAATAGTGGAGATAGAAGAGGGGCTCTCAGCGCGGCATTTAGCGCGCCGAGAACCCTCCTCCTTCTGGTGTAAAAGGCGCGCCGAGAAGCAGCCTAATCGACGCGCCGAGAAGGGCCGGGCCAAGACCAGGGTGCGCCGAGAACCTGCACAGTGTCCGCGCCGAGAAGCCGCCCAATCCTCACGCCGAGAAGCAACCTAATCCCTGCACCGAGAAGGGTCAGACCAAGACCAGGGCGCGCCGAGAACCTGCACGGTGTCCGCGCCGAGAAGCAGCCCAATCCTCGCGCCGAGAAGCCCATGAACGTCATGCCGAGAGGGCTCCAAAGTGCTGAAAATAGAAAAAGAGTTAGAAAAATGTGGAAAATAAAAATTATGCATGTCGAATGATGCTACAGCAATATGATCAAGCTGAAGGACAATATCAAAGAGAAATTGAAGAAGATAGCCTCGAATGCTAAAGAGGCACCTGCAAACCCTGTGACGTTGTTCCTGTGCTTACGTCGTCCGCAGGTGGGGGGCATTTTTTGACACCTTGAAAATGAGCAAGGGGGGAAACAGAATTGAAAAGAAGATTAGACCAACAGTGAAAAATTAATGGCGAAGCTCGTCAACCATCTACCCGGCTGAAGCCTTTTCCAGCCAAGCTGATGTCCGATTTCGTTGTCAGCCAGACGGCGACACTGATGAAATAGCAGTCACTTGACTGATGAGACCTCCTATCACGCTTTAACAAGAGCTATATTACTGCCTCGTCCGGAAGTCTACAGGTAACATATCCGACTAAGTCAGATGTTAACTTGTTGACGGATGAGATATGAGCAAAGACAAAGATGAAATCAGAACCGGTAAATGAAGATTATGAAAACCTCTGCAAAGTCGTAACGGAAGAAGAACCTTCTCCATGGGCTAGATATACCTAGCTGAAGTCTTCTCAGGCTAAAGCTGATATCCGATTTTGTCATCATGCGGGTGACAACGCTGATGAAATGATGTCATGTTCTGTCATCGTTCAGGTGACGATGCTGATGAAATCCCAGTCCACTGACTGATGAAAGTCTCCATAATCCCACTAAGACCCGGGTCCGCCAACAAAAGGCATGTTGCGGTTCTAATATATTCAGGGAGACAGCAAGTCCATGTGAAGCCTTAAAAAAGGCCCTAAATGGGCCTATGAAATGGGCTCACGAAGGTGGCGCCGGGATACTCTACGGATGTCTAGCGCTCCGAGATCTGCTGCACTCGACAGATGCGCATCGTGAAGATGAAAAGTCACGCCGACTCCCATCTGCCGAGAGGGGAGGAGGGGCTGGGTCTATAAAAACCCACTCACTCGAAGAAAAACAAAAAGGACAACAAAAAAAAGGGGCCGGCAACCTCATCCAGAAAGAAAGAGGAGGAGATAGATAGAGCCATCGAAGAAGAAGCAGAAAAGAGAGAAGAGACCAACAGAGAGAGAGAGCATCCTCCGCTGAGAAAAGAAAGAAGAGATCAACCCGAAGAAAAAGGGAGAAGAAGCTCCAGGTGGGCAGGCAGCTGGGGAGGGAGAGGAGTCAATGCTCCGCCCTCCCCCATGTTTCTTTTCTTTTCTCTTTATGTATTCCTATGAGTTTCATCTTGATTCACCGGAGGTAACCGGGATATCCCGGCCTCTGTTCATCTCCCTTTCCCTCACTCCCTCCTTGTGATTGATGTGAGTCTTGGTATGATGTGATGAAATAAAATGCTACAATGGCCCGTTTGGGCGCTGGGTGATCGAAATATCTGTCATCTATCTCTCCGTCTGATGTTGTGTTCTTCCTTCATATGTTTTCATTTTTAGCTCAACTGAAGCGCACCTGATTCTCTGATGGGTCTTCGGGCTCAATTGTCTTCAGCAGAATAAATGTAGCTCTAGTTATACCGATGTTCCTCGCCGTTCGGCGCCGTTTGCATAGAGTCTCCCAGGCTTGCCCCAGGATCAGAGACAGACCATCTCTTGGCTTCTGGGGCAGTCTGCTGCCGATATTGGCAGTACCTTCAATGGGTCCAGAGACAGCCATCTCTTGGCTCTGTCGAAATCATCCCTGGGTCCAGAGATAGCCATCTCTTGGCTCTCAGGATGATGAAAGATGACATCAAGCTGTCCCCTGACTCTGCACAGCAATGGTGATACGGGTTCTCTGTACCCTGATTTTCCTCTCCTAATTTCCTCTCCGATCTTGGGCTGCCTTTGAAACCTAAGCCAAATCCAGTTGAAATCTGATGAACTGATCCACTTTGTTCTCAAAGAAACCCTTTGTCTTGACCTGAATCATCAAAAACCCAAAAAAACAGGGCCCCAGAAACCATTCAAAATCGTCTCGGCGCCGTCTCTTGCACATCCCGGCGCCACGAACAGTAGAATAGGTAAATAGTTCTCGGCACAGGCCTTCTTGCGCCGAGAACCTCATCTCTTGGGCAGGCCGAGAACCCCATCTCTTGGGCGCGCCGGGAACCCCATTTCTCTTGGTCGCGTCGGGAACCCCTTTCCACCTTGCTTTTGCGCCGGGAACCCCATCCGCTTGAGCTTGCGCCGAGACCCTATCCTGTCATCCAATTGAGCCTCCGATAGCTTGATCAGACTTACTCAGGGATACCCATGAGTCACCAGACCGGTCCCGGGATAAATCTAAAGGGGGACAAACTCCCTTATGTTCCACCTTCCCATATCGGATTCATGAATAACCCCTTTAGCTCGGGAGGGCTCTGCCACTGCATGAGTTCCATCAGCTTCCCTAAGGGAAAATCGAACATCGCCCCATGGCAGACATATGTAATTCGGGAGGTTTGGCCTCTCTCTCTCTCTCGGCTTTCATTCCGGCACTCCATGGATGATAGCCTATTTCCCCCTGGGCATAATCCAGATTAAGGGGAAATGCTGCCGAAATGTCGATTGACGCTTTAACCCCGATAAGCTCCGGGAAGCGTATATCATACGCCTCCCGTCTGGCTCAATTCTTCGGGGGACACAAAAACTGCGAGGCCCTTGGCTGGATGAGAAACGTGAAAGGGGACATGTCTCCGATGATCATCCAGGCTCCGCGCCGCCACTGCGTGGACGGTGTCCTATCTCTGCCCGGTACGACCCACACAAAGGGGGTCAGCTGATTTAATAATTTATCGTTTATTCAATTACCTTCTCAGAATAACAAGAACTCCAATGTTATGCACTGTCATTTTCAACCGCCCCATGTGGTCCCCTATTTTGGCATTTAATCAAGGGTTGTTCTTCTTAGGAAGGGCGTAATTAACGTCATAGCCTTTATGGTATGACGGACTTCCGGTCCCGACTCGGACTTCAAAATCGACTGACCAAGTCAAGTCGAGCGCATAATAAAAATTGTCACTCTAGTGACTGGCACGCCTAATAAATCTAACCAATGAAACAAACATACCGCCGGAAAAGAATCCGCGTCCACAGAGATCCACACCCCAGATCCTCCTAAGCTTCTCCTTTCAACCTCGGGCACTGCAGGATCATCTCCCGCGTGCCAGATCATCCTCCACATGCCGGATCGTCCACCCACGCACGATCAAGGTCTCACACTCTCTTCTCACGCAGGAAGGATGGAAGATGATTGAAGAGAATGGTTGCTAAATTCTTACCACCTATGAAACCCACCTCCTTATATAGTTTTCAAGCCTCCCAAGGGTTTACCCACAGTCCACAGGGCTCAAACCCGCTCCAAGGTCGCTGGTTTGAAGAGGAGTTATTGCTATGCACCTCTTTGGGTTTGAACAAACGTGACCCTTCAACCGTTGGTCATAAATGTTGTTGGACGCGCTCTTCCGTCGAGATACGGGCTGGGACGTATTCAGATAAAATCAAGAGGACTTCTTGATCTAGCTTTGAGTCATAATTTCATAGAATTTCATCAATCCTAGCCTGAGTTATGATTTTTCAAAGATTACCTTCATTTCCCCCCCGTTCCAGTCAGGACCCTTCGGTAGCCCGAGGTAATTCGGTTATAACTCAAGTATCCAGGTGGAATTTGGCCTCGACCCAACAAATAAGATGTAGCAACACCCCATTCGAGATTATGGACTTGGTTTCATGTAATTTAATTAACTACAAGAGGAGTTGTGAATTTTTAATTATTTACATGTGAATTCTCTCAATAGTCGCACCTCTTCCTGACAGCTGATAACAAAGGGCTCAGAACCTTGGGTTCTAGTGCGAATTGGGCTTCCATCTCAACAGAAGAGTCTAGGTTAAGGGCCCAATCTTTCTAATGGGCCTAGTTTCATCCCATTTGGTTAACTATGGACCAAGATATCCTTATTTCAACGGGTGACCATATTTTCTGTAACTATTTCGACCCATTATCACAAACTCTCTCTTACCCCCTATTAGGCCTATTTTCTAGAAGTTATACTCTTTACCAAAGTTGTTCCTTACCCAAGGGTCCTTGCATGGGCTTTTGTTTCACCTGATTCTGACCCTCCTAGGTTAAGTTATGAATTCCCTAAGAATCCTTCAATAATCTGTTCAAATTTTCAGTTCATTGTGTATATGGCCTGAATTGTACCCAATTGGGTCAGTGCCAAAATTGGTGGTCCTAACTGTGACGGCTCATGCATGCACATGTCAGATCACAGTTTCGTGCACGGGTTCAAGATTTGGAGTGGTCCGGCGAGGATCGAGCCCCATTCGAGGTTTGAGGTGACATTGAGATAGGGGGATAGATCCTGAACTCACTTCTCGTGTTTCCCTTCAGATCCGTAGTGATTTGGGCGAGAGAGAGGGGTTGTATTTTCGGGGGAAAATTCTTGTTTGGGGCCGTGAGAATGGATTAATCCTTTTTGTCACGTCCTAAGATATACAGCGGAAACAAGTTGGGAACGTGAACAGCCGTCAAAGTAAGTCTCTAGCTAGCAAGACAATCAGAGGGCCACATACATTCAACATAGTGATGTATGCAATATCATATGACAAAAACCTTCAACTTTATTAATCAAATAATCGAAGTTACAACTTGACAACGACTCTCTTAACAATAGGACTCACTAGACTCCAGAAAATAAAAAATTACATCGACATGATCAACTTCACCGCCTATTATAGTGAATGATTCTAAATTGACATAAGACTCAAGTAGACAACTCTCTAGGGCTCTTCTCATTCTTCAATTACTCTCGGACCCATCACTTGAATGATCTGACGTTGATCCATTAGAGCTTCCTGAAAAGAGTTGAGAAAGTAGGGAATAAGCACACTCGCCCAGTAGGTATCTTCGTGTCAACATAACGGCATAGTTTACATCATTAATGTTTTAGCTCTAGAAGGAAAGATGATGAGAGTGCGATAAATCATGCGATAAAAACCATAGTAACAACGAGTAACAAAATATGAATATAAGGACACGATATTGTAAGAATATATGATCATGATCTAGCAAGAGTATAAGTTGGCCTTCCAATCAATCACAAGAATGTACTTTCATAACCTTAAGAAGGCTATGCACGAGAATGTACTATAACAAGTATGTAACGAGAATATACTTTTCAAGCATGTATAATTTCATGAATTGCCCTCGTGGATTTCACCAGTTTATAAAAAGAGTACTTCGAGTGCAATGCGACGCCAGTAATCATTATACCCCATGGTTAATAGTATATTTCAAGCCATCTGCTGAGGAAGCTAGACTGGAGCCCTTGGACACCGTCCGTGTCCGCCCTTGCATCTTCAAGTTATAAATCTAGCTACTTCCACGAGAAATATAAATAAGTTCGGCCAAGAATGTCAAAGTCAATAATATAATTGAGATGATAGTAAGCAAGGCATGAACGTACCAATTCCTTGAAAAAGAGGTCAAGAATGAATTAAAAGGACGTTGTGCTACGGAAGGATTTCGACAGCATAATGGCATATTTCATAAGTTCGAAAGTTTATTTATAACTTGATAAGCAGTGTTCAGATTACAGACAGCCAGAAGGTCATCTGGTACCGCAAATAGAACAGAATCAACCCTTCGGTCAGACCCTCGGATTGGGACAGTTTTAATAGAATGCAGTTAGACCAGGACCGCTATCTGGAGATTGCGGTCAAATGGAGTCCGTGATCAGAAGTCTGTCGACCTGATCTGAAAATGCAAGTTGAGTCGACTTTCACAAGAATGGGTCAACTTGGAACAGGAACACACTGGCATGAACGCGGTCATTGGTAAGCCGTGATCTGCAGGTCATAGTTGATCGACTGGCTACGATCAGGACAGAGTGCAGAAAACATGAAGTGCTCATCTAACTTTGGGGCTTTTAGGGTACAACTAGGTCGGCATCCTAGCGGGAATCCCAGGCTCACGGAGTCTTATGGAGGCCTTGAAACATGAATTCCTAGTCCAACAGAAGGAATATCCGATGGAGAGGCATTCAATGTCCAAGAAGGTTTCCTATCATATGCAAGTGACTAATAGCAACGTACCAGAGTATGGGCTATGTACCAATAATGGAGAAAAACAGAAGATGAGAGTGAACATGTCAAAATAGAGATCGATCTATAAGAAGTACTAAAGAGGGGGCTCTCACGCTACTCCTGAGCGGGGAAGGGAATGATCACGTACCCTTGAAGTATGAACTGCAAGAAGGGAAACCAGTCAGAGGTGCCCAGGGATAGATCCCCGGGGAAGACCCTCCGATGCTTAAGTCAGCACAGGTAGTAGAGCACTAATGCGAAGAGAAGAATAGGGAGGAAAGTGGGAGCGCAAGATCCCTCTCCACCAAAAGGTGAAGTGGTTCCTGCTCAGGCTTACTTGGCTTGCTTAAGCTTACTTAAGCTCTCTTGTCGCAGTAGGGCATGTCTTGTTTAAATAGTAGCCTGTTGTGCGAATTGATCCCTGTGAGCGGAGGAGTTCCAGGGGGGGTTACGTCCTTCATGCGGGCTCCTTACGGTGCGCGGACTCTTGGTCTCCCCTATCTTGTTGAGCTTCCTGCCATTAAGGGATTCACAACGGCTGTATCAATAAGCTTTCATCAGCGAGCCCGAGCGAACGGCACTTGTTCAGGAGTGGACTCCAGAGTGATAAGTGCTGGGTCGGGGCGAGGAATAGGGGGCTCCGAGGGAGCTTTCACGATCGACTGATGCTCGGACTTCCCAACCCGAAGGCCGCCTAGGAAGCCCTTGTTCCGAGTGAGTTTTTGGGCTTTATAGTAGGTGGGCCCGGGGGCTACCACTTGGAGGAGTTGGGCCTCGTTCGGTTAGGGTTGGACCTCGTTTGGCATCTCCATACAGGCGGTGAGATTTCCCCTCTCCACTTGTCCCCCTCCTACTCCCGAGCAAAAATTAGGCTCAGATGAGTAGCGTTTGGGCTGGACTATTTGTGGCACTGGTTGGGTAAAAGATATCTCTTCGGTAGGGGCCACATGATGCGGCTCGCCTTGAAAATACGCCTGTTATGATGAGTAAGAGGAGGCCCCTCCTCGGGAGATCGGATGCTGCGCCGCCTCCCATCAGGGTTTTTAGGCATTGCGCATTTTGCGTCCTCTTATCTCAGGGGCTTTAGGGTTTTGCCTCTCTTTGTAGTTATATGTGAGAGGGGCTCCCGCACTGTGAGAGTAGTTTCGAGAGAGCGAAGAATCATCGCGGCCATTGGAGCTAGAAGAGCTTCCGGAGGCGGTGATTTGTAGGCTCCCTTTCTTCTCCGAAGTTCTCTGGCTTAGAGCTTTCCCCTTCTTATTCTCTCTATCTCATGGCGGACCATCATTCTGAGGCTGAGGGGCGGAAGAGAGAACGGACCCCCAGGGTTTTCTTGACGTCGCCGGAACCGCTCTGCAGCGAGCTGGGGGAGGCGGAGGTGAAGCGGCTGGAGAGTCGCTACGGGCTGCCTTGGTGATTTCAGTTCCTGGCGTCTGACCCTCATGAGTCTAGCCTATCCACACCCTCCGGTCTCTTTTGTTTCTTCCTCCTGGCCTGGAAATGCGGCTTTCGCCTACCTCTTCATCCCTTTGTTGCGGAGTTGCTTCGGTTCTATCGGCTGGCTCCTGTCCAGCTGGTCTCCAACTCTTATACCTTCTTCTTCTCTTTCATTTTCCTTTGCGGTCAGTGCGGGGTGCGTGCCTCGCTGGATCTTTTCCATTATTTCTTCGAGTTGAAGGATAATCTTTATGCGGGGAAGGGCTTCTTCTTCATTCAGGCGAGGCGAGGAAGGAGTTGTGTGTCCCTCTCTGGGAAGGATTCTTCTCATAAAGGGTAGAAGTCCCAATATTTCTAGGTGGGCCCGTCAGCATTTGGTGTAGTCTGGAATTTCCCGACGACGCCCAATTTTCACCCGAACATTCCTCCGAAGCAGACTGTGTTCTCTCCGGAGGTGGAAGAGGAGGCTGCTATCCTTCAGCAGAATCACCGGGAGACTGCTGATTTGGTAACTTTTTCTAACATTGAGGGCTACCTTTCTCGTGTGCTGTCGCCGACAGGTGAGAACTTCGGGAACTTGGTCTTTCTCTTTGCGGAGTAAGAATCTTCCTTCTCTCAGTCTGCTCTCTGTAGTACAGACACGAGGCGAGCGATCGAGGAGGAGGCACCTCCGTCCGAGTTGGAGATCATCAACCTGGACGAGACGCGGGCTCCGGATGACCTTTAGGCTTCAGAGGGCTCATCCCGCGCCTGGGATAAGGGCAAGCGGGCGGCCCAGGATGACGCCTCCGAGCGCCGAGGGGTCAAGCGCAAGGACCCCGTGGCCAAGATGCTGCGGTCTTCGATGCAGGCTCAGTCTGCTGAGAAGAAGTGGGCGAGGAAGTAGGAGGTCACCCATCTGTCTGGAGAAGACTCCTTGCCGGCTCTCCCCTCTACTAAGCAAGAGGGGGCCAACGGAGGAGGGGTCACTGCCGATGCTGAGGCGCCGAGCGTAGCTGAGGGGCCGTCAGACGAGGGGGTCCGCCCCTAGCAGGTCGAGGCTGGAGGGTCGCAGGAGGGGGCGACTCAATCACAGCCGACCGAAACGGGGGAGGCACTCGGTGGGGATGCTCACGCCGAGCCGACCGGTGGGGCCCCCGAGATAGGATTGCCCGGGGGAGGTGGCCTAGTCCCGGCCGCTCTAGTGAGAGTATCCCCTCCCTCTACCGGCACCTTCAGCGTCCGGGCTCCTTTATATCGGACGTGCCACTCCTTAGCTTCGCGGGACTTGCGGGACAAAATCCGGAAGGGTCCCCCCTCCGTGCTTTTGGAGCAGATTATGGAGGGAGGGCTGATCCTGGCCCAGTTGGGAGCTGAAGCAGTGGACCCGTATGCTCGAGTGGAGACGGAGCAGGAGGCTATTTCGTGGGCCCGTGGCATGCTCGATCGGAAAGTCGAGCGTCTGACCCTCGATCTTGGAGACCTTCGTCAAGAGATCACTCCGCTCCAAGCGTTGGCGCAATCGAGCCAAGCGGAGGCTCGGTCTCTGGTAGAGCAGCTGGCCCAGGCTCGTCATATGGTCGACCGGAAGAGTGAGCTCCTGGAATCGGAGCGTAGAAACCAGGTCGAGCGAGACGACCAATGGAGGGCCGAGCGAGGGGGGCTCGAGGACCGAGTCCGGGTGGCCGAGGACTGGCGGATCGAGGCTGAGAGGAAGCTATCCGACTCTGAGCAGCGGATAGCAGAACTCAAGAGGAAGGCGGAGCTAGCTGGGATAGAAGCGCTCGAGCAACATAAGTGCCTAGAGGCTTATCATGCAGCTCTTCTGCAGGCGGCCTTTCCTTATTATGAGTCGACCTACTGATGGGGACTCCGGAAGGGCTTCTCCCAAGGCTACGATCGAGCCGTCCTAGAGGCATAGGCCCAGTCGTCTATGCTCATTTTTCCTTCCGGTCAGCGCTATGACTCAGATTGGGGCTCCACTGACTCTTCCACTATACATCGAGCGAAGAGGTAAGATCGATTCCGTCCGAGCGATCGCCAACTCCAGCATCCTCGGGAGGGCACACGACCGAGATAGTTCCCACACAAGTGGGGTCAGTGTCTGGGCCAGCCGTCACCGAGAACACTGGGGGCAGATCGTCTAGTGCCGAGGAAGTGCCGTCTACCGAGCTTGGAGATGGGCCCGAGGCCTAATGTAATAGCTCTTCTCTTTTTTTCTTTCTTTTCCATATGTGTAGCCAGGTAAGACTTTTTGGAAACTGTAATAGCTGAAGTATTAAATGTTGAATTGACTGTTTCTTACCGCTTTTGGTGTGATTTGACTGCCGTATCCATAGTCATTTGAAGAAGGCGCTGATCTCTGCGGATCTTGCGTGTGCCGATCTGTCAAATAACTGACATGGTGCTGGCGCCTTTCTATTTTTCCATACTACCCTTAATGACTTGCCGCTTCACACGTCCCGCTGGGGGGTGTTGGGAATTGAGGTAACCATCTCAGGGAAAACCTTTTTTAGCGTGTTTTGTAAAGGGGAGAATCATTTAAGGCGATCAGCTCCCCCTTCGGCCTATAAAAGGTCTGAGGGGTGTCTCATTTTCCCTTCGTCACTTAAGTCTATCCCTGGCGGTTTTCTCCTTCTTTCCCTTCCGCGAAGCGCTATGCTGTTAGTCTTGGCGAGGTATGGAAGGTGCTTCAGAAGATGATGATGCAGATGGCGGTAGGAGGGAAGCTCCCGTTGTTTCGCTCTGGAAGAGGATTCGTCAGTCGGCAGTCACTGAGGGGGAAGGCGCATGCCAGAGCATGTTGCCTTCCTGTCCCTGTCCTGTCGGCGCTCTTCTGAGGGGGGGATGAAGCTTGTCCAGCTTCCTTCTTTCACTGTCGCCCCGCCCCTCTTTCCATGGTCGATTCCGTTGTCTAGGGAGGGAGCTCTCTCAAGATTCCTTGCCTTTCGGGTCGACCTCTTTTTGTTGTCCTTCCCATCCCTTTGGCACCTTTTCTCCGAGATTCCTCAAACCAATGAAGCCGGGGATCCCTTATCCGAGCCAGTTTCTGCACGAGGCAGAGTCAGTGGCTGGGCGTGGGAGCGCCTACTAGGTCGGCCGAGCGTTCTGCTCGTATTATAGTACCAGGGGATGTAATTTTTTTTCTTTTCTACATGCATACTATATCGGCCACGGCCTACCTCACGGTACATCAAAGATTAATAAGAAGAGAGGAATTGTGTTTATTCTACTTTGCTTACATGCATATGCTTGCCAAATATTCAAAAGTAGAACTTACGAAGATTTGTTGCATTCCACATCCGAGGGATAAGTGTTCCTTTTATGGCGGACAGTCGGTATGCTCCTTTCCTGAGCGTCTCGACCACTCGGTAGGGTCCTTCCCAGGTAGGGGCTAGCTTCCCCGCCACCTCTAGTGGTCGATATGTCTCTGCTTTTCTCAGGATGAAGTCTCCTGGCTGAAAACACCTGTCTCGGACTTTGGAGTTGTAGTATCGAGTGATGCGCCGTTGGTATTCTGTTGCTCGGATGCTGGCAATCTCTCGAATCTCCTCCGCCAAGTCGAGGTTCTCTCGCAATTTCTGCTCGTTTACCTTGGGCTCAAAGTGGGCGACTCGGAGAGAGGGATTGCCAATCTCCAACGGAATTACGGCTTCCGTGCCATACACCAATTGAAAAGGAGTTTCACCGGTGGCCGTTCTCGGAGTAGTTTGGTGTGACCATAGAACGCTCAGTAGTTCCTCGAGCGAGCTTCCCTTGGCCTTGTCGAGCCTGGTTTTGATGCCTTTTAAGATAGTCTTATTGGCATTCTCGACTAGTCCGTTAGCCTGAGGGTGGGCTACCGAAGTGAAGTGATTACGAATATTTAGGTCGGCGCATCTGTCTCTAAAGTAATGAGAATCAAATTGCCGATCGTTGTCGCTCACGATCACTCGGGGGACACCATAGCGATAGATGATCGACTTCAAAACAAAACTCCATATGACTGACTCGATGATCTTGGTGGTGGCTTCGGCCTCGATCACTTGGTGAAATAGTCGATGGCGACGATGACGAACTTCTTCTGAGCCTGAGCCGTGGGGAATGGCCCCAAGATGTTGATTCCCCACCGAGCGAAGGGGTATGGCTCGGCAAGGGCGATGAGCTCTGTTGTGGGCTGATGAATCAGATGGTCGAAGCGTTGACATCGATCGCACTTCTGTACGTAAGTCGAGCAGTCACGCTGGAGTGTGGGCCACCAGTAACCCTGCTGAAGCAAGATCCTGGCGAGTGATCTTCCTCCTTGGTGCGCTCCGCAGATGCCTTCGTGAACTTCTTGAATCACTCGAATGGCTTCGTCGGCGTTGATGCACATGAGGAGAGGACCGGAGAAAGATCTTTGGTATAAGGCATCATCCAGCATGATGAAACGCCGAGCTTGGTATTTGAGTTTTCAAGCCTCCGGGGGTCGGTGGGCTCGTAAGAATCCTGGAGCCAGGACATGTAGGGGGTCCGCCAGTCGCTTGAGGGTGCCGGGTTAACGGTCATAAGCTCAGACTCGATGCTCGGTTGCCTGAGCTCTTCAAGGAGGACCGATCGTGTACTTGTGGGGTCAGGCGAGGAGGCCAGTCGAGAGAGGGCGTCCGCTCGGGAGTTTTCCTCTCGAGTTATTCGGACTACCTCAAAGCTCTCGAAGAGTTGGGCCATCCTCTTGACTGCCTGGAGGTACTTGACCATTTGTCCTTCCCGAGCTTCATAATCACCGTTGATTTGGCTAGCGACCTGTTGAGAGTCGGTATGGATCCTGACTCGTTCGGCCCCCAGTCGTCGAGCCATCCTGGCTCCCGAGATAACAGCTTCATACTCGGAGGCGTTGTTAGACGCCTGGAAGTTGAACTTCAGGGCGTACCGTAGCTCCGCTCCTTCGGGGGACTTGAGGAGAATACCGGTGCCACTTCCGGTCGAATTGGAGGATCCGTCGATGAACAGATCCCAGGTAGGCCCGGGTGCAGGTAGAAGTGCTTCTTCAATCGGGATCGTGCTTTCAGCGATGAAGTCCGCGAGAGCCTGTCCTTTGATGGCCGAGCGGGGTCGATACGAGATGTCGTAGGCCCCTAGCATGATGGCCCATTTGACGAGACATCTCGAGGCTTCAGGGTGAAAGAGGATCTTCTTCAGGGGTTCGCCGGTCAATACGATGATGGAGTGGCCTTGGAAGTAGGGTCGGAGGCGCTTGGCCGAGGTAACCAACGCTAGCACGAGTTTCTCGGTTACGGGGTACCTTCTTTCGGCCTCGTTAAGCACCTTACTGGTATAGTACACCGGTCTCTCAACTCTCGCATCATTCTTGACCAGGACCGATCTTACTGTAGAAGGGGTCGTCGAGAGATAAAGGTGTATAGCTTCACCTTGGACTGGCTTGGACAGCACCGGGGGCGAGGCCAAGAATTCCTTGAGTTCGGCAAATGCCTTCTGACATTCCTCATCCCAGGCGAACGTAGCAGATGCCATTTTGGGTCCCCTCAACAATTTGAAGAAGGGTAGGGAATGTTCGGTCGCCCGAGACAGGAAACGGCTGAGTGCAGCAATGCACCCCGTAAGGTGCTGGACGTCCTTCATGCAGGTGGGTCGCCGCATGTTCAGGATGGTCTGAACCTTGTCGGGGTTGGCCTCAATTCCGCGCTGAGTTACCAGGAAGTCAAGGAACTTCCCGGATCTGACTCCGAAGGCGCACTTGGCGGGATTGAGCTTCATGTTATGCTTCAGAAGAGTGTCGAAGGTCTCGGCTAAGTCGGCGAGGTGGTCTTCGGCCTTGGCCATTTTGACGAGCATGTCATCAATATAGGCCTCGACGTTCCGACCGAGCTACCCCTCGAAAATGCGGTTGATCAGCCTCTGATAAGTTGCTCCGGCGTTCTTTAACTCGAACGGCATCCGGGTGTAGCAGTGTACGCCAAAGTCGGTGATGAAGGCGGTCTTCTCGATGTCCTCCAGATCCATCCTAGTCTGATGGTAGCTGGAGTAGGCGTCCAGGAAACTAAGCAGCTCGTTGCCAGAGGTTGAATCGACCAGTTGATCGATGCTTGGTAGCGGGTAGCAGTCCTTCGGGGTGGCCTGGTTGAGGTCGTTGAAGTCCACGTACATCCGCCATTTCCCAGAGGCTTTTGGTACCGGGACGACGTTGGCGAGCCACGTCGGGTACAGAATCGGACGAAAGAGGCCAGTCTTCTATCCATTGATGACTTACTCCTTGATGGTTGCTTGCTTCTCTGGGGCGTGCTTTCTCCTGCGCTGTTGTACTGGTTTTGCAGTAGGGTCGAGGTTGAGCTTGTGCATCACCACATCTCCCGGTATCCCAGGAAGGTGCTCATCAGACCATGCGAAGACTTGGATGTACTGCGGAAGGAAATCTTTATATTTTTCCTGTTCCTCAAGTGGTAGCTCGGCTCCAATATTTACTCTTAGAGTCGGGTCACCGTTAAGGAAGACCGTTAGCAACTCACCATCAGGCTCAGATGTTGCGGGTCCCTCTTCGGCTCCCATTACTCCTTTATTTTTCCTTCCGGCCTAGTGGCGTCAACCGAGACTATATAGCACCGTCTAGCCAATGCCTGGTTACCTCAAACTTCCCCCACGCCATATTTGGTTGGGAACTTCATCTTTTGGTGAAAGGTGGAGGGCACCGCTTTCATTCGACTGAGAATGCCTCGGTCGAAGATGGCGTTGTATGCCGACATCCCCTTAATCACGATGAAGTCTACCATAACCGTAACGGTTTTGGGCGGGGTGCCGATAGTAACTGGTAGGCTTAGTGCTCCCTCGGATAAGTAGCCTGGCCGTTGAACCCACAGAGGGGGGTTCGGATCGGGCGGAGTTTAGATGGATTCTCTCCCATCTTGAGGAAACATTCATAGGATAATACATCAGGGGCACTCCCATTGTCCACTAAGATCCTGTCTACGTTACAATGGTTTATTGTAGCCGATACAACGAGAGCGTCATCGTGCGGGGTGGTTAACCCTTCCAGGTCCTGGTCAGAGAATACCAGGGCCTGTGATTCGCAAGCCTGCGGGGCCTTGGGTGCCTCGGTCGAAGGCTCGGCTCGCCCGCTCAGCGTGACACTTTCTTCCTCGGCTGCTGTCTCCGCCTGATGCCGTGCCACCCGCGATGACGTTGATGTGGACTCCGCGGGGGACATTGTCGATTTCTTCAGGGGCACCTTGGTCTTCCTTCGGCCTGGACACGTATCGAGATAGGTGTCCCTGGCGGATGAGGCGCTCGATCTCATCTTGAAGTTGGTGGCAATCGCTGGTGTGATGCCCGTGGTCGCTATGGAATAGACAGTGCTTGCGGCGATTGCGATGCTTGGTCTTCATAGGCTCAGGTTGGTTGAGGAGACCCGAGCCTTTGATGTCTTCATAGATTTAGTAGACGGGGGTGGTAAGTGGGGTGTACCGCTCGTACTTCGGGACGGCTCTTTTCGGTCTCCGTCCTGGTTCCACCTTTTTCCTTGACCCGTCCCTTGCTCGGACGGTCTCTTCTTGTCCCCCTCCCGACCTGACCTGGTTGCGCCTCGGCAGGCACTGAGGACTTCCTCGCATTCGGCGTGGTGCAAGGCCAAGGTCACTAGCTCGGCAAGGGAGGTTGGGGGATGAAGCACTAGCTCGTGCCGCAGGTTTTCATCACAGGTACCCCCGGTCAATGCGGTGATGGCAGAGGCCACGTCCAGGCGAGGGATGCGTAGTGCTTCTGATTTGAATCGGTTAATATAATCCCACAATTTCTCCCCCTGTTCCTGCTTGAGGGACAGTAGTCCCGCAACTGACCGGGGTGGACCGCTGTCGGTGAAGCTTTCGTTGAATACTCGCCCGAATTGCTTGAAGTTGTGGATGCTGCCAGGGGCGAGGGCTCTGAAGCAAGCCTGAGCGCCCTAAACCAGAGTGGTCATGAACGCTCGGCACTTGATCACGTCGGACGCCCCATGCAAGGTCATCAGGGCGTCGAAGCTATTGTAGTGGTCGACCGGGTCTCCCTTGCAGTCGTACGACTTAAAGGTAGGAAGTGAGATTCTGGGAGATATCCCTGCCTTCAGGATTTAGTCGGAGAATGGGGATCACTCCTTGTCCTCCACAGGAGAGGTCTTCTGCAAGGCGCAGAGAGCGCGCTCTTGCTCCGCAAAACGCCTCTTGAAGTCTCGTAGCCGGAGAGAGAGTTACAGTTGTCGTTGTCCCGAGGGGCTGGGGGGACGCACTTGCATGCTACCCCGACGCTCCTCAGGGGCCTCGGCGTCCAGAAACAGTCGGAGTGCTCCGGTCTTCTCCCTCCTTGGGGTTGAGGAGCCTTCCTACTCTGGGGGAGGGGCGTGCGATGGTCCTCCTAACGGATTGAGAATGAGTCGCTACCCCCGGAGGGTGAAACAGCCTCCAGCAGTATGCTGGGAGGCATCTCCATGTGGGGGGCTCTTCCGGGGGAGCTGTGACTTCTCCTCCCTGGCCGCCTGGGCCCTCATGAGATCCACGAGGACATCCAGTTTCGCGTTGAGGGTTTGGAGGGCATCGGTGCTCCCGCCAGGAAGCTGATCCCCCGCCACTGATGGAGGTAGCTCATTGGCTTGGCTGTCGGACGGGGAATGTTCCGTGGGAAGGGAAGGTGCGCCTTCCTCTATCACCAGGGCTTTTCCCGGTCGCCAGCAGTCCTCCTGCCATAACTTCTTCGCACCATGATGGCTCTTTGTGCATTTCCCACAGACGGCGCCAGATGAAGAGGGGGCGATCTCGCGCTGCTCCTGAGCGGGAAGGGAATGACCACGTACCCTTGAAGTATGAACTGCAAGAAGGGAAACCAGTCAGAGGTGCCCAGGGATAGATCCCCGGGGAAGACCTCTCGATGCTTAAGTCAGCACAGGTAGTAGAGCACTGATGCGAAGAGAAGAATAGGGAGGAAAGTGGGAGCGCGAGATCCCTCTCCACCAAAAGGTGAAGTGGTTCTTGCTCAGGCTTACTTGGCTTGCTTAAGCTTACTTAAGCTCTCTTGTCACAGTAGGGCATGTCCTGTTTAAATAGTAGCCTATTGTGCGAATTGATCCCTGTGAGCGGAGGAGTTCTAGGGGGGGTTACGTCCTTCATGCGGGCTCCTTATGGTGCACGAACTCTTGGTCTCCTCTATCCTGTTGAGCTTCCTGCCATTAAGGGATTCGCAATGGTTGTATCAATAAGTTTCCATTAGCGAGCCCGAGCGAACAGCACTTGTGCATGAGTGGACTCCTGAGCGATAAGTGCTGGGTCGGGGCGACGAATAGGGGGCTCCGAGGGAGCTTTCCCGATCGACTGATGCTCGGACTTCCTAACCCGAAGGCCGCCTAGGAAGCCCTTGTTCCAATTGAGTTTTTGGGCTTTATAGTAAGTGGGCCCGAGGGCTACCACTTGGAGGAGTTGGGCCTCGTTCGGTCAGGGTTGGACCTCGTTTGGCCTCTCCGTACGGGCGGTGAGATTTTCCCCCTCCAAGTACCATCAAAGGCGTAGAAATTCCTTTAGTACAAAACTATAGGGTTTAGTGTGAAATTAACATATGATGAAATTAACTTTTAAAACATAAGAGTCATAAAACATAATCCCCTTTGAAACATGATATAACATAAAGCATAACCATCATGACACATAGAATATATACTATTATGCATAGCTGTAAAATCTTGACTCTTGATCTAGTTACTATTTAGTGTGAACCGTACAGATCGCGGTTGGCTGTGAACCGCTATATGGAGGTAGTGGTTTTTGTAGGACCGCTATCTGTCCGTCGTCAGATAGAAGCAGATCCCAACTTCCAAGGCCTATTTCTATGGCAATTAAAGATGCAACTAGTACGAAACTGAAAGAAAAGCATGTTAACATACAAATATCGTATGAAAAGAGTAGGTGATCAATAAAAGTCATTATCTTTTACTTAAGGTTACATGGACAGCATGAAAATAGAACCCTATTGCGCGATCAAGGTAAGACGTGAAATATTACGAGCATGGTGCATGAAAACGAGAGAGAACAGAGGGCTTTTAATCATAACATGATGTTTAAGCCAATTATGAGACAACCTACCCTTGGGGTTCATCCTAGACTTCGAATTTCTCGTCGGAAGGGAGCTCTCGTTCATGAGCTTCCTGCGTAGAAATAGCAACTTTCGCTTGCTCTAACTCCTGGGTTGATCATCCTCCTAACATGAGATTTAGAGGGACGTTAGAAGATACTAAAGAAACAAAAAGTTCTAAAGATAGAACTTGAAATGATGACGTCTTACCTCTGCTATGTGCGATCCAAAACCTAGGGTTTACGTAGGAGGTTCTGAGTTCTATTTATAGAGAATGGCCTCAGGTTAGGATTTTAGTTCGAATTAGGAGTCCTATGGGGTGTCAAGTCGATCCCCTAAGAGTCCCGGATAGGTTTCCACTATAGATCACATTGAACCACAGCCATCTCATGGATAAAAATCTGAGCTTTTCGTGTTTTATATCTTTCCATTTATGGAATCAGGTAGCGGTTGAGGGACGGCCGCTATCTTCAGGTAGTGGTCATGCGATAGACCGCGACCTGCCAGATTCTCCCGAAATTTTAGATTTATCTAGATCTCTCCCTTATCACCTTATCTTAATTAGGGAACCTTCCCCTAATACATGTCTAAGGGTTGGGCTTAGGCCAAAAGGCTTAGGTTTATGTTTTATGGTTCATTTTAAGTGGGTTTAACCATTTAGTTAATAGGTAGGCCTTTAATCAAAATGCTTTAACTTAATTAGCCCATTTAACTCTTTAAGTCTATTAAATGCTTAAATAATTCTATTTAATTTCTAAAAAATTAGACAATTTACCAAGGGTGCTACACTTTTCCCCCGTGATTTCTAGCCTAGATCGGATTTAATTTGTGGCATTATAATCGGGGATGGTTTCCCCACATTTTTCGGTGATTTTTGAGCCCAATGTGGGCAAATTGGGCATGGGGATGAGCCTCCAGAGGTGTTTCTAGAGGGGACTTTGATCAAGGTGGCGGCCAGCAAAGCTGCCGCCTCTACCCAGTTGGTCGGCCAAGGTACTGGCTGCCTTGGGAGCTAGGTGGCCAGTGGGGTGGTCACCCAGAGTGATGCCCACTGGGCGGCTAGAGGGTTGGCCGCCTAGGTGTCTAGGCGGCCATGGGACTGGCCGCTAGCCCCTACACTGGTGGCAGCCCGTGGCCGCCCAGCCACTACACTGGGTGGCCATTGGTTGGGGCACCCAGCCCCTGTAAGCCCATCTGCTGGGCGGCCAAAGCCCTGGCCACCCAAGCTTTCTGGGTGACCAGAGGGATGGTTGCCCAGCCTACATGATCGCTGCCACTACTGTGGCCGCCCAGGTCTGTGGGCGGCCAGTGAGCTGGCTGCCTAGGCCCTGTGTGCCTGTCACCCAATTTTCTGCCATTCCACGCATCTAGAGGTTCCGGTCTGTGCTGTATGCATCGGTAGTCTATAGAGTAGCTGTCTAGCCAGTGGTTCCTGATTTTCGTGCTAGCGAACCGCCTCGTGGTGGATTAGTACGGACCGGTGGTACTCCGGTGGCTTTCACAGTTTTCTGTGAGTTCTCAATTTCAGTGACCCTACCCACTAGTCGTAGCTAACCTGGGGGTGTAGTTGCTTACCCACCAGGGAGTGGTGGAGGCTTGACCCGAGTAGATAGTTTTTAAGCTGGTTACTATAGGGCCCCTTGCCCTTGCAGCCAAAGTCTGACTCGGAGAAAAACGGGTTACAAGATCTGACTTAGAGCAGATAGTCTGTGTGTGCATACTTGATTGGGAGTGTTGGATACACGTTGACGTGCACGACCCCATCTAGTCCTTATTTTATGATACTATGTATAATGTCTCAGTTTCCGCCTGAGATGAGTAGGGAGACACCTAAGGCTGCGATATAAGTCGTCGGTGGACGCTTCCGACCTTGCTTCTAGTGGGATAGTACTCTTGTCACTTGAGAGGTTTTGGCTCTGGTTTCTTCCTAACATGGTTTACTATACTGGCAGCTCTGTATGTTCTGTTACATGTGACCGAGGCATGATTTTGTGGCAGGTGCAGTGGTCCTGTGTAGAGATCTTTATTTGTTGTTCTCTACCACCTATGTTATTTATTTATTGTTTCTATTATTGTTCATTGCATTGTTGTTCTTGTTGCTGTGAGGTAGAGATCTGCAAGACCCCTACTGAGCTGATGAGACAAGACTCACCCCTTTATTTTTCAAGTGAGGCAAGGCTTATGCGTAGTGCTTCGGAGGCTGCTCGTGGTGCCAGTGGTCAGGTCTAGTCGCCAGTTTGCCAGAGGCGAGGTATGTCCCGTAGTCTTATACTTTTCTTTTGGTAGACTATACTTGTTATGGACTTGGAGTTATAGACTGTATAACTGTTTAATTATACATTTGTTTATTTGCTGTATTATTTTATTTATGCTTCTTATATTCCTGCGTTTATTTTAGCTTCTTGTACACTCCCACACCAACCCTTAACCCTTCCGGGTCTCCCGACTCTTGGGTGGCGGGTCAAATTCGAATGGTATCAGGTTTCTCCCAGCATCCGAGTTTTGGGTCATTACACTTCGCCTTGTTAAGGATTTTGTTATTTTGTGAGAAGGTGGAAGCTTAGGCTAAGGCGAATGCTTCGCCTTACAGGGTGCTAAGGCGAATTATCCGTTTTATCTATGTTTTTATCTTTTTATGTTGAGATGGAACTTCGCCTTATTACGGTGCCAGGTTATATGCTTTTCCTTTTAGGACTTTTTATCGTTTAGTGATGAGGCGGATGCTAAGACAAATACTTCACTAAGGCAAATGTTTCACTTTCCAAAGTTTTTTTTTACCTTCTTTGAATACTAAGGTGAATGCTTCGCCTTCTTTATGTACTTAAGGCAAATGCATCGCCTTCTTAGGGAATTGTATAAATGATTAGGCTTTCCTTCTGTACTCCTTATCGCCTTTCTATTGTCCTTTATAAACTAAGGCGAATGGATTGGATTGCCTTTTACCTTTCCTTCATACTTTTCATCTAGGCGATATTAAGTAATATTTATCTTAGATATTTATGGAGACCTATGTTTAGGTTAAACTTGTAATCTCAATTGCTAGAATAATTAATTTATTTTATCATAATCTAAAATATTAAATTTTATGAAAAAAATATATTTTCTAACAATTAACATATCATGAAGCTTACACCCATATTTTCTGCAGATTAACAAGAGTAATGGAAACTTAACATGGAACATAAATCAAAAGATAGAGGTGGAAAGAACATGCAACGAGGTAGCTACACTTACGGGCCGGTGCTCATCTGGGTGGCTCCATGCCAGACGTCCCCTACAAAACACCTAGTCTGGATAGCCCTTTCCTCTGGTAGCACTTTCCACTGGTAGCTCTTGCTATCGGATAGCCCTCTTCTTTGCAGTTCGAGTGGAAGTTCAAAGATTTAGCATGGCTCAACTAGGTGATGTGGTCTGGATCATGCTAATTATGGAATATATTTTGTCCTGATCACCCTATTCTCATGCAATGCAAGGCTTATTAAATCTTATGTCTACTTTACTAGGAAGCTGGTTTATACTGCAACATGTTTTCTTTTTTACTTGAAACTTATCTTGAATATTATCCATAGAAAACCATCATAGGTACTCAGTGAAAACTTAAGAGCATAGACTCATGATCCTTATTTAGAGCTGAGTGCCTATGATACAGTCAAAACACAGACTAGTTAAGCTTATGCAAGTCGATTTACGCTTGGTCCATACTTAGAAATACTACCTTAATGGAAGCTTGAAACTTGAATCTCCTGCCCCTTTCTTCTCCCAGCAGATCATCCTACCCTCTCACTAGTTCGCCCGAAGGGTAAGGAGTTAAAAGGACTTAGAACCAGATCTCAAAGAAAGCGAGTTAAATGGTAGCTTAAGAAATCTACTTAGAACTTACCACTGTGAGACAATAAGATCCTCCCAAGAACGCTCCGGAGAGTGCAAGAAGACAAGGGAAAGAGAAGAACCGGAGTAAGAGAAGGGAAAATAGGAAAATCTATTTAACTCTCTCTCTCTCTCTCTCTCTCTACCCTGAGTTATGGTCTATCCTGGCACCCCTCCATGCGAGGTCAGCCAGACCACTCCCATTTGTAGACCTACTACCTATCCTGGCAATCTATTCTATTCTATTCTATTTCATTCATCTAGTTATATCATCCCACACCTTGTAGAAGAATGCAGTTGGTTCAGATCCTGTCAGCATTCGAATCCAAGGAAGATCTAATACCATCAAGCCTCAATATTATTTAAGTTTAAGAAAAATCAGCATGGTCAACATTCTAAACCTTTTGTCGCTTCTTGGGTGTCATTACTCTCACCATCTAGTTTGATCTCTTAGCTATACGGTCTAAGTTTTATCTTATTTTCTATTTTTAATATTCTTACCATCCAACTTAATTTGTCAAATCTTTCAACAAACTGTCTAAGTCTCCATCGTAGCACTTAATCATTAATATATCACTTTATCTCGTCAATATCTCACCTAATCCTCCAATATCTAGTTTTATCTCTTATTGTATTGTCTATTCCTCCGTTATATCGCCTATTCTTTTTACATCGTTTATCCTTTAATATACCATCTATTCCTTTATCGTATCGTTTAGTTGAAAAATGACAAAACAATCCTCTAATGGTTGCTTTGTCTAATGCTTCCAATTTAGACAATATATCATCTACTCTGACATCTTCTATTTCTCTCCTTTCCACATCATCGTCTAACCCGCATCTGCTTAAGCAGATCATCATCTATCGCCTATCTATTTAGATGGAACATCATCAAACTCTCACCTCTTAGACAGAACACCGTCTAATACCTTTCACGTCATCGTCTAATGCTCTTCACACTTAAACAGAACATTGTCTAACACCTACCGCCTATCCACTTAGACGGATCATCGTCTAACTCTCACCACTAAGACATAACATCGTCTAATATCTTCCACGTCATCATCTAATACTCTTCAGACTTCGATATAATATCATCTAACACCTACCACCTATCCACTTAGACGGAGCATATCCATCTATCTCTTTTCTCTTAGACGGAGTAATATCTACTGTCTCTCCACGTCATCATCTATGCTTCCCTTCTTCTTAGACGAAACATAATCGGACCCTTTTTCACTTAAGCAATTTATCATCTACGTCTTTTCCTTCCGTCTATTCTCTATTACGTCTATCTATCATCTAATAGATCGGAAAAAATCAAAGCTCGTGAACAAAACTAAATAGTTAATAAATGGGCAAATGTTTCTTAGACTTCTTAATTATAAACATTTAATAAAATTCAATCTTACAATTTTTTTTCAGGGTGTTACAGCCTGATCTCATTTTGAGGAGTTCATTGGTTTGACTCCCTGTGGTCACTTCCCTTGCCCTTTGGCAAACGTCCTATTATAAGCTTTTTAACCCCATTTCCGTGCATCGCGCTGTGCCAAGGACGCAAGGTTCTTATGTTATTGGCACTACACGGGAAATATGGATGAGCAGAAATCACTCCATTTATGAGGGTAAAAAGATGGCCTCCAGCGCTATCATCCCAAAAGTTTTATTTACATCACCGTCGCCGGCCTCTCCCTCCCTCTTCTAGCCCCCATGGGTAGCAACCTCTCCTACTTAGCATGCCGAGCTCCCTTATCTCATCGGGATTGTCTCCCCCGCAGATGACTTCTCAAAATTGTCGGATGGTCAAAAGCCTCCACCGCCCCTCCTCAAGCTCAGTATTGTCAACGGTGCTTTTAAACGTAGTATAGTATTGGTGGTGCTGCAGGTGTAGGCGGCATTCTCAGAAATTCTGCAGGGGATCTAATTGTTTTGCTTTTGCTCACTCTCGTTATTATTTTGCTAATCTCTCTGATTTTACAAATGGGATCTAACTATATATACAGGATAGCCTTGTATTCGGTTGTCCAACCTTATGGTCCTTTATTTTGTTAAGAATATGGCATATAATTTAATTATGAAAATTGGAGAAAGAAAATAAGAAAAAAAATTACATAGAGAGAATGATGACACACAGGCTACCACGTAAAAAAAATGGGAAGATGGAAACATTGGGCATTTGTTTTTACTTTCTCAACTTTGTCTTGCATATTTATCCTGCTCGGCGTCAACTCAACTCAAACTTGCGAGCTAATCTTAGTTTGCCTTCCGTTTGAGACCATTTTCAATGGATAGGCATAACTCATAAATATGTAACATATAAATGATATGAGTCATAAACATCTAACACAAACATTGATGATAAAGCAAATTATTCAAGTATTCTCTTTTTGTTTGTACTTCACCATATAATTAAGATAAGTTATTAAAGTAAACAATTAGATAACTTTATTTGTATAATTAAGGTGACAAAAACACCTGAAAATTTTATCCCTATTTTAGATGATGATGAAATAAGATACTTGGGCCTTTTTATTATACTGAATTACCCGTCGAAAGATTGTAATTTTGGACACTCCGTACCCACGAGGCAAACGTCCATGCCAATCATTTTAAGATATCTTTCGATTGAGTAATACTTTTTACAACATCATTATTAATTACACACAAAAGGGTATTTCAAGTGTAATATTTTTTTTGAAAAAAATTAGTGACGCCACTTACGTCAAGTTAAAGTTTGACGTGTCTATCACGTCATTAAATAACATGACGTGAGAGTCACTTATCAATAAAATCTCGATCTTATGAATAATAAAAATATCTCATTTTATTATTCACGTGAAGGTAATTTTTTTGGTGTGTGACTATCATGTCACGTCATCTAATGATATGATTAACACGTCAAATTAATTTGATGTAAGAGTCACTAAAATTTTTTAAGAAAATGAGTATTACACGTACACATGTAATTAATCGAAATGCTGCACGAATCAGTATTCCTTTCGGTAATTACCAAATGAGGTTGGCATCACTACCAAAACCAAACGTAGATGTGAGACACATGAATTAATGATGATTACGTAATGAGATCTTAATCTAGCCCAAATTAACATTATAATATGTGACCTTAATCATCGTGTCATTCTTCCTCAAAATATTTGCGTATATGTTTCTCTTCGTTCACACTGAGAAATGCTGGGGTGCCATATTTTTGGATAAAGCTTGTATGTTTCGTTATAAAGTTGTTTTAGTTTACAATATTTAATAACTGTTTCTATGATTATAAAATAGATAAATGGGATTATGTAGGTTCATATATATGGCACTAAGATTACCTTGTTTTGATTTACAGCTTATATCTGCCATAAAATAAAATCGAAGAAAAAATAAGTTGAAATCAAAACAAATTAATAAAATATTTTAATTTATTTTATGATAATTTAAATAAAATAATTTTGATTTTAAAATTAGAAGCATACATGTTAATTCTAAACACGAATAATTACGTGGGAACAAACAACATCTTTGTCACTCTCGTATCCGTCCACTGAATACGAAATCAGACGAACGACGGTCTAAAACTTAAACTCCGTACTCTTAGACTTGAGAAGAACACTGAACTTAAGTTTGACTATCCATATCGTCCGATCGATTTTGAACTTGAATAGTTAAATAAGAGCATGGATAAAAATGAGTGGCGACAAATTAAAGTGTGATACGCACCTTAAAATATATTCCTTTTAAAATGGATATATCACATGCACAATTAAGATTCATCCATCCAGAATTCTCCATTCCCTTAATTCAAATGGCCCCCACAATTGAAAAGGATAAAGTTTGTAGAGTAATGCTCAGTCTATCCCATACAGTAATTACATCTATCGGTGAAATTAATATAACACTTAAAAGAATTTTAAAATTTTTTTGAGTTATTTCCACGTTTAATTAATTTAGTGTGTCGTTCACGTCACCAGATGACGTGACGTAAAGATCACGTTTAAAAAAAATATCTCCCTCTAAATAATAAAATTGGTTCAATTTTACTATTCACGTGATTAGAGTTTTATAATTACGTGACCTCTACGTCACATCATCTGGTGACATAAACGACACATCAAATTAATTTAAAATAAAAATTATTCAAAAAATATTTTAAAATTTTATTAAATACTACACTAATTACACCGATAAATGTAATTAATGCATAGAGTGCACTAAGTATTACTCAAATTTTTAACACCCAATCTTAACATCTGATTAGCAGATGGAAACTCGTATGAACTCGTCGAGAGGTTGCACACTCTCTCTTTCTCCAGAGTTCATGTCTCCACGCACTCAAGGTAGTTCCGTTCGTATCGACTATACCGATCTTTTATTGATACAGTACAATACGGATCGGTATTGTTGCGTAGCGAGATAAAAAATATATTTTATATATATCTGTTATAAAATAAAATTACTCAAATTATCTCCTATCTCAGTTGGTTAGTTGATATGTGATTTTAACCAAGCCTCATCAATTCTAATCCCACATCTTTCACGTTGTTAAACGACTTTTTAACTTAAAATAAAAATAAATTTTTTAAAAAAAGAACGCTCGAACACAAGATCTAACGATTGAACGTAAGATTTTCAACTAATCAACTTATATAAAAAAATTTATTATAAAAGAACATATTTGATATTTAAAATAATATATTTAATGTACCGATTGCGTATCATGTACCGGTCGTACAGGTCAACAACTAGTACGGTCCAATACGTGCGGTACGGGTCATACCGTACCGATTTGTCAAATCTTGCCGCGAGCAAACCTTTGCCATCTGTTGCGACTTAGAAGTCGGCCAATTCTGATGTCCAAAAGAAAATAAATAAATATATATATATATATATATATCATCTAGTTCAGGTTCAAAGTTGACTTTTTTCTTAAATCAGGGGAGCTTGTCTAGCAAGGACGTTTGGACTTTAGACCAGGGTTTATCGACCCGCGCGACCCCGTCGACCCGATCTCTGCTTGGGTCGGGTCGGGTAGGTCCCGTCTCGATCTGTCTCGGTCCGTCCCGATCCATATTTAAATAAAAAAACTTTATATATATAATATATATAAAATAATAGAATAAAATAAAAAAAATACACTTTATATATATAATATAATATCAAAATAATAAGGCGACCCGGTGACGATCCACGACCCGATCGTCCCGTCCACAGTATGGGTCGAGTCGAGTCATGCGAGTCAGAGCGACTCGCACCGAGTCGATAAACCGTGCTTTAGACTTTGGACTCTCAACCTTCGGACCGATCAGAAACAGAAAAAAGAAAAATATCTTGTAAAAACGGAAATAGTTAAAAACTTAGAAAAGGGTAAGGCGAATTTTATTCCTATCCCCTTCTCACATCTACATAACTTGCATGCATGTTATTTAAAAAATATGTATATATAGAAAGAAATGGGTGTGCCGCTGCATTCTGGCCGTCGGATCATGGAAGAGGTACATTAGCTGGTCGATTGATCCTGGCCGTTGGATCATCGAAAGTGGGGGACATCTGGATGCCCGAGGGTTTCTGAAGAAAACAAAGAGAATCTGAGGGCCAACGACCGCCCACGTGCTCTCACGAGTGACGACCGCCTATCCGCATGAAATGCTTTTTTTTTTGGGAAAATTACTGAAAAGGCAGCAAAAGTTTCACAATATCCAATAAGGGCGCTATAACATTAAAATATCTAAAAATAATACTCTTCGTGAACATCGTACATTCGTATCTATAAAAGATATATTATCCATAATGTCATAATACCCTTGTTTAACAAATAGATTACTTTAATATATATATATATAATATATATTTCATATCCTTTAATATAATCTATCTAAAAGATGGTATCATCTACTAGAGTTTAGAATATCAAAATTGATATGTAATATTATGAACATCATATTATCCACGAATATATATATATATATATATAATATTTTACATATGAAAATAGCATATCTCGTTCAGGATTTATGGTCTCGGTGCGATCCACCCTGACTCGCACGACCCGACTCGACTCAGGCGATGGATTAGACGCCCAGGTCGTGAGTCGTCACCGAGACGTTTTATTAATTTAATTTAATATTATATTATATTATATATACCATCTTTTTCTATTTTATTCTTTTATTTTATATATTATATATATAATCTTTTTTATTTTCGAGATAGATCGAGACGAACCGAGACGAGACCGACTCGACCCGTCCCAGCCCATGATCGGGACGGGCAGGTCGGTCGAGACGGTAAAACTTGACCTTATTTGATCGTCTTTTCTTCGATATAATAAAAAAAATAAGTGCAACTTTATATTTCAATCCCAACCAATTAATAATCATGTTTTTTATTTCATTTTGATATATTAAAATTTATTTTGAATAGTTGAACAATTCAGGGTATTTTTGGTATTATATTAGGGAAAAAAGTCTATTGCCCTTTATTGATATTAAGTTCAAAAAATGTCTTTTTGAATATTTTAAAATTGAAATGCCCTTATTAGATATTTTAATATTTTTTACCCTTTTTAATAATGTACCATTTTCTTTAGGGGGGGTGGGGTATTGGACCGGGTAGTATTGAACCCGGGACCGCGCCGATATTTGCTTGTGGGCTGTCGCGTGACTGCGTTTGATAGAAATCCATTCTTCCGTACAATCAAACCGTCATGCCCACCGAATGCGGGAGTTTCTGTTCCTGCGGTACAATTGACCGCTACCCCTGCCCCCACCCCATACGCCACACCCCACCCACCCGTCCTCCTCCTCTCTTTTTTTTTTGTTGGATAGCCATTGTATATATGCCACTCGAATCATTTCTACTTCACAGTCTTCACTACATGTTCAGATTCTTTTTATTCTCATACGTGTCTCCGCAACAGCTGTTTGAAGAAATATTTTGTTAATTAATTTATGCTTTATAAACACAAGAAGAGGTTAGCTGAAATATTTTTTTAGATTCTCAGAATATTTCATATTCGTCTAAACTTTATTTCTCCATCTCTCCCTTCTTATTCCCACCCATACTCTCTATCTCTCTCTCCCCCCCCCCCCCCCATCCTTACTTGAGAGGAGTCTCTTACCCTGTTGTCTTATCTACGAATAATTTGATAGCACGTAGCTTTTTTTTGGTATATATAAATATAAACATGTGTTTTTATTATTTCAAAAGTTAGTCATTCGTAGTGAGTTGGCCACTACAGGGTCCGTCTCATATCGTGCCACCAAAGAATTGAGTCGTCATGTCGACCCAATGACACGACGAACTTTAATTACAATAAAGAATAATGATGTTCGACGATATTAATCACGTAGAATAATACGAGGATCAAATAAATGGAGTAATCTAAGAAATAAAAAAAATTCCATACTTTTTCTTCTATTTTCTATCTACAATCTTCTTTCTAGTCTTGACTCCGACGATTTGCTAAGTTGACTAATAACGGCATTGCCTCCATATCGGTGCCGTTGTAAAAATGAATCTTTGGGCATAATATTGCCTCCATCTCTATTTTCTCTTTCTGGAAGTGAAGTTGATCACTGAAATTGTATAATAATAATTAAGTACAAGATGTAAGAATAATGTCCTAAGAACTTTTTATCTTCTAGTATGTAATAATAACCCAACATAGAATCCAAGTAAACATTGAATATCTATGACGATGCTCTAATTGTACAAATTAATATGAGAGTAATGTTTCATGCATTCGATTCGGTGCATAAAATGACGTCAACGTGTGACATCTCTTCTGGTTAACCTAAAAAGGTGTGATAGGATGATTTTGATAGAGAAAATGACCCTCTATGACAGGGAAGTAAGATCACGTACAAATGTATTAATATTTGAGCGCACTCGATAAAAAAATATAAAAATAAAATATTTTGTAACAGTGAAATATTTATTATAAAATCAACATATTTTCTCAAGTCTCATTTTTATAACAAAATATTTTATTTTTGTAGATTTTATTTTTATAACAAATGTTTAATTCCCGTAACAAAAATACTTTATTTAAAAATATTTTATTGATTTATTTTTATAGTCAAAAAATATTTTATTCTTGTGATACATTTTTTATTTCTAAAATATAATATTTCATTCTTATAACAAAATATTTTATTTATATAAAATATTTTATGACTTTATTTGTATAATAAATAAATTTTCATTCTCATAATAAATATTTCATTCTTGAAATAGAATATTTTATTCATGTAACAAAATATTTCATTTCTGAAAAATATTTTATTAGTTTATTTTTATAGTAAAAGAATATTTTGTTCCTATAATAAATATTTTATTTCTTAAATATAATGTTTTATTCAAATAAAATATTTTATTTTTATATTTTTTCATCAAATACGGTTGTACATTGTCGTGGAATGTATTTTTCTCAACAAAAATTATCTTATTATATTTTTTAAGTTAATAAAAAATAGTATATATTGACGTGACTTTACGTATCAAATTTGATACACAGAATATTAATCTTAATAATATGTGATAATCTCTGTACTAAATATCCGTACCATCTAGTCTTGATCCTCGTTTCAACTAAGGGCGCGTTCGGTAAGAATTCACTTCAGAGGCAACTACGGGGAAATTCATAATATGACCAACCCATATCCGACATTCACATGCTTTGCAACGATAACATGTGTAATCGTAATTTTGTTTGGGATGGCAAAATGCATACAGAGGCACGATAACATACCGTTCATTGATAATTTAATTTTTATTTAAGATTTTTTAAGGATAAAAATAAGGATACACGTAGAGACGCAAGGATAGGGCCCAACGAGAGGCTTTTTTTTTTAAAAAAAAGGGATTTGCCTGTCAACTAAAATTCCCTTCACTTTTTCTTACTTTGGCCCATACTTTGCGTCACTTTTTGCACAATAAAATATTTCGTCACCTAACCTTCCAAAGTTTTGTACAGCCTTTGAAATCTAAAGAAAATAAACTCTATCTAGGAAGAGATCGATGATTCCATAGAAGGTTTATAGAAGGTTAGGAGCTGCTATTGCAAGCAGGTTTTGACGTTCTGATCTGAGATGCTTTGACTCGCACGTTTTAACTTGACTCAAGTGATGGGCGAGATATCTGGGTCGTAAATCGTGATCGGGACATTTGATTATTTTAATATTTTATTATATATATATATATATAGAGTTTTTTTATTTTATTATATTATTATCTATATATTATATATATAAAGAATTTTTTTTTTATTTTAACACGGAGTGAGATGGATCGAAACGAAGTGAGGTAGGACTGACCCGACCCGTCTCAAATCGTGACCGGGACGAACGGATCAATCTAGACGATAAATCCTAACTGCATGCGCACTTATAATTTGAGAATAACCCTGATTCAAAATATCTTTAACACTTTGCTGCGCAATTGTTCGGAAATAAAATTTAAAATGAAAAGGTACACTCATGTTCGATTAAAAAAAACAAATGGAGATATTTTTCAAGTACGTGACACCTACGCAGTGTTCAAAATTGCTGCAGGCTCGGGTGTTGTTGGCTATGCTGTAAAATACAGTAGACCATTGTTTTTTCAGCATTTTTCTCAAGTTTGCGCCGTAAATAGTTGAGTTTTAAAAGCAGACAATCTTCCGTGACACTTATTTTCTTTAATTTTACACTACGAGAAAGGGCGGAGTTTTTGACGGACGTGATCCGTCGAAAAGTGATCAAAAATTTCTGACGGATTAAACATCATCGGAATTTGCATAGGAAACTTTCTGACGGCAAATGAACTATGTCAGAAATTCTGTCAAAAATATTTCCAACGGATACATCTTTCCGTCGTAATTTCCGTCGGAAATGGACGGAAATATTTCTGACGGATACATCTTTCTGTCAAAAAATTCATCGGAAATAAGTTTCATTATTTTTTAAAAAAATATAAAAATCGTATAAAAATCTGTTTAAATAAAAAAACATAACATCTACACATCTCAAATAAAACACAACATCTACATGTCACAAACAATAGAAACAATTAACGAATATCCTCCACGTCTCCATGTCCTCGTCCTCCCCGTCTTACTCGTCCCCTCTGTTGTCACACGTTGGAGGATCCTATATTGAAAAAATAATAACATTAGACATGCATGAATAAATAAATAATTTTATTTAAAATTAAAATTAAATAATTTATTTAATTATATAAATTCAAATCAAGATTATATATATATATATATATATATATATATATATATAGATATATATATATGAATTCTTTAAGATAATTGTGAAGGGGGTAATTCTAACGTCGAATCCAAATCAGATTTCGTATACTCTCATAAGTCACTCTTACCACCCAAGTCGTGTGGGAATGATCGGCACCCCGATCAGATTGGTATTTTAAACCATAAACCCTAAACCCTCAAACTCAACTTCTTTAATTTTAAACTAAATATATTTAGAAGAAGTTATTTTGAACATCGAGCCCAAACCGAATATCCGATTTCGATTTCATCAGGTCTTCCAACTCACTCTCATCACTCAGGTCACGTTGGAACGATCGACATGCCGTTCAGGCTGGTATTTCAAATTTTGGACCTCCGAACCTAGTTATCTGATTTGTTTTAAATTAAGTTAGTTATGAATTGGGTAATTTTTAATGTCGAGTTCAAATCGGGCATCCAAATCAAATTTCGTCAACTCTCCCAAATCGCTTTCATCACCCAGGTCATGTCGGAACAATAGACAAACCGATCAGACTAGTATTTTAAATTTTGGACCTCTGAACCTAACTTCCTCAATTTTAAACTAAATACATTTAGAGAATGTTATTTTGAACGTTGAGGCCAAACATGATATCTGATTTAGATTTCGTCACTTCTCTCAAGTCACTCTCACCACCTAGGTCAAGTTGGAATGATCGACATGCCGATCCGATCGGTATTTTAGATTTTAGACCCCCAAACCCTAATTTTCTGACTTGTTTTAAACTTAGTTTGTTCAAGAAAACTAAGTTAGTTCTGAATTAGGTAATTTTAACACCGAGTCCAAACCGGATATCCAAATTGGAATTCGTCAGCTCTCCCAAATCACTCTCACCACCCAGGTAGTGTTGGAACAATTGACATGCCGATTAGATTGGTATTTTATATTTTGGACCCTCGAATCCAAGTTCTTTAATTTTAAACTAAGTGCATTATGAGAATGATATTTTGAGTGTCGAGCGCAACTAAATTTTGGACCTCTGAACCTAACTTCCTCAATTTTAAACTAAATATATTTAGAGAATGTTATTTTGAACGTTGAGGCCAAACGTGATATCTGATTTAGATTTCGTCACTTCTCTCAAGTCACTCTCACCATCTAGGTCAAGTTGGAATGATCGACATGCCGATCTGATCGATATTTTAGATTTTAGACCCCCAAACCCCAATTTTCTGACTTGTTTTAAACTTAGTTTGTTCAAGAAAACTAAGTTAGTTCTGAATTAGGTAATTTTAACACCGAGTCCAAACCGGATATCCAAATTGGAGTTCGTCAGCTCTCCCAAATCACTCTCACCACCCAGGTAGTGTTGGAACAATTGACATGCCGATCAGATTGGTATTTTATATTTTGGACCCTCGAATCCAAGTTCTTTAATTTTAAACTAAGTGCATTATGAGAATGATATTTTGAGTGTCGAGCGCAACCTAGATATCCGATTTAGATTCCGTCAGCTATTCTAAGTCACTGTTGAGTTATGGTTTTGATGATTTTTGTGATTGTTAAGTTATGATTTTGATGATAACTAAACTTAATGTGTGATTAACCGATGATAACTAAACTTGTGGTTGATTGCTCATGCTCTTGTTATCTATGTATGGTTGAGATGGCAAATGGCAACAGTTACATGGTCTTGATCCTTGGTTTGCATATGTTGGTTTTACAAGAGGCAAGAGGTTTCATAACCTCTTTACTATCAACAAGCATAGCATTAACCCTGACTATCTTGCATGCAGGATCAAACTCATGGCAGTCACCTGGTGAACCAAAACTCTGCTCCTCTACAATCCAAAATAGGTGGTATATGTCCTTTACTGTCAAGAACCATTGGTCAAAGACTCAGTTGACACCTTCAAGACTGTCAAGGTTGATGCCACAGATGAGAACGGGCTGCTACAGGAGTTAAGCGACTGAGCTAGATGGTTAACGGAGTAAACAGGGGAAACCCAGGTTCTGCCTAGCTGACGATCGACCGCCAGCACAGGGGCAGTCGACCGTCCCTACCAACAACCCCCAGTCTACCGGTCTTGTTGCATCCCTATGGTTTTGATGATGTCTCACACTATAAATCAACCTCCTATCTCTAGATTCATGCTGGTTCATCACCTAAGTGAGTTCAGTTCATATGTTGTTCCATTATTTCATCTATCTACACTGTTTGGTTAATATCAACAGCAGTGGGTCGACTCATCAGCAAGGGTGGGTCGACGCATCAGAGCATTGATAGTTGGGCACAAAGTCTATGCACCAGCTTGATCCATTTAGTCTGTACATTGGCATATCCTCTTCTAGTCTGTACATCGGGCACTTTCTAACTGAAGTCCATACATTGGTCTCAATACTCATAGTTAGTTCAGCTCAACCCTATACATCCTTCCAAGCTTCAACTCTATACATTCGATTGTCAAAATTCATGTCTATACAGTGGCTGCTGCATTGTCATGAAGTCTACACATCCGATAGTGTATGTCTATACATCACCCAGAGTCTTATTTGCAAAGTCTGAACAGCGTCCGTTGTCAAGACTTCTTGAAGTCTGTACATCGGACTGCTTCTTTTGAAGTCTACACATTGGCTCGTTCACTTCAGCAAAGTATGTACTTTAGACTGTGGCAAAGTCTATACATTCGGTTCCTTGGGCAAAGTCTATACATCGCTTAGTCTGCACATTACCTTCAGCCCAAGTGTTCAAAGCCAAGTCTATACAACGCCAACTCAACACATTGAACAGTTCTCCAAGTCTATACACTAGACTTCATTTCTCTAAGTCTATACACTGGTCTGTGATTCACCAACTCTGTACATTCGATATCTTTTCCTACGCATTGGCCAAGTCCATACACTCAACTTTTCCCTACGCTTTCCTGGCCAAGTCTGTACATCACTAAGTGTGTACATTGCATGCTGCTCAAACGTTCAATGTCTTCAAAGTCTGTACAGCGTCCGTCTCAGCTAGCGTCTCATGCTGCATCTTAGGCAAGTCTGTACATCGGCCTCATTCGTTCAAGTCTATACATTGAACTGCTCTTCAAAGTCTGTACAGCGTCCATCTCAGCCAACGTCTCATGCTGTGTCTTAGGCAAGTCTGTACATCGGCCTCAGTCGTTCAAGTCTATACATCCACTTGAGCTTCACCAAGTCTGTACAACACTGAAGACTTCATAAGTCTGTACAGTGCTTGAGCTTCATCTAGTCTGTACATCGCTTCAAGCGATGCAAGTCTATACAGACTACCTTCACATCCAGAGTCTGTACATCATTTCAACAGCCGATCGTCTCATACAGATCTTTCCAAGTCTGTACAGCCGAGTGTCTAATGCATCGTCTCACCCAAGCATAGTCTTTACACTGGCTAAAGCTGTCGAAGTCTATACATCACCGATGGGGTTCAAGTCTACACACTGCTCACAGTCTTATTAAGAGTCTTACACAGGTTCCAAGTCTGTACACTGGTTAGGCTTCGTGAAGTCTATACAGTGGCAGAAGCTTTGTTAAGTGTACACATTAGTAAGGCTTGTTTGCTTTGTTCTTCTTTAGTCTATACAAAGCCTTCACATGCGCTTGTTGATAGTCTATACACTGCCATCCGTCTGCATTGTTCATAGTCTATACACTGCCATCCGTCTGCATTGTTCATAAGTCTATACACTGCCATTCATGCGCATTGCTCATATGTCTATACACTGTCTTCACACATGCGCTTCTTTCATTAAGTCTGTACACTCTCTCACGTTGTACACACTTAATCAGTTGAAGTGTCTGAAGTATATACATTCATGATAATAGCCTGCACTAACTAAGTCTATACATTCCATCTGTCTGTCTGCAGGCGATTCAGGCTGATGATTGGGCACGTGAACCGAGGTTGGCACCTGGCACGTGATCCAAGACAACAGGCGCATGACACGTGGATGGCAACCTGGTCAGGATGCTGCCATGTGGTCGAAATTCAAATGATCTGGCCAAAAGTGCATGGGCGGGAACCTGGCAGCCACACGCCAATATCTGCTATAAATATAGAGCTTCATCCTTCAGTAGAAGCTTGATCGTGAATAGAGAAAGCAGAAGCCATTGGTGAGAGTTTGCATGATCCAGAAAAGAAAAAGAGCAGAGAGTTCCAGATCCGAGAGGAGTTTGTTCGAGAGAGAGAGAGTAGTGTGTGTATTGATGAATTGCTTCATTTGAAGCTACATTTGTATTGGGTTTTCAGAACCGATTTCTTTTTCATTAGTTTTTTGTTTCTACTTTGCTTTCATTTCATTTTGTTCATCCTTCTGATTTGAATTGTTTTCCCTCCGGTGTGTGGAGGAAGGGAGTATCACTCCAGTTTCCCTCTGTGTTGCAGAGGAAGAGAGATCGATGATCTCTGGTGGTGTTAGTGACTAGTTGTCATTAACAGTTTCCCTCCGGTGTGTGGAGGAAGGGAGAGGATTCTCCGGTTGTGTTCTAGCTGGGAGCTAGAATAGGTTTCAAGTTCTGTGGGTAGCAGAACTTGGTTGAGGGATTTGTTTCCCTTGGTGTTCAAGCTGTGTGGTAGCATGTTGTTCGCAGACTGAGTCTGCATTGATCTAGCATCGTCTAGTGGAATCCTCACTCTAGTTGGAGTGAGGGGTGGATGTAGATTGCAGACTGCAATCGAACCATCTAAAAACCGAGTGCCTCCTCTGTGGTTTGCTATTATTATCTGCGCTCTTCATCTGCTCGTCTCTTTGCTTCCATGTGATCAGTTCTTTATTCTCATTTACATTTCTCTGTGTACGGGTTAAGGAGGTGCGTTAGCAGTAGAATTTATTTTCCGCTTAAGTTTCTACAAATTGTGAGTGATCTATTCATCCCCCCCTTCTATATCACTCTTGCTGCGCTAACATTTGGTATCAGAACAGGTTTACGCCATGTGGACGAACGGTCAAGGAAACCCTAGTGGTCCTAGAACCTTCATGGCCGAAGGTCAATCCATTAGTCGCCCTCCTTATTTCGATGGTAGTAACTATCTGTTTTAGAAAACAGGATGGAAGTGTTCATCAGGGCTCAGAGTCATAAACTGTGGAGAGTAATCACGGTGGGGCCATATGATCTGCCACCAAACGAGGATGCTTGGACAGATGACCATGTCAAGCTCTCTTCACTCAACTGGACGGCGCTGAACATCATCCAGTGTGCTGTTCATCCAGAGGAATATGCTCGTATATCTGCATACAGAACTGCCAAGCGAATGTGGGATGAGCTGCAATTGATCTATGAAGGTACAGCTCAAGTGAAAGTCTCGAAGGTAAATCTCTACACTTCTAAGTATGAAATGTTTAAGATGAATGCAGACGAGAATATAACTGAGATGTATGCCAGGTTGTCTTTAATCACAAATACTCTTAAAGGGCTAGGGAAGGATCTTGCTGAGGCAGATATAGTCAGGAAAATCCTTAGATCTTTATCCCTGGCATGGCACACTAAGGCCATTGTGATTGAGGAGTCAAAAGATTTGACTATCTTGACTGTGAATGAACTCATAGGATCTCTTATGACCTATGAGATGAATTTCAAAGGAGGTGGAGAAGGAGGTGAGAGGAAGGGTAAGAATGTGGCTCTAAGGGCATCCCGCAACAAGGGTAGCAACAGTGGGAGCAGCAGCAGTAGCCCCGAGTCTGAGTCCGAGCTTGAAGGTCTTTCAAATCTCGACCAGGAGGAGCAGGCAATACTCATTAGACAGTTCAGAAAATTTTTGAAGAAAAAGGGAAAGACCTTTAGGAAGAAGAAGCCACACTCTTTCAACAAGAGTGCTGAATTTACTAATTACAGGGATAGAAATCCTAAGAGACTGACTTGTTTTAATTGTAACAAACAGGGACATATGAAAGGTGAATGCCCAGACCTCCAGAAGAAGGGTCCCTATCTTCAGAAGAAAAACATAAAGGTGCAGAAGAAGAAGAAGCCACAGGCGATGGTCTGCACATGGAGCGAGGAAGAAGAAGACCCAGAAGAAACTTCCTCAGAAGAATATGAAGATGGAATTTACCTTATGGCAAACAGTGAAGAGGAGGTAATAAATATTTTTGAAAATTTCTCAATTGATGACTGGGAGGATGCTTATGGTGACTTGCTAGATAAATTTAATTCCCTTAGCAAAGAGCACAGAGTTCTGAAAAGAAAATTTAACACAAATGTTGAAGAACAAACTGTGATCTGTGAGGAAAATGAGAAGCTAAAAGAACAACTAGAAGAAATGACCTCACTAAGGAAAGAAAATGATAAGCTCAAGGAAGAAACTCAAGAAAGTCAAAAACAGCTCAATGAATTCAAAACTAAAATTGAAGAATGCATGAATGAAATTAGAGTGAATTCAGAGAAATATGAAGCTGTGAAGAAAGTAAATGTTGAACTCCTAAAAAATTCTGAGTCCCTTCAAAAGGAGCTGGAAGATAAACAGAAAGTCTTAGAAAAGTTTGTCCAAGGAAAGACTAGCATAGATGCTATACTAGGGACTAGGGTCAATTTCAATAAGGAAGGTCTAGGCTATGACCCAACCAACAAGAGACCCTTGCAATTCAAGACCATCACCTTCTGCCCAGAGAAGGGAAAAGAAAAGCTAGACATACCATCCAGCTCAAACAGCTCTAAGGAAATTCAAAGTCCTAAAGAAAACACAAAAATCAGTACTGGACAACCATTTAAGATGGGAATGAATTTTATGAAGAATAACACTAAACCCACTTACCAGAACACAAATGGTAGATGGACCAAGAAAGTAAATCAGAATAAGAGCTGGAATTACAACAATCAGATGGGTCCAAACAGGACCTACAGGAGAAATAACTTTCATGGTCAAAGATATGCTAATCAACAAGCCTACAGGAAATTTCCTAGGAATAGGAAGACTAATGAATGGAATAGAACTCACTTCTCCAGTTCAGCTGGATTCAACTTTAATAAACCAGAAAGGAAGGTGCCAGAGAAAACCATGCTGAAACAAATCTGGATACCTAAACACTTGATTAGAGATTTGAACAATGTCATTGGACCCAACTCATCTTGGGTTCCAAATCACTCTGCTTGATGTATCTGTGTAGGTCGGCCTGGCAGCTGAAGACAACAAGTGGTACCTCGACAGTGGCTGCTCCAGGCATATGACAGGAGACCGATCCAAGTTTAGCAAGATAGAGATGAAGCCAAGGGGTCTGGTCAAGTTTGGAGGAAATAATAAAGGTAAAATAATTGGAGTTGGAACAGTAGGTAAGTCTTCCACAAACTCCATTGAAAAAGTCTTACTTGTGGAAGGGCTTCAACACAACCTGATTAGCATTAGTCAATTATGTGACAGGGGTCACAAGGTTGTATTTGATGATAGTTCATGCAAAATCCTTGAAACAAATTCTGACATGGTTAAATTTGTAGCCAACAGATTAATAATGTCTACATTGTAGACTTAGATGAGAAATCTCAACCTACTATTTGCTTATCTGCCAATTCTGAAAATGATGCCTTTGAATGGCATAGACGTCTAGGTCATGCTAGCTTTTCAACCTTAAATAAATTGGTCAAGCATGATTTAGTTAGAGGCATGTCTAGAATTAAATTCAACTCAATATCAAAAGCATGTGATGCCTGTGCTCTAGGCAAACATACCAGAAATTCTTTTAAATTAAGATCTGAGCCATTGTCTTCTAGACCAATGGAACTTCTTCATATGGACCTTTTCGGTCCAACTAGAACTCAGAGTCTTAATGGAAACAGATTTGGCTATGTCATCATAGATGACTTCTCTAGATATTCATGGATATTTTTCTTAGCAAATAAGAGTGATGCATTTCAAAAGTTTAATCTATTTTTCAATAAGGTCAAACAAGAAGGAAAGTACAAGGTTAGTTCTATTCAATCTGACCATGGAGGTGAGTTTGAAAACTCCATGTTTACTGATCTTTGTGACAAAAAAGGACTAACTCACAGGTTTTCTTCTCCCAAGACACCTAAACAAAATGGGATTGTGGAGAGAAGAAATAGAACAGTGGTGGAGATGGCCCGAACCATGTTGATTGAAAGTAAATTACCTAGAAGGTTTTGGGCAGAAGCGGCCAATACAGCAACCTACATAATCAACAGGGCCATGGTAAGACCCATACACAAGAAAACACCTTATGAGCTTCTAAAAGGTAAGAAACCAAACTTGTTTCATTTCAGAATTTTTGGAGCAAAATGTTTTATTCATAACAATGATAAGAAAGATTTAGACAAGTTTGAAGCCAAAAGTTCACCTGGAATATTCTTGGGTTACTCTGAAGTGTCAAGGGCATATATGGTATTTAACATATCAGATCAGAAAGTGGAAGAGTCTCCACACATCCTTTTTAGTGAAAAAAAAGATGTTTCTAATGTTGAAAATCTTGACAGGGATTCCAATCATGGTGGAGATTTTCTAGAAGACCAACAGGAAGAAGAGAAGACTCAGCCGAGTGGAGAAACAAATTCCCCAAATCAGGAAGGTCCAAGAGAAACAGGTGAGTCTTCAACAAATATCAGATTTCTTAAAGACCATCATTTAGATAAAGTCATAGGCAATCCTGAAGATCCTCTTCGGACTAGGTCTCATTTTAGAAATGTGAATAATGATGACTTAATTGCATTAGTCTCACAAATTGAACCCAAAACAGTAGAAGAGGCCTTAGCTGATCAAGCTTGGGTCAATGCTATGAGTGAGGAATTAGGTCAGTTTGAAAGGAATAATGTCTGGGAGCTTGTCCCAAAACCAGATGGTATAAATATCATAGGAACCAAGTGGGTGTTCAAAAATAAGATGAATGAAGATGGAATCATCTCGAGGAATAAGGCCAGATTAGTAGCCAAAGGCTACTGTCAGGAATTTGGTGTAGACTTTGATGAATCCTATGCACCTGTTGCTAGGATGGAAGCTATAAGATTGATGCTTACCTTTGCATGCTCAAAGAATATAAAACTCCAACAAATGGATGTTAAAAGTGCCTTTTTAAATGGAGTCATCAAAGAAGAAGTTTTTGTTGAACAACCTCCTAAATTTTAATATTCTCCTCAACCTAACCAAGTTTTCAGGTTAAACAAAGCCTTGTATGGTCTAAAGCAGGCTCCAAGAGCTTGGTATGAAAGATTGTCTGAATTTCTGATCAGCAAGGGCTACAAAAGAGGTAAAGTTGATCAAACTTTATTTACCAAGGGCATAAATAAAGATCTCATCATAGTTCAGGTATATGTAGATGACATTGTATTTGGATCTACTAAGCATGAACTATGTGATGAATTTTCTACCATGATGTCTGCTGAATTTGAAATGAGCTTGGTTGGTGAACTAAAATATTTTCTTGGATTGCAGGTACAGCAGCTAGAAGATGGGTGCTTCATCAACCAAACCAAATACACAAAGGAACTGTTCAAAAGGTTTGGCATGGAAAACTTAAAGCACATTACTACACCCATGGGCACCAATACTTCATTGGATGTAGATGAGACAGGTAAAGAAGTAAATGCCAAACTTTATAGAGGTATGATTGGATCACTTCTCTACTTGACAGCCTCTAGACCAGATATACAATTCAGTGTAGGAATGTGTGCAAGGTATCAATCTAAACCTACTGAATTACACTTAGCTGCAGTTAAAAGAATCTTCAGATATTTGTCAGCTAGTCATTCTCTTGGTTTATGGTTTTCTGCATCTCACACACTTAACTTAGTAGCATACACAGATGCTGATTATGCAGGCTGTAAATTAGACAGGAAAAGTACTAGTGGCCATTGTAAATTCTTGGGTGGGTGTTTAGTGTCTTGGGGTTCCAAGAAACAACATTCTGTGGCCCTCTCCACTGTAGAAGCTGAATATGTGGCTGCAGGGAGTTGTGGAACACAAGTAATATGGATTAAACATCAGCTTCAGGACTACCAAGTAGACCTGGGGTGCACACCAATTTATTGTGATAATACTAGTGCCATCAATCTTGCTAAAAATCCTGTTTTGCATTCACGAACCAAACACATAGAGATAAGACATCATTTTATAAGAGATGAGGTGTCAAAGAATAATTTTGAACTGATTAATGTAGACACAGATAATCAGATTGCTGACATATTCACAAAACCTCTGGATAATGAAAAATTCACCACATTGAGAAAAGAATTAGGCTTATACAAATTATCTTAATTATGAAGCCTGTTTTTGTTGTGAGGGGTAGTTTTGTTTGTCTGATGTTTAGTCTTCTTTCATGCTGGTTTAAGGGGGAGTTCAGAATGCTTACTGGTTAGCTTTCAGGTATGCTATGTCTTAGGGGGAGCTGAGTTGTGATGTGAGAAGAGAAGTTCTTTGACAGATTCAGAAGGGCTGTCCAGATGTGTAATTTTGCTGGTCTTGCATGACTGATCTAGAGTGGTTCTCTCAGACAGTAGTGTGTCACTTATCTCTTAAATCTATAAGTCAGTAACTCTAATCTCCAGATTAGAATCTTTCCTTTAGTACTTCTTCAGAGATCTGGACTAATTGCATAAAGTATATCTTCCTACATTGTCATTGATTCTGGTTCAGGCCAAAAATTTGTATGTCTTGATATCTGACCCAATCAACTTGAAATCTAGACTTCAAGACTCAATTCAAGAAATAGTCCTTTTGGTATTATTTTCAATCATTCTCTCTCTTTAACTCAAGGGCTTAACTGAACAAAAATGTTCTATTTTGATCACTGAGAAACTGGGAGCTTCATCAATGAAATGAATTTTTCTCCCATGTCATGAGGTGTCAAATGCTTAAAATGAATAAAAAGACATGACAGAGCAATGGTGGCTTGCTGGTGAGTAACTGGGGACTCTGGCCTCTAATCAAGGTGTTTCCTCATGTCAAAAGCCACAATTACTATCTCTGTTCCCTAATAACAAAAAAAAAGTGAAGTAATGAGGTACTCACTCTGAGTAACTGGAGATTCAGGCCTCTAATCAAGGTGTCTCTCTAATGTCAAAAGAGTGAACTACCAACTTACTCATTGATCTTCTTGCAAATCATCTCCAACAAAAAATTCCTTATTGTTATGCAACTAATGGATTGCTTGTCTTCAATACCTTGAGAACACCTCTCTGATTTAGTCTCTTGCTGTCTTGTGGGATAGTTGAATGATCAGCTATATCTGATCATACTTGTGAACTCCTACTCTAAATCATCCACTATGTATGCTGATAAACTTGTCAATCATTCTACTTCTCTATTGTGTACTGGAATCTAAAGAATCTTCTCTTGAGATTAGAAACTCACTTATTCTCTTAAGATCTCCTAGTGACTGTCTACACTATGAAATTACTGCTCTTATTCTTCATGTCTCCAGCACTGTTATACATTCTGTAGTTCTTTTTGCTGATGTCAAAGGGGGAGAGAAGTTTGCAATATTTGTAATTTCAGTGAGAAGTTCTGTAATATCAGTGAGTCTTGAGCTTTGGGGGAGTCATGTTGCTTCGTGGAAGATATGGTTATGAGTTGAGGGGGAGATGAGAGTGTGTTGTAGGGATTGTATAATTCATCTGCATGTGCATGTCTTGAATTTACTTTGTCTGTTGCAGCTGATATAAATTCCTTGATATTGCTTGATTCATAGTGTTGTCATCATCAAAAAGGGGGAGATTGTTGCATCCCTATGGTTTTGATGATGTCTCACACTATAAATCAACCTCCTATCTCTAGATTCATGCTGGTTCATCACCTAAGTGAGTTCAGTTCATATGCTGTTCCATTATTTCATCTATCTACACTGTTTGGTTAATATCAACAGCAGTGGGTCGACTCATCAGCAAGGGTGGGTCGACGCATCAGAGCATTGATAGTTGGGCACAAAGTCTATGCACCAGCTTGATCCATTTAGTCTGTACATTGGCATATCCTCTTCTAGTCTGTACATCGGGCACTTTCTAACTGAAGTCCATACATTGGTCTCAATACTCATAGTTAGTTCAGCTCAACCCTATACATCCTTCCAAGCTTCAACTCTATACATTCGATTGTCAAACTTCATGTCTATACACTGGCTGCTGCATTGTCATGAAGTCTACACATCCGATAGTGTATGTCTATACATCGCCCAGAGTCTTGTTTGCAAAGTCTGAACAGCGTCCGTTGTCAAGACTTCTTGAAGTCTGTACATCGGACTGCTTCTTTTGAAGTCTACACATTGGCTCGTTCACTTCAGCAAAGTATGTACTTTAGACTGTGGCAAAGTCTATACATTCGGTTCCTTGGGCAAAGTCTATACATCGCTTAGTCTGCACATTACCTTCAGCCCAAGTGTTCAAAGCCAAGTCTATACAACGCCAACCCAACACATTGAACAGTTCTCCAAGTCTATACACTAGACTTCATGTCTCTAAGTCTATACACTGGTCTGTGATTCACCAACTCTGTACATTCGATATCTTTTCCTACGCATTGGCCAAGTCCATACACTCAACTTTTCCCTACGCTTTCCTGGCCAAGTCTGTACATCACTAAGTGTGTACATTGCATGCTGCTCAAACGTTCAATGTCTTCAAAGTCTGTACAGCGTCCGTCTCAGCTAGCGTCTCATGCTGCGTCTTAGGCAAGTCTGTACATCGGCCTCATTCGTTCAAGTCTATACATTGAACTGCTCTTCAAAGTCTGTACACCGTCCGTCTTAGCCAGCGTCTCATGCTGTGTCTTAGGCAAGTCTGTACATCGGCCTCAGTCATTCAAGTCTATACATCCACTTGAGCTTCACCAAGTCTGTACAACGCTGAAGACTTCATAAGTCTGTACAGTGCTTGAGCTTCATCTAGTCTGTACATCGCTTCAAGCGATTCAAGTCTATACAGACTACCTTCACATCCAGAGTCTGTACATCGTTTCAACAGCCGATCGTCTCATACAGATCTTTCCAAGTCTGTACAGCCGAGTGTCTAATGCATCGTCTCACCCAAGCATAGTCTTTACACTGGCTAAAGCTGTCGAAGTCTATACATCACCGATGGGGTTCAAGTCTACACACTGCTCACAGTCTTATTAAGAGTCTTACACAGGTTCCAAGTCTATACACTGGTTAGGCTTCGTGAAGTCTATACAGTGGCAGAAGCTTTGTTAAGTGTACACATTAGTAAGGCTTGTTTGCTTTGTTCTTCTTTAGTCTATACAAAGCCTTCACATGCGCTTGTTGATAGTCTATACACTGCCATCCGTCTGCATTGTTCATAGTCTATACACTGCCATCCGTCTGCATTGTTCATAAGTCTATACACTGCCATTCATGCGCATTGCTCATATGTCTATACACTGTCTTCACACATGCGCTTCTTTCATTAAGTCTGTACACTCTCTCACGTTGTACACACTTAATCAGTTGAAGTGTCTGAAGTATATACATTCATGATAATAGTCTGAACTAACTAAGTCTATACATTCCATCTGTCTGTCTGCAGGCGATTCAGGCGGATGATTGGGCACGTGAACCGAGGTTGGCAGTTGGCACGTGATCCAAGACAATAGGCGCATGACACGTGGATGGCAACCTGGTCAGGATGCTGCCATGTGGTCGAAATTCAAATGATCTGGCCAAAAGTGCATGGGCGGGAACCTGGCAGCCACACGCCAATATCTGCTATAAATATGGAGCTTCATCCTTCAGTAGAAGCTTGATCGTGAATAGAGAAAGCAGAAGCCATTGGTGAGAGTTTGCACGATCCAGAAAAGAAAAAGAGTAGAGAGTTCCAGATCCGAGAGGAGTTTGTTCGAGAGAGAGAGCAGTGTGTGTATTGATGAATTGCTTCATTTGAAGCTACATTTGTATTGGGTTTTCAGAACCGATTTCTTCTTCATTGATTTTTTGTTTCTACTTTGCTTTCGTTTCATTTTGTTCATCCTTCTGATTTGAATTGTTTTCCCTCCAGTGTGTGGAGGAAGGGAGTATCACTCCAGTTTCCCTCTGTGTTGCAGAGGAAGAGAGATCGGTGATCTCTGGTGGTGTTAGTGACTGGTTGTCATTAACAGTTTCCCTCCGGTGTGTGGAGGAAGAGAGAGGATTGTCCGATTGTGTTCTAGCTGGGAGCTAGAACAGGTTTCAAGTTCTGTGGGTAGCAGAACTTGGTTGAGGGATTTGTTTCCCTTGGTATTCAAACTGTGTGGCAGCATGTTGTTCGCAGACTGAGTCTGCATTGATCTAGCATCGTCTAGTGGAATCCTCACTCTAGTTGGAGTGAGGGGTGGATGTAGATTGCGGACTGCAATCGAACCACCTAAAAACTGAGTGCCTCCTCTGTGGTTTGCTATTATTATCTGCGCTCTTCATCTGCTTGTCTCTTTGTTTCCATGTGATCAGTTCTTTATTCTCATTTACATTTCTCTGTGTACGGGTTAAGGAGGTGCGTTAGCAGTAGAATTTATTTTCCGCTTAAGTTTCTACAAATTGGGAGTGATCTATTCATCCCCCCCTTCTATATCACTCTTGCTGCGCTAACAGGTCTCTCAGTGGCGGTTGACCGCCAGCCCAGTAGCGGTCGACCGGGATTCCTAGGAACCATCCGTCTGCAGGTTTCTCAGTAGCGGTCGACCGCCAGCTTCCACAGGTCGACCGCCAGCCTCGAGCCATCAATTGTTGACTTTATTTTCCACTTCGAGAAGAGCCATTCTCCATGGATTTCTTTAATCCTAAAGTCACCCAATCACCCACAAAATGTGGATCTGGTCTGGGAGGTTTCCATAGACCATTCAAATGCTATAAAACACATACAAGAGGGTTAGAAACCCTAATGCTTCAAGGGGATCAAGAGAGATCAAGGGAGGCTAAAGGAGGAGATTCACGGGTACTGTAGCACCTCCGTGAATAGTGCTTCGAGCTCAAGTTCTTCATTCATTCCAAGTGATTCAAGCCTAGATCTGAAACCTTCATCCTCTCATGAAGTGAAGAAACAAGCATCCAACCAGAAGAGATCGAAGGAGAGCCCATCAACCAAGGAGTCTATCAATGGAAGAAGAAGAAGGCTGCTACAAGGAAGAAGGAATCTCTTCATCCATCTGAAGGTATGCAAGCTCCATTTTGAACCCAACAACCTCAAAGGAAGAGAAGAAGCAAGAAAGGATCAAGGAGATCAAGGAAGTTGTGCAAGCAAGAAGGAACTGTTACTGTAGCCGTGAATAGTGATCCGTGGATCAACTCTTCATCCAAGAGCTAAAGATTCAAGATCCATCTGAAGCCATCAAATTCCAATAAATTGAAGAAGCAAGCATCACTCAAAGATCATCAGCATACATTCCGGGGGAGCCAAATCAGGGGATTTCTAAACTGTGCCTTATTGTGTTTCAAGCTCATATTCGTGTGTTGTACAAACTGCAAAAACTTATATGTGTGGATCGTTCTGGATCCGTGTTTGTGTGTGGTTGTCGTGGTGTTCCATTCGTGTGTGCGTAGGTCTTCCTAGATCAGCGCGTGTGTGTGGTTTTATTCAAATCTTAGTGTTTGTGTGTGTGGAGTGCTGCACTTATCGCAGTATGTGTGTGCTTTGTTGATCCGCTTGTTGGATCGTGTTGGAGACCTCATCTCCGTGTGTGTGTGTGTGTGTGTGTGTGTGTGTGTGTGTGTGTGTGTGTGTGTGTGTGTGTGTGTGTGTGTGTGTGTGTGTGTGTGTGTGTGTGTGTGTGTGTGTGTGTGTGTGTGTGTGTGTGTGTGTGTGTGTGTGCAGGCGTCGTCCTGCGTGTGTGGTTGGAGCATCGTCTCCGTTTGGGGATTTATCCCCGAGTGAAGCCTCACCGGGTTTGGTGAGGGGTGGACGTAAGATTACCGTCGTTGCATCCGAACCACCTTAAAAACCGCTGTGCATTGTGCTTGTATTGTGTGGTTTACTCCATTTCCGCTTTCTCCATTCTACATAAACGTTAGTTTAAATTGTTGTTCTGAATTTATCTTCGTATATCTTGCATAATCTATATCTTATCATATAAAGTTTGATAAATCCAATTTGTGTTCAAATAGTTTTGAATCTCTTAACTAGCTTTATATCACATATTTTATAAAAGGTCAAAAGTTTTCTTAAAATTGGTAAACACCCAATTCACCCCCCTCTTGGGTGTCATTGATCGTGGGACTTCAACTCTCACCACCCAGGTTACATTGGAACGGTCGATATGGCGATCATGTCAATAATTCAAATTTTGGACCCCAAAATCCCGATTATCTTGTTTATTTTAAACTAAGTTGTTTTGAAAACTAAGTTAGTTCTGAATTAGGTAATTTTAACGTTGTGCCCAAATCAGGCATCCAAATCGGATTCCGTCAGCTCTCAAAAGTCACTCTCACCACCCAAGTCATGTTGGAACGATCGACACCCCGATGAAACTGGTATTGTAGATTTTGGACCTCCGAATCCAACTACTTTAATTTTAAAGTATGTGCATTTAGAGAAATATTATTTTGAGCGTTAAGCCCAAACTGGATATTCAATTTGGATTTCGTCAGCTCTCTCAAGTCACTCTTACCACCCAAGTCGTGTTAGAACGATCGGCACATCGATCAGATCAATATTTTAGATTTTGGATCCCTGAACCCAATTATTTGACTTGCATTAAACTAAGTTAGTTCTAAAAACTTAGTTTTGAATTAGGTAATTTTAACGTCGAGCCCAAATTGTATATCCAAATTAGATTCCGTCAGCTCTCCCAAGTCAATCTCATCATCCAAATCGTGTTAGAATGATCGGCACGTCGATCAGATCGGTATTTAAGATTTTGGACCCCTGAATCCAACTTCTTTAATTTTAAACTAAGTACATTTATGCTCTTTACAAAGCACCTTTATGTCTATACGCGTTTTGACATTATTCTTTGTTTTGTCTTTTATGTCCATGATCGTGTTGAACACATTATCAAAAATATTCTTCTCGATATGCATGACATCGAGATTGTGCCATACAAGAAGAGTTGACCAGTAAGGTAATTCCCAAAAGATGCTTTTCTTCACCCAGTTGGGATCCTTTCCAAATCCAGGGAGCTGTTGTGTGCTATCGGACAATTGTACTACATCTGGTAAATTTTATATTTGTGTCATCATATGTCGACTAGACATTCGTTGTAAGTCTGCTTCATCCATTTCAACAGTATTTTTATGTAATGAGTCCTTTTGCCTTCGAAAATGATGGTCACTTGGTAGAAACCACCGATGATAATCAAACCAGCATATTTTCTTACCATGTTTCAATACAAATGATTTAATATCTTCCATACATTAAGGACATATTAATCTCCCATGTGTGCTCCAACCAGATAGCATTCCAGATGCAGAGAAGTCACTTATTGTCCACATCAGTGCTACCTTCATAGTAAAATTTTGCTGTCTGAATACATCATAAGTAATAACTCCATCTGTCCATAAAATTTCAGTTCATCAATCAACGGTCTGAGATATATGTCCAATTTTTTTCTGGACTATTTGGACCAAGAATTACTAAAGATAAAAATAGATTTTCTCACTTCATGTACATGTCTGGCAGATGGTTGTACAGTGTCATGAACACTGACCAACAAGAGTAAGACGCCATTGAACTACCAAATTGATTAAAACTATCTGTGCATAAACCCAACTGTTGACCTTATGAAGTTTATAGATTTTTTTTTAAAAATACTTATATGAGAAAATGGATAAAATTTGTCAGAGGGGTCAACAGTTCATCCCAGTTCCAGTCAGAAGACCAAATATCAGAAAAAATCCCAAAGCTCTGAAGAAAATATGAAGAAAATGGTGGAGGGGCCCACTTATAGGGGCGAAGGCCCAACTTGGAGAAGGTGGGGGCACTCCCCGCCCCCAGGTGGTCCAGGTGGGGGTGGCCAGTGCCCCCACCCTAACTAATCACCAAAATGAGCGCCTTCGCCCATTCAAGAATTCAGCGGCCCCCACTCTGACACATTCATGAATCCAGCGCCTTCGCCCCCACCCTAACTAATCACCAAAATGAGCACCTTTGCCCATTCAAGAATTCAGCGGCCCCCACTCTGACACATTCACGAATCCAGCGCCCCACCCAGACCCATTCACGAATCCAGCACCCCCACTCTGACCCATTTAGAAATCCAGCACCTCCACTCTGACCCATTCACGAATCCAGCACCCTCACCCTGACTGATTAGCAAAACGAACGCTTTCACTTATTCAAGAATCCAAGTTTTCTAGGGTCCTTGAGAGTTAGCAACATTTTTAACTAAATTGCTCTTTATCAAAGTAGTCAAATCATATTTCCTCATTGTGTGATAGTCATTTCATAATGTCCTAGCATCCCACAGTAAGGGCAACACACAAAGGTTTTCTCATTCTTCTTATACCCGTGTGTGGTGAGTTTTCGTGAGAGACTGTGAATGCTCATAGCTTTGGCATAAGGATTGTTCTTCCTTCTTTGCCAACAGTCTTTGACTTTGTGGCCATGCTCCTTGCAGTGATAATATTGAGCAAAAGATTTCATAACCATCAACTCCCAGCAATTTGACATAATGTGTCCAAACCTCCCACAGTGGTGGCAATAGGAGAGCTGGTCGCCCTTGGTCGATTTCTTATGGTGACTGAAATCAAAATTAGGCTTGCATGCTATCAGTTCATCATTTTTCTTGTCATAGCAATTACGCATCACATGACCATGTCGACCACAATACGTACATGAAACATATTTTTTCTGGAAGGCATGATGTCTATTTTTTCATCAAAACAAGCAAACTTATTTTTATATTTTTGGCTTAATGTTCTCTTTTTCTGGTTTCTATTTTGATTTTGATTTTTCTGGGCCGCATGCTATTTTAGGGGTGATTGGGAAGAGGAGACAACACCCGAGTTGGAACTAAACGAGGTAGATGATTTGTTTTTTAAAAAACATTTATTTATCGGATAGTGCTCAAGCTCTTCTCTCTAGAAGTTCACTTTTATCCTTGGTTGTCTGTTCAAGTTTTCCCGGCCCATAATAGATTTCGACAGTGAGCAGTTTAGGTCTTGGACTTTGTTTTCAAGTGAAAGGATGTGTTGTTCCAAATTGGCCAATTCTTTATCACAAGAAGCAAGCTGCCCATTCAACATGTTATTCATAGTTTTACAGTAATCAAAATCTGTTTGAAGAGCAGCCAATTTTTCTGAATCATCAAGACTCACACCCTTTCCCTTTTCATAAGTGTGTAGCTTAGCTAGTAACTTCATATTTTGCTTTTTCAAAAGCTCATTTTCTTCAGTAAGAACCTTGATTTCAGATAAGTCTTGATTACTTGATATTGTGATGCGGGACGGACTGAGGAGACGACGCTATATGAGACGGACACGACTCGACTAGTAACGACACGACTACTAGAGCGACCTCGGCTCGACACTAAGAGCTCCTATAGGCTACACGTCGCTAACAGAAGTACAAACTCACTCGTCGTCCCATGTGAGGGAAAGCGTGGATCGTGCGCGGTTAAGGAACCGGCAGAGTTCAAGGTAATCTGACTCAACTTCCGGACTCGGATCGAGTCGCGAGACGGGTCACTCTCACACTCACAGCGGCGACATGAACACACGGGCTAGGAACCTACACTCTCATAGCGGCATAAGACCATATACTAGCTAAGCAAAGTAACGCCGAGAAGTTTAGACCGTGACCTCCACGCACCCGGCGTGGCGAAGATAACCCCGACCGATTTACGGACTCCCGGTTAAACAATATTACAGCGGTACAAATATTTGACCCACTCCACGCAGGAAGGTAAAATGTCACATGCGGGGCCCGGGAATCATGCGAATCGGGTTGACGGGCAGCATCTTGATGTCGCCCGGCGGTGCCGAACACGCGTCTAAAGTGCTGTCCGGAAGGCGCGATCTACGGGTCCGTGGGACCCACGGATGGCGCTATCCTCCCGGCCTACTGGGGTGGGGCCTGTTGTGATGGGGACCCCTGGTGGCGCGCCTCCCTGGATGGCGGTCGGCCGGAAACTCCGGTCGGTGGCCGATCGGCTCCGATCTCCACGTTGTGAAGTGGCTGCCCACGGATTCTAGTTTCTATTTTTCAGCGCGCGCTCCGGCGAGATCGACCGCTGCGACCAATCCCGATGTCGGATCGGAACACAGGAGCTATCGTTGGAAAGCTCTCTTGAAATCCTTCAATCTAGGCCTAGAAAGAGGACCTGGATCTGTGCAGATCTGGATGTTGCTGAATTTTGAAGCTTCTGTTGTACAGTACCCGAACTCTTAGATCTGCAGGTGAGTTGTCTGAGAACTACCGTTCACCGTGAGGTAGACGTCCGATTCAGCTCCTGAGCTCTTCAGGAAAGTTCTATGGATTTGAACAAGAAAAACGGAAATAATTTTTTTGGAAGGATTGGTGGAGGTTATGATTTTTTTATGATTTTAACACTAGCGGGTGGTCGGATCTAGAAAATGGAAGACAGTACTATAGATGGATCAGAAAATGAATTTTTAAAAATATGAGATGGCCTCAAAAAATTTCAAAAAAAATTGGGGACGATGGGGTTGGTGGATAGAACTCCCAGTAAAATTGGGAGCTCTTGAAAAAAATCAAAAATATGGGTCGAAGATGGGAAACTTAGGAAAGATGGAAATCAGATCTGAAACTGGCATAACAGAAATTGAAAGTTGGACAAAAATGGAAAATTAGAAAAAGTGAACTAGAAGGCAAACCGAATTTTCTGTGGTGTGGTTGACATCCCTAGAACATCCCCTCCAAATTTGGTGCCATGAAGATTACGGGGGAGAGTTGCAAAATTTGGACAAGCTGTTGCTGCACTGCGCGGATAGAATACCGATGAGAACCGTGGCGGTGCGAGGGCGGCACGATGGCAGCGACGGCGATCACCGGAACGATAAGGGAGGCGTCACACCTCAGAATGGCAACCATCACAGCTGCAAGGGGGAGAGGGAGGAGAGAGGAGGTGTGCGCCCAAGGCTGCTCCAAGCAAATTTTAAGATTTCAAATGCATTAATTCTACTAAAATGTTTAATACATGGTACTTATATGAAATGGCAAAAGACTCAAAATACCCTTGGACCTAGGATTTTGGGGAATATAATAATGAGTAGAACTAATTAGTTCTACACAAATTTTTATAAAAATTAAATGGGGTGATGGTGAGAGGGGGGCGCCCCCTTGACTAGGGTGTCATGGTTGGTGGCCAACCATGACTCTTAAGCACGCTTGTCCCCCACTTGGCCCACCCTTCTAGAAGCCTCCATTTGAATAGTTGACTGACCCCACATGGGCCCTAGGAGTGAGGTGGATCAATGGGAGGAGGGATGAGGGGCCCGTGGGACCTAGGGGTCCCATATTACAAATAAACCCCTCTTACAATCAAAATTACAAACTGAATAAAATGAAACAAACACACATTACACACAAATAAAGTCTAGACAAATATGATAAATTTCGAGACTCAAGGGGGAGTCTCCAGGCTATCTTCGAGCTAGATGGATGCTGAGGAAGCTCGAGTGGTGCTCCGCGTACGGTACCGGTGGCGCGCCGACCCGTGCCGCTCGTGTGCTCTGGTGTCCGCACCAATTCTCCTCGGGTGGGAGAAACTCGACCCTGTCGAGTAAGGGTCCGCGTCACTCTGGTACCACTCCAGTAGGTCCGGATTGATCCGCTGCAACTCTCCATGGGTGATCCACGTGTCCTCAGTGGCGGGTCGCCCTCTCCAGCGCACTAGGTAGCGCGGGTAGGATCCACTCCTGGTAACTGTCACCTGCTCATCCAGTATATGATCTATATGCTTACGCTGCCGTGACAAAGGGGCTGGAGGTGGACACTCAGGTGTGGGATCACTCTCAATTGGAGGAGATGGCTCGAAAGGCTCAGTAGGGATCACCGCTGGGTCCCTATATGCAACTAGATCTGATACATTGAAAGTAGAGCTTATACCATATTCCTCGGGCAGGTCCACAACATACGCATTGGATCCAACGCATTTTAACACTCTAAATCGGCTCCGCGAGCTTGCAATTTCTTAACGGTTCCAGAGGGAAACCGTTCAGGTCTTACCCTGATCATGACATATTCACTCTCTTAGAACTCTCGGTGGTGTCGGTGGGCATCGGCTAGCTCCTTATACCGTACATTGCTGGCCTCAATGTGACGACGGACGTCGTCATGCAGACTCCTAACATGCTTAGCAAAAGAAAAAAAAAATACACGTATGCACACACAACCCTACACAAACCTAATGTTAGTCCGACCTGTACATATGTGGCGGCGGACCAGGACACCCAAATGTGTACCATGCATGCATTTGATGTAACAGGAGGTTGACGTCATGGTTGGCTCCAAGACACCCAAGTATAAACAAGCCTGGCAATGACGTCCTATTAGACTTGGGTGTGGGAGGGTCGAGTGGTTCTGGTGGTCTAGGTGGACCCGGGAAGCCAAATTCACTTTCTCCATTTCTCGAGTGAACTGAAGGGCTGGCCCATGGAGAAAGGGCATGGATGGGAAGTGGTGGGTCACGGGGCTCCCTAGAAAAGGGGTTGACATGATCGAGGAAAGTGTGACCTACCGTGATGAATTCCCATGGAAAAGGATCAAGAAGAGTTATGGATCCAGTGATGTGGCTCTCTTTTGACTCTGGGTAGAAATCCCCAATGTAAGCCAACCCCTCGTCACCTAAGGGGATCAGGGAAATAGCTGTCTCCCTAGGATGGGGGGACTTCCCTATGGGAGAGAAGGGGTCATGGAAGGGAAAGTGGTGGAGCTCGTCTGGTAGAGGTAAGAGCAAGATGAGCTCACTGGTGAAGGGACCCACCGTGTAGACAGAGGTGATAGAACCCAAGGATGGGTATATGAAGCTAAGGCACTTAGGTGGGTCGGGCCTGAGAGCCAATAGACTGGTTAGCTCCATTTGCCTACTTAATCCCTTAAGTAGGTCATTCATAGTGTCCACAAAGTAAGAGGATTGGCAAGTGGTGCTAAAAGTTGTGGTGGACACTATCTGTAGGGTTGGTTCTATGGGAGGGTAGCAAGGGAGTGTAGTATCTAGGAATAAACCCTTCCTTAGCCAACTAGCTAATGGCTCCTCAATAATTACCTCACCCTTTAGGAGCATGATGGGCTCCGTATAGAGTTCCATGGGTGAAGGCCTTGATGAATTGTCACCCTCGGATGGGGAGTGGGCATCCTCCATGATGGGGAGAGGGCTTGGGGACTCCGTTGATGGGGCCGAGTTAAGACTACTGGCGATGACCTCCTTAGGCTCGGGTAGGAGTACATCACTAGGAGTACGTGTCCTATCCACCCCATCCAACCTGTCCAAAATCATTTGCATAAGTTCGGCAACGGAGTGGGTTGGAATAGGGATATCATGGTGGACTCGCCCGTAGTCAACCGTCCTAGGATTGGGTCTTGGCTCATCTACGTGTGGGGCTCTTTGCCTCCGACTAGGACCCACTTGGTTGGAAGTGATTGGGTGGGGCCGGTTGGAGGTGACCGGTTGGGGCACGTAGACCTTCCTAAGCTCTATCTTCATGTCCCACCATGACTCGATGGGCCATTGCCTCCTAACCTCTCTCATTCTTACGATGTAATCCCACTTTTCGGCAGCCTCATGAAGAAGCCACTCTTTGGCGAAAGAGAATTGCATTACCTTGGACATAGTATAACAATCAAAGTAGGTGTCCATGGTGGCCTCCCACTTGAGGTAGATGCCCGGGTCATTGGAGCCAAAAAAATCTGAGGCTTCAGGCCTACAGAAGCGGAGAGGATGGTTGCCAAGCCCATGGGTGGGCCAACGGTCATATCGCCTGGGCGACCGGGAGTCCATTGGAAACTCGGAACTACAAGATGGGCATGATGACAAGAGACAAGACAAACCAACTAATGCAAACACACACTAGATGATGTACTTAGACCTAACCAATATCTGGTACGTGGCGAAGATAACCGATCCGAAGATCACTCGCGCAAGTGTGCGGCTCTTCTGATAGGCGTAGCCTAACGTTCGGACAACACCTTTTGATATACCGGGTTATCGGGATGAAAAATGTAATTTTAAAGCACACTTTTTTTTTGAAAATAATGATGATCCTAGACTCGACTTAGACCATGATGCATGCAAGACTTATGCAAGACTACCCTAGACTCAACTTGGCTCTGATACAAAACTGATGCGGGACGGACTGAGGAGACGACGCTATATGAGACGAACACGACTCGACCGGCAACGACACGACTCGACCGGCAACGACACGACTACTAGAGCGACCTCGGCTCGACACTAAGAGCTCCTATAGGCTACACGTCGCTAACAAAAGTGCAAACTCACTTGTCGTCCCATGCAAGGGAAAGCGTGGATCGTGCGCGGTTAAGGAACCGGCAGAGTTCAAGGTAGTCTGACTCAACTTCCGGACTCGGATCGAGTCACGGGACGGGTCACTCTCACACTCACAGTGGTGACATGAACACACGGGCTAGGAACCTACACTCTCGCAGCGGCATAAGACCGTATACTAGCTAAACAAAGTAACGCCGAGAAGTTTAGACCGTTACCGCCACGCACCCGGCGTGGCGAAGACAACCCCGGCCGATTTATGGACTCCCGGTTAAACAATATTACAGCAGTACAAATATTTGACCCACTCCACGCAGGGTGGTAAAAGGTCACATGCGGGGCCCGGGAATCACACGAATCAGGTTGACGGGCAGCATTTTGATGTCGCCCGGCGGTGCCGAACACGCGTCTAAAGTGCTGTCCGGACGGCGCGATCTATGGGTCCGTGGGGCCCACGGATGGCGCTGTCCTCCCGGCTTGCTGGGGTGGGGCCCGCTGTGATGGGGACCCCTGGTGGCACGCCTCCCTGGATGGCAGTCGGCCAGAAACTCCGGTCGGTGGCCGATCGGCTCCGATCTCCACGTTGTGAAGTGGCTGCCCACGGATTCTGGTTTCTATCTTCCGACGCGCGCTCCGGCGAGATCGACCGCTGCGACCAATCCCGATGTCGGATCGGGGTACAAGAGCTATCGTTGGAAAGCTCTCTTGAAATCCTTCAATCTAGGCCTTGAAAGAGGACCTGGATCTGCGCGGATCTGGATGTTGCTGAATTTTGAAGCTTATGTTGTACAGTACCCGAACTCTCAGATCTGCAGGTGAGTTGTCTAAGAACTACTGTTGACTGCGAGGTAGACGTCCGTTTCAGCTCCTGAGCTCTTCACCAAAGTTGTAGGGATTTGAACAAGGAAAACGACAATAATTTTTGTGGAAGGATTGGTGGAGGCTATAATTTGTTATGATTTCTCACTGGTGGGTGGTCGGATCTGGATACTGGAATATAGTACTATAGATGGATCAGAAAATGAATTTTGAAAAATATGAGATGGCCTCACGAAATTTCAATAAAAATTGGAGAAGATGGGGTTGGTGGATAGAACTCCCAGTAAAATTGAAAGATCTTGCAAAAATCAAAATATGGGTCGAAGATGGGAAACTCGGGAAAGATGGAAATCAGATCTGAAACTGGCAGAACTGAAACTGAAAGTTAGACAAAAATGGAAAATTAGAAAAAGTAAACTAGAAGGCCAACCGAATTTTTTGTGGTGTGGTTGATATCCCTAGAACATCCCCTCCAAATTTGGTGCCCTGAAGATCACGGGGGAGAGCTGCAAAATTCAGACAAGCTGCTGCTGCACTGCGCGGACAGAATACCGATGAGAACCGTGGCGGTGCGAGGGCGGCACGATGGCGGCGGCGGCGATCACCGGAACGATAAGGGAGGCATCACACCTCAGAATGGCAACCGTCACAGCTGCAAGGGGGAGAGGGAGGAGAGAGGAGGGGTGCGCCCAAGGCTGCTCCAAGCAAATTTTTAGATTTCAAATGCATTAATTCTACTAAAATGCTTAATACATGGTACTTATATGAAATGGCAAAAGACTCAAAATACCCTTGGACCTAGGATTTTGGAGAATATAATAATGAGTAGAACTAATTAGTTCTACACAAAGTTTTACAAAAATTAAATGGGGTGATGGTGAGAGGGGGGCGGCCCCTTGACTAGGGTGTCATGGTTGGTGGCCAACCATGACTCTTAAGCACACTTGTCCCCCACTTGACCCACCCTTCTAGAAGCCTCCATTTGAATGGTTGGCTGACCCCACATGGGCCCTAGGAGTGAGGTGGATCAATGGGAGGAGGGATGGGGGGCCCGTGGGACCCAGGAGTCCCATATTACAAATAAACCCTTCTTACAATCAAAATTATAAACCGAATAAAATGAAACAAACACACATTACACATAAATAAAGTCTAGACAAATATGATAAATGTCGAGACTCAAGGGGGAGTCTCCAGGCTGTCTCCAAGTCAGATGGACGCTGATGAGGCTCGAGTGGTGCTCCGCGTATGGTACCGGTGGCTCGCCGACCCGTGCCGCTCGTGTGCTCCGGTGTCCGCACCACATTGACTTAGGTTCATCTTGAAGTTGTCTTACAATTTCTTCCAATCTAGTGATTTCAACTAGTAAGATTCCGTTTTCGTCTCTCAAACACTCAATGTGTTCTTTATGTGTGTCTACATCTAACATGAGAGTTTCATTCATTTCCTCAAGAGCAGAATAATTTTTACAAGGAGAACTATCAATGGAGTTGCTTTCATGCTTCTTTTTCAATTTTTTATTTTCAAATTTTAACATTTGATATTTCATAGTCAACTCATCATGTGCACTCATGAGCTTTTCAAAAGTGATGTCATCTGAATCAGAGCTTACCTCAGATGAAGATGGCTTACTTGACTGATCCGGGCTGTCGGACATTAGACAGTGGTTCCTATTTTCTTCTTCGTGGATCCTAGCCAGTCCGTTTAGGATCTCTTGGGCAGTCGTGCAGCTGGAGACAAAAGGAGACTTGGAAGCATCAACTGTAGCTTTTATCAAATTGAATGCCGCAAGGTTATCAATGTTTTTGGTCCTTTGTTCAACAGACCATTCAGATGTATCGGATGGCGTGTCACGTCCCGAGACATATGTACAACAGAAGTGATATCGGGGAACGTGAGTAATCGACAATATGCCTCAAGCCAGCAATAAAATTAGAGCGCAATAAACATCCGTATAAAGATGGAGTACACAATATTTGACCACAATTTCAACTTTTATTGATAATAATTATTCATAATTACATAAGGTTGACTCTTGATCTACCAGACTCAAGAAAAAAATGAAAATTTCATAATAAGACTCAATAAAGTGAAAATTACATCATGACTCTAGACTACTTGAAACTCTTGACATTCTAAGTCTTCTCTCGACCATCAATCATTACTCTCGGACCCGTTGCTAGAATAATCTGAATTTGACTCACTTGAACTTCTTGAAAAAGATTAGAAAAGTAGGGTAATGAGCACACTTTCTCAGTAGGTATCTTCGTATCAACATGGTGGCATGCTTTAAGTAATTTCATTCTCGCTCTAGTGAGTAAGGTAAAAGAAAATGCGATAAAACACACGAACGAAATCCAAGTAACAAGAAATGAATTATAGAGATATGAAAAAATATGGATGGACAATAGAGCATGATCAAGCAAGATTTATAAGGTAAAGTGGCCTTTCATTAACAAGAATGTACTTCATAACCATAAAGGCTACGCACTAGAAAGTCACAAACAAGAATGTACTTGCAAGTATGTAAATTTGCCTCATGGTTTTCACCCATCTATAAAAAAAGTATTCCCGACGCAATGCGACGTCAGTGTTCATCATACCCGATGATTTTCAGCACGTTTTCGGCTATCTGTCGAGAGGGCTAGTGTGGATCCCTTGGACACTGTCCGTGCCCGCTCTTATATCTTCAAGTTATAGATCAAGCTACTTCCATGAGAATATAGTAAAGTTCCGACCAATAATGTTCAATTTAACAATAGTTTCCATGATAATATAACCAAGGTAAAGAACGCACAATACGAGATCACAAGAATTCCAATGATGACTTAAGACAAGGCCATGTCACGGAAAGAATCCGGCAGCATAATGGCATATTCTTTAACTTTCATAATTTATTAGATAGCTTTGGAATAATGTGTTAGGTTCTAGATAATCAATAGGCCATCTAGGAACTTAGGAAAACCAACCCTAAGGTCAAACCTCGGGTTAGACATAGTTTAGACATAAGACGGTCAAGTCCGGACCGTTTCTGGGAGAAGCAGTCATGCTAGGACCGTTTATAGACATTAGCGGTCATGGAAATGACCGTTTCTAGACTGAGTCGATGCCAGAATGAGAAAGGCTCGACGCATGAAAACTCAGGACATATGCGGTCACAGGCTGGCCACTACTAGACGGTAGCGGTCTCCTGAGGGCCGCCTCTATCCAAGACTCAGAAAAACACTGGTAGTGTATGTGCTTTCTAGATAATTGGGCTTTGAGGGTACAACCAGCTCGACATCCTAGTGAGAATCCCAGGCTCACAGAGACTTACGAAGGCCTTGAAATAAGATCACCTAGTCCGGTGGAAGGAATATCCAATGGAGAGGATCACAAGTCCAAGAGGTGTGCTTATAAGTGCAAAAGTGTATCTCATGGCCACACACCGGGGTACCCACCATGTACTTGAGAAAAGACTATAGATGAGAAGGGATCATGGCAAAACAATGATCAAAACATCACTTAAACAAGTCCGTGAAGCATGTAAAAATATGATCATTAGTACAAGAATATATGTTTTTGGCATGAAATTAGCATAAGCTAAAAATAGGTTCGAAGTGCATAAAGAACATGAAATCTATCAAGATGGATGAACAATATAATCAAGTTCATAAAAGCAAAGTCATAACTAGGAATAGAACCTATTTACTAGGTTTATCATATAGTTAATAGGACCAATCTGCAATCTGTTTAGAGTTATGTTGGCACCCAAAATATGATCAATGGCAATCACGCCTGAACAACGAAAAGAATGCGGCCATCGAAGTGCAAAAGCCAAAGGAAAATCAATACACAAGGGTCCTCTCGGACTACTGAAGTCTCAGGTCACCTGGCAAGAGCGTTAGGGACTCCACCTCCGGATGGTCGAAAGAAATCTACAACAAATCGACAGTACTGTTCGGCCTACCCAACAAATTGGTATCAACTCGGTCGTGCGGAACAAACCCCCTCCGTCGTCCGATCAGGACAAGAATGTACCTGGTGGTCCGCTGCCTGATAAGAAACCCTCCTGAAGTGAAGGAATATCTTTAGCCCCTCAGAACAAGGTGCCGAAGGCCGTGTCAGCGGAAGACCTGAGTGACCGTACGTCTTCTTGCCGGATGGGTCTTTTAGGGACCAGATAGCTACCCAGCCAGGGGGAGAGCAGCCCGGGTAGTGACCCACTCTCTGGGAATGTTACAAGTATAAATGAAGTTGGCCCTGTAGCACGGATCACAGTGCCGAAGGCCATGTTAGCCAGAAACCTGAGTGACTGAACTAAGGGCACGGATGGCGTCGGAATGGGCCAGTCAATGGCTTGAAGGCTTTCCCGATACTTCTCATGACGGTTCCTCATGGCCACGATGAGATGAAAGTTCAAGTTGACTCTCGGAGCCGGTCCAAGATCCGCAGGGTGAGACCGGCCTGAACAAGCGCACCAAGGGGTTAATTTGGCACGCCTCATACCCGACACGCTCCCTTGCCATCGGCGCCCTCTAAATCCATCGCACCCCTACCTAGCGCGCTCCCCTCCACCGGTGCCGTTTGATCCAGTGCGCAAGCGAGCCCTTAACCGACGCGCTCACCCCCCGCGCCGGGTTAAGTTATACTGTTTAAGCCCTATAAAGAGCCTTGATTCGCTGCGAAGGAAAGAGAGAGAGGCAGACGGTGAGAAAAAAAGAGAAGAGAGATTGGAGAGAAGAGGCTTCAAAAAAAATAAAGTCGAGTGAAGAGTTACATGGGCGATCATTCGCCACCCTTCTACAGAAGAGAGAGGCCCGGAGCGAAGAGAGAGGGAGCCCATTCCGATACTCTGTTCTCATTGCGCAAAATAGAGGTGGGTTCCGGCGAGCTTCTTCGATCGTCTTCTTCCCCCTTTTGCTAAATCCTTTATGATTTGTAATTCAACGGGCGATGATATGAGCCCTTAGTTCCGTCTCCCATTTAATCCTTTTTTTCTTTAGCATTTTTTGCTTCATGTATCCCTTTTCATTTCTAATACGAGGAGCTAAGCGACCGGCCTCTGTGCGACAATGCCAGGCCGTATCTGTGTATGCAATATGTTGTTTGCCTTCTAAGCTATGTGATGACCTCCGGGTCTGAATGAAAATATTGGTGCGTGTTTGAGTCCCACTTTCTCTTCCATTGTATCTATTTTCATATCATCTGTGCGCTGTTGTTGGATTTCTCCCATCGACGCCAAATACGCCCCGGGCTACCCAAGGGCCAAATTAACGCCATCCCCCTCCCCGGGGTCCTTTCAGTGGATTGGTTATACCGAGCACCTCGTGCATTTACCGTGGGTTTCACTGCCGGAGACATATGTGTATGTGCACCTCCGCCCATCCCTGGGACTAGCTCCCTCACTGCTCCTCCGTTCACAACTATGAACTGGAGAGAATGTGGCCGTTTCTACACCCTGGGCTCAGTGCATCTAATGGCACAGTTATTCTCCTACATGCCACCTGCTAACTGTTCGAGATTTTGCCATTTACAGTCCCCGTGGCTCATATGCTTATATCTAACCCCCAGATGCTAACCAACTAATCTGCCCATATATAATCTACCATCGTTTGTTTTAATGGTTGAATGACTGATCACTGTATTTTCTTTTACCCCGAGAAGGATGGGGGGAGGGTCTGTCCAATGTGGCCTATCCCCCCTTCCTGTCATATGGGCGATATTAGGATGCCATTATAAATGCCATGTTTCTCTTAACAGTACCAATCCACTAACCGGGGAGGGGAAATATTCCCCATTAACGTCACTGCCATCAGATTTCTCTCTAAATCACCAGAAGGCCATAGGGTCCCGTCCTTCTGTGATGTGGAGCTCTATGAGCCATTAAAGGTGAACATAGACGGATCCCTTAGTCCAACATTGAGTCAAATCCACATCCCTCTGTGAATTGTGGTGGCCATGGGTTACAGAATCCCTTGTAGGCTAGCCCTCGGGATTTCCTCCCTTGCAGGCTGTCCCGTTGAACAATCACAAGCCCACGGAATACTGGTGCCCCTCGTAGGCTAACCCTCCGGGTTTCCATCCGTTTGATTCCGCCGGTCGCCGTCTTGGCCTCCCGGCATTCAGGAGCTTACCCCAGTTTCTGTGGGCATGTTTCTGTTGTGTCTCCTCTTAATTGGCGCTATCCTTGTCTTGTTTTAATGATTGGCAACAATGGTTTGACCATGAGCAATAGTGGTTTAACTAGTCGTTGTCTTTGGCAACATCAACTTTTTATAGGTCAGAATCACTCCCAGTTTCATTTTTTTTGGGTCATTGCAATTTCAGATTGATTAGTCATGTGCACACATTCTAAAGTTAGTGCATGTAGTCCTTCACACACAAGGTCGATGCTAGACTAGTCCGTGCATATATATGTCTAAGGCATTCGCAAGGTCGGTGCAATACAGGGCGGTGAAGTCTGTGCATATCCTGCGTCTTATCTTGCGTCTCACATAGCCTAGCATGTCTACGTCTAAGGTCTGTGAAGTCTGTGCATTTCATCATATGCATACACTGCTCAACTCCGTGCACATCACTGTTCATGGGGATCAGCTCAAAGCATTCATATAGTCGATGCATGTTTTTACACGATCAAAGCTGCATGGAAGGTCCGTGCAAGATTCAGGACCATGCATCATTTATGTCCGTGCACATCTGCCTTCTCGCACATAAGTTTGTGCACGTGGTAGCCACAAGACTTCATAGTTTGTGCAACTTTAAAGTCAGTGCGTCTGCGTCTCATGCTACGTCTGATACACACACAGGTCGGTGCTATTTTCAATCTTGCATCACTGTCAGCGTTCATGCACAGCAGCGACCCCGTCTGCGTCTCATTCTGTGTCTCAATGCATGCCTATGCCTCAATGTTTTTCTAAAGCATATAGGAGGTCAGTGCATTCTCTAACTCGGTGCATGTTTTACATGCACGCATACAGAGCACGGTGCATTGTTTACCTCGGTGCATGTCTTCGGGTGTTCATACGAAAGTCAGTGCATATCAACGTATGTGCTTGATTTAGTCTAGGCAAGACTTGGTCGGTGCAAGTTTATGCCTTGTGCTATACAAGGTCCGTGCAACATTCAACTCGATGCACATCTTCCTCATGGACCATGTTGGCCTGTGCACGTTTACTCACGTGCTACTAAAGTCCATGCATTCTAATGTGGCTAGTCTGTGCATAAGAGTTCTAAAGGCTTAGAGTCTGTGCAATGTTTGCATATGTGTTCACTAAGTCGGTGCAGTGTCTTCCCTTCCACATACAATCTCGGTACAATACACACTTGCTGCATTTGAAGGTCCGTGCATATAGAAAGTCGGTGCAATACACTGTGCATGTTCGTATATGTCTGTCAGCATACGAACTCGGTGCAAGTCACTGTAGATCTCGGTGCATGGCTAAAGCCTATTCAGTCGGTGCATGTTTTTATCTTAGACATATTATAGACGGTGCAAACTTTGCACTAAGCTCTTTTCTATCCTAGGTCTGTGCATATGTCTGTTTACGCATTTCACGGTCAGTGCACATCTGGTTTAATTAAGCTGTCTGTGCAAGGTCTGCTCTTCCACGTGATGAACTCCAATTTTCTGCAAGTGATCCTAAATGATACTCTATCTTTTGCAGGGAACAATCAGGTTCACAGAAGAGGCACGTGAGCTCCGAAAAGGCAGAAGGCTGGCTCGTGGATGTTGACACCCGTTTTATGACCAATAAGTCGGGTCATCTCCTTATTTCATTCTATATGATGCTCCGAGTTGTTCACCTTTGTTGAGCCTTCTTGGTCGATTTGAGGTCCATTTCTTGACTCATGTCTCCTTGGTTGAGTCTAGTTTCTTGTTTTTTTTTCCGTTGGACGAAGCTTAGCAAGCTTTCATTTTTTTGACACTCTATTGTCTCTAACGGTTCTTTGATGGGGCGTTACATCTCTCTGACCCATCTTCCCTGGCGCGTTACATTCTTGCAGAGTCCTTAAGCTTAAGGCTTCTTTCAAACTTATCTTTTTGCTTACTCGTTGAGTGTAACGGTCTATCGTGCGACCGTTACTTTGTTGCAACGCATCTACACTCGACCGTTACATCTATCTAGAGTCCAACATTTGAAAACTTTCCTGTTGATCTTATCTTCTTAAGGGATAAGGTTGTGTGACGGTCTCTTCCTGGAGCGTTACATATCTGTGGCGGTCTATCGAGCAGCCGTTACATCAAACAGAGAGTCCTGCCAAGCCTGGTCTTTTCTCTGCTACTCCGTGGCCGACTTGAGAGTTTGTTTCCTTGATTTCTCTTTCAAATCTGATCCTCAGAATCTTCTGTTTGTTTCTATGGACTCTTGGGAGTATTATCTTCAAGAGTTTACTGAGAAACTTCCTACTTTCTGGCTGGATTATCCTCAACTCGAACCTAGACTTTGAGGGCCTATAAATAGAACCCTTGACTTCATGGCTTGAAGAGGAGAAATTTGGAGTTTACGTCGAAGTGCTGCTGCATCCTGAAGCTAGAACCAACCAAGGAGAGCTACTTCCCACGTTCATCTACTTCCAAAGTCCAGGGAGTATCGGTTTCAAGGGTTTAGTGCAGTCACATCATTGTTCTTACTGTTTTCCCCTCTTCTAAGCAATCATAGCATTGTCCCTATCCATCTTTCACGTTCTTTTATCGGTTGCATTCATTTAAAACATCCTCCTATCTTTTAAAACGCCCAGAGGGGTTTAAAAAAACCAATCTCCCCGGTATTTCCCTCTCCTTTTGGCATGTTCATAAGTTCTTTGGATTATTGATACTACTTTGTGAAAGGGCTAATCTGGGTTATTTTTCTTGTGTCTTCCACTCTTTTGTAGGTTTACAGATTCCATATCACGAGGCCCAAGCTCTTTGGTCGGTTGGAAAGCTTGGAGATCAAAAGATTCCCAACCTTATTCTGCAGAAGCTCTGACGGTCCATCATAAGCGCGTTAGAGTGTTGTAGCAGTCTATCGTGAGACCGTCACAGTCCTGTGACGCACCATCCTTCGACCATTACATCTGACGGAGCTACAGTTTCCTGATTGTTTTCTCTCTCCCGTGGGTGGGTGCATCATCCTCCTATTCCAAGGTATTGATCAGGTCTTTGGCTTATTTTTACCTTGGTGGCGATCACATCTTTCCTTAGTTTGGGCATTAGCTTTCTCTTTCGTCATGTATTTTCTTTACTTTTGCTTGTTCCACCTCTACGGTGTATTTTTTTTATTCTTTATCCCACGCTCCGGCGTGTGTTTTTCTTTCCTTGCTTAGTTTAGTTTTGATTGAAATAGCATGCCCATGCTAGAGCTTATTTTGGTTGCCTAGGTTCATGATTCACATGTTCATAGGTTGATTGATTTCATTACTTGGCTCATTATCTGCTCATAGTTGGCATCATAGCCCATCTTGCAAAAGAAGGGACACATTAAAATCAACAGTTTTTTGGCGATCACGGTGGGACATCTAGTGCCAATCGTGCTTTGATCTCTGTTAAACCTGCTATCATCTCCTTGTCTTTGTTGTTCGTGTTTTCCCTGGATTTTCCTTTTACCTCCTGTTGTTTCTGGTTCTATGGCTCCTCTGACGGTCCTGCGTCCCCGCGTTACACTATTCTGACGGTCTGGTCTTCGACCATCACACTTCTCTGACGCAGGGGTTATAGACCGTCACATTCTCTAGATAGGTACGCATCCCGAGGTGCAGTTTGCTTCCGCAGTTTTTGCTGTGATTTTCATGCTTGGATGCTACTTGGTCTCTTCCTTGGTTGGTTCACATATTCATATCATTGTGTGCATAGTTGTTTGTTAGATCTTGGGATAGAATTCGCATGCACCCCGGTGCACATAGGTTCATGCATATTTTCATACATTAGATTGCATTCTCCTACCTTGGTGTGTGGACCTCTCGTCTCCATATTCCTTGGAGCCGACCAGGAAAACACATCAGGGATCTCCATAAGTCCCCGTGAGCCGTGGATTCTCACATGGACACCGGGCCGGTTGTACCTTTCCTACCCCGTGTCTAGGATTGCATAGGTGAAGGAGTGATTACATTTAGAGTCAGCCAAGTCACACATCCTTTCCTATTAGGAACCTACTGGTGGAGAGCACATCCTAATCAAATCACTAAGGTTCTAAAGGAGGAAATCATAAAAATCTTGTTGCGTCATCTATGTAACTTGGTTGAATTTGAGTGTTGTCATCTCGTTTTCACTTGCATCTTAGTCAGAGTTATCTAAGTTTGATCACTCATTGTGTTTTTGTTGTGTGTTGTTTGCTTTTGTTAAGGTTTTCCGTTGCATGTGGAGTTGTCTTCATCCATTAGAGTCACCTCCTAGGGGCAATTCCTTCTCCAAATTCTACTCCAATCCGCTCTTCGAACCCATCATGGCTTCTTTCAATCCTCCCCGTTCCCAAGAGGAGTCTCTCCCTCAAGGGCTTCTTGAAAACCCTCCTAGGGTTGTCTCATTCTCGTCTGGAGAGGGCTCCGCCCCTCTTCCATCCTCCGTCCCTATGGAGGGAGGCCAAACCACTCCTTCCTTCTCTTCTCCTTCTACTGGCTCCATTCTCCAAATGATGGCCCAGTTTGATCCGGCCCAACTCCAAGCTGTCTATTTGGCCAAGTAGGGGTCCAATACCCCACATTCTACGATTGTGCATGGCCAATCTAATCTTTCCATCCAGCCCACTCCAATTGATCTTACTCTGGTCCAACCTCGGACCATCACCTTTTCTGGTATGGAAACAGGCCAATCTTCCGCTTCGGCCCAGCAATTTTCTGATAAGGGAAAGTCTACTCTCCCTTCTTTTATTCAGGTGGATCATCACACGTCCAGCCCATCGGTGCCGCAAGTCCTTGTTGGCCCTTCAGATTTTCTCTGGGTTGCCCAAGTCCATTCTAATCTGGGTCAGTCTCCGGCCCAATATCCTTCCTATGGGCCCCCTACCTGGACGTTTATCATGCTGCTCCTTCTTATGGGCTTCCACCTTTCTACGACAGTCCATCCTTCTGCTCCTCAATTTCAACCTTCGTCTCTCACTACCCCTACTCCATCTAGGGAGCAGGAACTCCTTGACAAGTGGGCCGCCATGCAACAACATATTGATTTCCTCCAAAAATGGGTTGGCCCACAATCCTTGGCAGATATCCCTGTCCCCAGCTTCCAAAACATTCGATTCCCTCCGCAATCCGAGCTCCCCAATTACCTCAAGTATGATGGGAACGGCAATCCCTTTATTCGTGTGAGGGACTTCTTATATGAATCGGCCCAATTTTAATATGATGATCACCTTATGGCGTATTTGTTCCGCCGATAATTAGATGGTGTTGCACTAGAATGGTTCTACTCTCTGCCATTGGAGGACGCCGAAAGCTTCAAGATAGTGAAAGACAAGTTCATCCAGCGGTTCCAAGATAGAGTCGGCCCAGAATATTCTTTCACAGATTTGGTGGCCGAAAAGATGAAGCCAGATGAGGAGTTCACAACTTACGCTGACAGATGGAGGCAGATGGCCGCCAGGGTGCCAGGTCATATCCCGGAGGAAGAAAAGGTCAAGTTACTCATCTCTAATGCTACTCCGACCTTCCGCAACATTCTGGCCAGGAATGATATAGCCAACATGCACCAACTCTATAGCCAGGCGCGGTTCATTCAAACATAGTTCAAGGACTCCCCCATCCACTCGCTCTTCGAGAATCAAAAGCCAAAATACCACAAGAAACCTCAGGGGCCTGTTACTGAAGGGGTTCAGGCCAATAAACAAGTTCAAGCCGTTACCTTTCCCTTCCAAGCCGCACCCCTCCACTTTTCGTAAAACCCTCACACTCCTCAAAACCCCGCACCACAGAACTCTCAACCCAATCCACGAAACTTTCAAAACCCTCTGCCTTCCTTTGCCACTCCGCAAAATACCTTTACCGCTCCACAACAACCTCCGCACCCTTCGCAATACCATAATGTCCCTCCACCCAACGGCTACAACAACAACAACAAGCGCCCGGCTCCTAAAAGGGCATAGTACCCACCCCTGCCAGAAACCCTCACAGATATCTTCTCAGCTCTCATGTCAGTCAATGCTATACAACTCCCTCCGGAACGGCCCAACTGGAACCTAGCCGTTGATCAGACAAAGTATTGTATGTTCCACAGGCAGCCAGGACATACTATTGAAGGGTGTTTTCAGTTCAGGGATTTGGTCTTTGACCTCCATGAAGGACAAAGGATTGATTGGGCCGAAATGCATAGGGTCATTACTAAAATTAAAGAGAAAAGAAGGCAGTCGTCGAGGCAACAAGTGCAGCAACCATAGGCACCGCAGCCGCAACAGCAACAACAGCCGATTCAAGACTTGGGGATCCATCAGAACCCAATGCCGAACCATCTTCCCGCTCCGCAGCCTCAGCCACCGGCGCCGGCCCAGGTCAACGTAGTTCAACCCTCGGCCCCTGATGTCGGGTGGTCCTTTGACGATGATAGCTCTACGCCGCAAGTTATGCCCCTCCACCACAACTTCCGTATTCTTGCCACTCCTACCATCCTTACGCCTACATACCAAAACCCTCCTCCGCCTGCTACACCATTTATCCTTTCATCTATTCCTACTCCACCGCCCGCCTCTCACACATTACTCACCCCGCTACCACCACGCCTCCATCTAACCCACCACTCATTGCACCTCCGCCTACCTTTATATCCTCACTTCCGCTCGCACTCGCTACCACCAACCCCTCACCTATCATCCTTTCCACCACGCCCTCTTCCGCACCACTCATCCACCCCACCGGGCCTACTAAGTCACTTATCTTGAGCCCATCCGAGGCCGCGGCAGCCTATAACTTCACCCTGCGGAGTGGGCATTTGTTCCATCGTAACTATCCTTCCACTTCTAATCCCCAGTCTTCCCAACCGGCTACTGAGCAGGAAGAAACCGAGCCACTGCCAGGTACCCAATATGATATGCTACATCACCTTGATAGGGTGCCCGCCAAGATATCTGTGCTGGAGGTTATTAAGAGATCTACCCTTCACCAAGATGCTCTCAGAGATTTTCTTCAGAAGGTGATGGTTAGTGAAGATATGGCAGTTGACAACTTACCTACCGCACTGGCAACAATCTTTAAGGGGCCAGCTATTACCTTCTCTAAAACTGAGCTAGCACCACCGGAAGCTCGGCAAATGCCGCTTTACATCACTATTATTCTGAACAAAGTTAGTATTGAGGCGGCACTAGTTGATACAGGGGCATCTATCAATGTATGTCCACTCAGTACCCTCAGGGCCTGCAATATATCAGAAGAACTTCTACGCCCAACCCCCACTACTATAGCTGCTTATGACAATTCTCGGAGGGCGTGTCACGGGGTTGTCACCATTCAAGCTGAGCTTGGGCCTCTTACTATGCCCATTGAATTTTATGTACTGGACATCGACCCCATGTTCAAAGCTATCTTGGGTCGTCCGTGGATCGATACTCTCAGTGCCGTGCCATCCACCATACACCAATGTCTTAAATTCCCTTTTCAAGGGAGGGTGGTCAAGGTCAAAAGCTTATCCACGATCCAGTCTGTAAAAGCCATTTCAGAGAAGATTTTGCCCACATTGTGGCCCAGCAGTCGGCCCGTTATTTCTGTGCTAGATCTGGATTTCCCTTGGGCTTATGCACCATGCAAGCCCGTCACTACACCTGTCAGTATCAAGGTGAAACCCCAGATCCGGGATTCCAAGGGTTGGGATATCATATTGAAGCTAGGCTATCAACCGGGGAGAGGCCTTTGTGCGCAGTTACAGGGGCGTACTAAGCCAGTACCCAAAGGAAGAAAGATGAGCAGACGTGGTCTCGGTCATTGGGAGACCGCATTATCGGTTTTGGGTGATTCAGGGCCACTTACATGGGACTATCGTCAACACTTTGTCAATGGTCCTCTCCAGCCGGGCACCCTAAATTCACAGCTGGCACAGTCGGAAAAGAAAGATACAGCTTGCACAATCGCCAGTCCACCTCTGCTACCAAAAGGGCCTGTTGATGATATGCCAGATTCAGTCAGTCAGTTGCCAGAATGTTCAGCGAACCAGATGGCCATGGTCAGAGGATGAATCACGAAACCCGACTTGTTCAGTGGAGGCCGAAGAAACCAATTCCGTATCTGCAAGAAAAGGGGAGCTCACCCGTCATCATTTCTTGGTCTCCCTCCCGCCTCTCGTCTCTCTTTCAATAATTGGAGTCCATACCCCGTTCACCCCCGATTATGGTCGATCCGTATTTTACGAAAAGACCACTTGAAATCTTGTTTGTTCCATGTGCATGTGGGCGCTGCCCACCCATTGATCTATCAACTCTATTCACTCCTCCTCCCCCCAATGCCCAACTCCACGAGATGTGATTTCGATCCTCTGATCCTTTTTTCAATTGCATATTCCCTGAGTTGTTCCCCATGCAACTTCCTCCTCCTCCATCCTGCTGTGTGGTCTCCATTGATCTCCAAAAAAAATGTCAAATTTGAAACGGAGATTTCGGTGGAAGATTATGCTACCTTGTCTCCATCCTCCGCCCAGGGGCACGAGTCCCCTGCTTCTTCCTTTCCACTAGATTTCCTTTCTCCTAGGTTAGGCGTAGGGTCCATCGAGTCTAGGGAAGTAGGGTCGATTAGAACTAGAGAAGTAGGGTCCTCTTCTAGGATGTCCAATCCTTCCAAGCTTAAGCCGCGCCCGCTTGTGCGTCATTCCAAATCCATTCCTGATAGGTTCTTGCAGGATGTAGCTCAGCGATGTCATGCTCTTTTGAAGTGTCCAGAGTTCGTCGCTACAACAATCATGATAGAAGACGAAGAGGAAATAGAAGGGGTGTGGAGCGATGACGGACTCGGTGTCTATGAAGTCCTGGATGAAAAAGACCCGATTGATGATGAGGACAGCAACGTAGATAACACTGTCGATCTATATGCGCAAGGATTAAAGAGATTCGACGAGCCATCGTCGGCAGTGGATGAACCTACGAAGGAAATAAATTTGGGAACTGAAGAAGACCCTAGGCCCATCATTATTGCCGCTAATCTCCCTCCGCAAGTGAAAGAAGATCTAGTCAAGGTTCTAAGGGAGTATAGTGATTCTTTCGCCTGGTCTTATGAGGACATGCCGGGTGTTGACCCCTCTTTAGTGGAACACCGACTCGTACTTAAACCAGGGGCAACGCCCGTAAAACAGAGGTCGAGAAGATTTCACCCCCACATGGCCTTAAGGATCAAAGAAGAAGTTGATAAGTTATACAAGGCCAGGTTCATTAGAGTTGTTCTATATCCCCAGTGGGTGGCGAACATAGTCCCTGTTATCAAGAAGGATGGAACGGTGCAAATTTACATCGATTCCAGGGATCTTAATAAAGCATGTCCCAAAGATGACTTCCCGCTGCCTCACATAGACGTCTTGATCGATAACACTGCCAGGTACGAAGCTTTGTCATTCATGGACGGTTACTCAGGCTATAACCAAATCCATCTCGCTCCGGAGGATCAAGAGAAAACTTCCTTCACCACGCCCTGGGGCACGTACTGCTACGTGGTTATGCCATTCGGTCTGAAGAACACAGGTGGCACCTATCAGAGGGCAATGATGGCCATTTTCCACGACATGATGCATATCTACATGGAAGCTTACGTGGATGACATCTTGGTGAAGTCGAGAACCAAAGAAGAACACCCCTCTATCCTGGCTAAGGTGATGCAAAGTGCTAGGGAGTACAAGCTAAAAATGAATCCGAAGAAGTGTGTTTTCGGAGTCTCTTCAGGGAAGTTGCTAGGCTTTATAGTTAGCAAACGGGGGATCCAGATTGATCCTAATAAAGCAAAGGCCGTCATGGACATGCCTCCGCCGAAGAATATTACGGAACTTCGAGGACTGATTGGTAGATTGCAATTCATCAGAAGGTTCATATCCCAACATTCTCAGAGGTGCCGCTGTTCTATGAATTGCTAAAGGTGGGAGTCAAATTTGAATGGAATCAAGAATGTCAAAAGGCCTATGAGGACCTAAAGGAATATCTATCCAATCCCCCAGTTTTGCAACCCCCTTGTCCCTGGGAAACCCCTAATCCTATACATCTCGGTCATTGAGGACTCCTTAGGGGCGGTCTTAGCACAAGTAGATGATGAAGGGAAAGAGCGGGCATCTTATTACCTCTCCAGGTTGTTCAACCCAGCCGAGGCTAGATACACCGCTATGGAGAAGACTTGTGCCGCCTTAGTGTGGGTAACTCAGAAGCTTAAACACTACTTCCTTGCCCACCCAGTTAGGCTGATATCTAGAATGGGCCCGATCTGCTATCTCTTAGAAAAGCCTGTCCTCTCTAGTAGGTTAGCTCGCTGGCAGAGCTTCCTATCTTAGTTTGATATCACGTTCGTCGTTCAGAAGGTGGTCAAAGGATACGCCATCGCTGAGCATCTTGCCCATCTCCCAATTCACTGCACGGATTCTATTCAGGATGACTTCCCTGACGAATATCTTTCCATCCTCACTCATCATCCCTTCTGGTCTCTGCACTTTGATGGTGCACTCAATTCTCAGGGCCGAGGGATAGGCGCTATTCTGCTCACTCCGGAAGGAGTGACGATTCCTTTTGCTTATCAACTTCAATTTCCTGCTACCAACAATATTGCTGAGTATGGGGCTCTCTTAGCTGGATTGAAGCATGCCTACCTCCTAGGCGCGCGTTACTTGAATATCATAGGAGATTCTCAGCTCGTCCTGCGACAAGTTCTGTCCACTTACCGCACTCGTGACCCTAAGCTCAAACCTTATCAAGATTTGGTCACACTCCTGGCTAGGCAATTCGTAAGTTGATCTACATCCACACTCCTAGGTCTCAGAACATTCTAGCTGACGCTTTAGCTTCACTTGCTTCCTCTCTATCTTTCCCTCTCAGTCGGAATACTGAGACTATCGTCGTTCAGAGATTGGACGCACCCTCTCTTCAAGATCCTTGGTATGTCAACCTTAGGAAGACTGTAGAGATGAGGGCTGAAAAGGAAGGGTTGAAGGAAGTATCTTTGATGGAATTAGAAGTGATTCTGGAGGAAGAAGAATTACCCTGGTATCATGAGATTGAGTTATTTTGCAAAGATGGATCGTTCCCAGAAGGGGCAAATGCTGAGCAGCGCAAGTCAATAAGGAGAGCCGCCTCAAGGTATACTATTGTCGCAGGAGAGCTATACAGGCGCGCTACTAATGGAATGCTCATGAGATGTTTGGATGATGATGAAGCTTGGAAGGTGGCCGAAGCAGCCCATTCTAGCGAATGTGGAGGTCATGTTAATGGCCAGGCTCTAGCGAAGAAGATCCTTAGGCAAGGCTATTATTGGCCTACTCTAGAGGAAGATTGCTCCCTCTATGTCCGGAGGTGTCTTAAGTGCCAACTCCATGCTGATAAAATTCATGCTCCAGCTTCATCTCTTCATCCTCTATCTGCTTCTTGGCCGTTCTCTATGTGGGCTTTCGACATTGTCAGCCCGCTCGGTGATCCCAACTCTCAGATCAAGCAAAAATCCTTTATCCTTACCGCCACTGAGTACTTCACCAAGTGGGCTGAAGCCGAAGCGTACGTAGAGATCAAAGCTACCACGGTGTGCTGCTTCATCATGAAGAACATTATCTCGCTATTCGGAGTGCCAAGCAGCATCATCACCGACAACGGACCCCAGTTCATCTCTCAAGAGCTCAAGGACCTATGTAAGCAGTTCAATATTACATTGCATCATTCTTCTCTATATTACCCACAAGGCAACGGTCAGTCCGAAGCTACTAACAAAACACTTCTCAAAATCATAAAGAAAACGTGCGAATCTCATAAATTCTCTGATTGTCCAGAAAGATTAGTGGAGGCTCTATGGGCTTACCGCACCTCTGTTCGCACTCCCACGGGGCAAACCCCCTATGCTCTCACTTATGGGATGGAGGAGGTGCTCCCATATGAGATTTTGATCCCTTCCCTAAGGGTACAGCTCGATAAAGAACTTAATCTTGATGAACGTCGAGAGACGTTGCTCGTCCAACTGGAACTCTTAGACGAGAAGAGGATGAATGCGGCCGATCACGTATCTGTTTATCAAAAAAGAGTTTCGCGTTATTTTCAAAAGAAGGTAATCGAGCATAAATTTCAAAAAGGTGATATGGTTTTGAAATGCAAATTCATTCGGTCTGTAGGTCCTAGGTCTAAATTGTAACCTAACTGGGAAGGGCCATTCGTTGTCAAAGAAGCTTATCCAGGGAATGCTTACCGCTTGGTGAACGCCGAAGGTGAGGAGCTCTCTCACGCTTGGAATGGGTTGTGTCTTAAGCGTTTCTTTCCTTAGAGTCTAACCACGTGCCACCCCAGCAGCGAGGTAATCTTCCCTTTCACCCCAAGAGAGGACCCTGAGTACGGCAATCACACACTACACGACGTCCCTGGTCGGGTTTTCCGCATTGTAGACACCGTTTCTCCTTGGCCATGCTTTGGGGGAAAGTCAAAGTCCCTGTCCGTTTCTTTCTTCGGCTGAATCCAGGGGCAAGAAGTAAATAAAGAGGCGACGACCGATCCAGGCACCCTGACGAGAGGAGGTCTCAAATAGGGGCAGTCCGTTATGACCTGACGCCACAAGAGAAAGAAAAAAAGGAGTAAAGAAAAGGAGCATTCATTAAGTCAAAGTCTATCAATCATAATCTCAAAGCTCCAAGAAAATAAATACTAGGCATGGCAAGAGTGACAGTACAGTTTCCCCGCCCGACGCTATGAGCCCGGCCGTATGCTTGCCTAGAGTGGACAAAGGTTCGATGACGGACATAAAGCCCCGGCCCAACAGACCGAGTCTCTGAATGGGTTGTCTAGAAAGGGACTCAAGAGCTAAAAACTTCTATATCTGGCCTAAGCTTACCCCCGTATTCTTTCTTTCCTTTTAGGACTAAGACAAGTACCCTGGGTATAGCCTTGGTAAAGACACCGTCATGCAAGTTGGGCCCTGGCCAGGGGCTGTCACCTCTATTGCACGCCAACCTCGGGAACTCTTAATGATATGAGAAGTACCCACGTTGCTAGGGGAGGCAATGTTTCCAAAATTCAAAAAAATCATATATTTCAAAATCCAAAAAAATCATATATGTCAAAATCTAAAAAAAAATCACATGTTTTCAAAATCTGAAAAAATTATATAATCAAAAATCCAAAACACCAGATATTTTCAAGAACTCACAAAAATCCAAATGTTTTCAAATCCAAAAAATGCCATCATATGCACCGCATACATTGCATTGTTTCCATTTCATATTCACCTATTTAATAAGGCTCCACCCCTTGACCAAACATCAAGAAATGGTCAAATTCTAACGTGCTTTAGGCAAGGGGTTGAGTCTAAGAACGGATCTTACTTGTTTCTTGTCTAAGTATGTGCAGAATGCAGGTTCAAGCCTAAGACTGCAAAATTTCAGGCTCAAGCCTGTAACGCACCAGCGTCAGACCGTCACCGATTTGTGACGGTCACCATGTTGACCATCACAGACTTCTGAACTTTGAAATCCATTGCTCTTCAGCAAGCTCTCTGACGCGTCCAAGGTGGACCGTTAAATCACTCTGACGGCCAATCGATAGACTGTTACATACTCCCGAGGAATTCAGCCCTCTCAGCTCATTTACTCTAACGGCTCATTGTAAGACCGTCAGGAAGTTGTGACGGCCCTATGTAGAACCGTTACACCCTCCAGGAATTCTACTTTCTAGAACATTCAAGCTAAGTCAAGCAACGATCTCGCTTCCATTCAACTAAGGCACTTTCCATATCATGAAATTGAACTCAATGAAACATAATTGATAAAACTTTAAACTGTCAATTACATCATTCATGAAGCAAGCTCAAACTACATTCAATTTTCTATCCGCAAGAGGGCGGATCTTGCGCAATTCTTTCACATAGCTACGGCGTCCCTCGTCGTCTTCTTTCACTTCTTCTTGCCACGGGCGCACTTTGCTGATCTCCCACATGGTCAGTGCGTTCCGGATCACTCTTTCATCCTCCTCGGTCCCCATCTTCCTAGCTAGAAGGGGAGGGTTGTGTGATAGTGCATGAACTTCGGTTCGGGGTAGCCCAATTTGAAGATAGCACTGGTGTGGGTTATAGATCGCCAAGGTAGTATTCCCACTAACTGAAGATCAAGGCCTGGTCGCCGTGGTACCCTAAGCAAGGTGCTCCGCAAAGCTCTTGGACGCATCATGAATTTCTCTATTGATAAAGTATTGAGGAAGAGGCGCCATTCATCCCGTGTTTCTTGTCTGCCGTCTTGCATTCAACCTGTGAAGAAAATCCAAAGGCACCTCCAATGAAGAACAGAGGGTGGCTCCCAAAGATCCGGCTAGCTGAAGTTATGTTCTCCTTGGGTTGGAACTTGATTCTCACACCCATCCAACACTCGAGGAGTATCATAGAGCCGAACAAAGGTCCTCCTAAGCAAGCGGAGCTAAGTCCTTCATAAAGGTATGAAAGGATTGCTTGAGATATGGACAAACCCCGCCACAACCCGCTGATGATGCTAAGGTTTTGGATATCTAAGAGGTGGTCGGTGGTAGTGAAAAGGAAGACTCCGCATAAGCAAACCGACACGGCTTTGGCTATGGCTTCGTATCTCTCCCACTTGTTCTTACAATGAGAGACTATCCATTGAGCCATGGGTATCAAGTGAATATTGTTTGGGCTGATCATGGTCCTCACGTCCTTTGGGTTGTGTATGAAATCGCTTAGGATCAAAGATGGGTCAACAGGTTCGATCGTATGGCACACTAGACCTTCATCCCCCACTTTAGTCTTAGCAAGGGCTAGGTAGGTCTCTACCTCCTCCAATAGGACTGTAGCTTCAAAGGAAGGGAAACGAAGGTATGTGTTTGTGGATGCCATAGTTCTATAAGGGCTGAAATGCTTGACCAATCTAAAGACAATTTCTGGAAGTTCTTGGCCAAAACTAGCAAAGGTTGGAGTGCCATGCCCTAAGAATTGAAGTTACTTCTAAAGGGAGTTCTTTGACCATGGGAGCCACCCACTTTATGTTGGAGTAACACCTTGGACCAGGCAAAGGCTAGGAAGAAGAAGAAGGAAGAATCATGAGAAGCATAAAAGTGCAGCAAGTTATGAACTTTTGAGGATAAATTGGAACTTACCACCCTTTGGGCACTTGAGCTCAGATGCTTGGGGATTGATGTCAACCGTTGCAGCTCCCCATGCTCCTTCTTGGCTGCTTTAGGGCCGGTGTAGACCCTCTCTTCCATGCTTATCACTTCGAAGCTTCTCTTCATGGTGTTCCTTGCCCTTTGATGGAGGTTTTCTGCCCTTGTAGCAGAGAATTGGTGAAAGCTGCGATTTTTGGGGCTTGGTTCTATCTTTTAAAGGATTGATTTTGATTAGAATTGGGTTAGAAGGCCTTATCCTGAGTCTAGGAGAGTTCTAGTATGGATTAAGGTATCCTTGCTTCGAGTTTGGGCTCTCACGGTAGAATCCGTCTCGGAGTACACTTTGTTCTCTGGCGGTCTATCGTACGACCGTCACACATCCTTGACGCTCCATGACTGGGCCGTCACATTTCCTGCTACACGAGTTTCAGTTAATCAGGCTCTGTCATGTCTGACGGTCTCATCTATGATCGTTACCTTCTCTGACACTTCTTCAGTGGACCGTCACATTTCCTGCTACACATTTAGCCCAATATCGTTCTATCATGTCTGACGGTCTCATCTTGGACCGTTACTTATCTCTGACGCTCCATCAGTGGACCGTCACATTTCCTGCTACGCAGTTTTCAGTCCACCCTCTGTCGTCTCTGACGGCCTGGTCCTGATGCGTTACATCTGTCTGGCGCTCTCCCTCTAGACCGTCACACCTTCTGCTGCAGGTTTGTTCTCTCCTTTTCTCCTTGGTCTGACCTGCCGGCCCTACACTTTGCCCCTGTCCATTCATTTACACTCCCGTCCACATCTATTTTCATCCATTCGCACACATTCACATCCATTTCACATTCACATTCGTTCATTCATCCACATAACAAAACAAAACATAAAAAAGATTTGCATTCACTTCATTTTTCATTCACATGAGTCATGTACAAGTAATGGGAATAAGAAGAAAAGAGAATACATCACTCGGCCGGTCTATCTCCCGGGCCCTCGCTATCACCAGCACCCTCTTGCCGCTTGGCTGGCGGCTCCATGGTACTGTGATCTCCCTCTCGTAGTCGTCTCCTATCCGCCTCCTCGTTCCTCCGTTGATCGGAAGAACTAGCCAGGTAGTTTCCTACCGAGCCGCTCGACATTCCGCTCCATGTGCTCCCCGCTACAGCACTCCGGGATCCACTAAGTGCAGGCCCTCGGCTGATCGTCCGGACCATCCGCTCTACGGCCCATAGCTCAATCTTCAAGTCGTGAATCTGAAGCCGTGCCGCCCGAGCCTCGGACCGATATCTCTCAAGGTCCGTCGTCTGGGTAGGTGTCTGCTCTAGCTCCCCTCTCAGCCGGGCTACCTCCGCCCGCAGGTTCTCAGTCTCTCCCCGAGCTCGCTCTGCCTCAGCCACTGCTGCGGTCAGCTCTCTCGCTTGTAATTTGCATTTTGCATTGTCAGTGTATTAGGCATTTAGTGCATAAACATAAGCATTTTTTAGTCAGGCATTTAGTGTTTTACCCGCTCCGCGTGGGTGGCCTCCGCCTCCTCGGCCCGAGCAACCACTCGAGTGAACTCTGCATCTCGTTCAGCTCTGCCCCCGGCAGGCTGTGACGATGAAGATGGAGCATCCAATCTCGCTCTTTGGGCTCCCTCAGCCTGCTGCATTTAGAAGTCAAAGTTAGTCATATTCGCATCATAAGCATTTAAGTCTTAAGTGTAGAATCTCACCAGGAGCTCCAAAGCAGTCCGGTACTCATCCCGCTGCTGGATGGTGGCGTGAAGGAGTCCCTCGAGCTCGGCTATGCGTCCCTGAGGGTCTAGCTGCATTTAGAAAGCATGAGTTAGAAGCATATAGCATTGATTTAGAATAGACATAGTTTAAGTTTAGAATTTCATACCGGTCGTCGGGTGCCTCTGAACACCTGGTCCCCATACCGCTGCGAGTAAGCCTTGAGGTAAGCCTCCCGATCCTTCACCGCCCGGCCTCTCTTGTTCCAATCATGCACGTACTTGGCCTTTCGGGCGCACCAATCCACATTGCCGCTAATACCCTTGGAAGACTTGCCCGGACGCTCATCATTTCTGCGCGGGAAGGTCACCTCTGGCTGATGTAATCCCCTAGTCCTCAGGATCAGTCGGTAGTGCAAGGGCTCGATGACGTTGATGCAGTGCAGCCATACATCTCGCCCGCTGTATGCCAGGGATGCCTTGACCCATGGTTGTCCCTCGTGGCCCTCGTCTCGGTATGGGGTCCATCTCACCTGAAAGTCATGTCAGTCCATTTAGAAGCATTTAGAGGCATCTAAAAGTTTTTTTAAGGCATGTAGAAGCATTTTAAGTTTGGAGCTTACCGCAGTATGCGGGAATGAGTCTAGATCATCCTGGATCACCCGGGTCAGTCTACTGATCGACCCCGTGTCCCTCACTACTACCCATCGCCTCGCGATCGGGGTCTGCTCAGGGTGTAGCTGTGTACCTCACCCAATCCCTGGGAGATAGACGAAGCTCCAGATCTGCATTTTGAGTCGAGTGTCAACATATCGATTGCATTCATGAATTTCATTTGCATAATCATATAAGAATGCATTTTTACTTGTAGGAAAGGCGAGAAGCCGCCCAACATCGTCCGTCGGTCCGTGGTACTAAGTGACTCGAAGAGGAAGGCAAGCGCTGCCACTCCCCATGCGTACTTCCCCACTCTGCCCAGATCCTCTAGCAGTGGCAGCAGTCTGCAGCTAATGACGTCAGCTCGAGTCGAAAAGAGTAGTTTCCCAAACAATAGCATCATGAACCGTCTCAGGACTCGATCTCCTTCCTGTCCAGCCTCCGCCGCCACTCGTGGGCGTACCTGCTCGATCACCCTATCTAGATGCTGTTCGGGTAGCTCCCCGACTGCTATCGCTGCTCCTCTCAATCCCAGACTGTCCTGCAGTCTCGATCTCGAAAGCTGGGATGAAGTCTGCCCCAGCTTGATCAGGTCCAACCCTAGCAGCTCCTGGGCTTGCTCTCTATAGTCGCCATATGTCCACCCAGTCATCGCTGCTCCGTGCACTCTCAATCCGGCGATCCTGGCCATATCTTCTAGTGTTGGGATCATGTGACCCCAGGGGAAGATGAAAGCTCGGCTGATCGAATCCCATCTCTCATGGAGCGTGTACAAGAGAGGCGTGTCCATCCGTGTCACCTCGATGCTCAGCACCTCGGCGAAGCCCATAGCAGCCAATCTCTCTCTCTGAAACTCGGGCAATGCCTGGTACACTGCCCGGATCTGCAGCCAAGAAATCCTCGTTCTTCTTTTCCCCTGCACATGTAGAGCATAAGTCAGTCATTTGCATCATAAATTCATTGCATTGCATTAATATAATGAAAAACAAAAAAATTGAATAATTGAAAATCCCCTAAAAATTGTTTCTACCTTTGGTTACTCTGACGGCCTTATGGTGGTGCGTCACAGTACTCTAACGCACCAGGGGTGGTGCGTCAGAGCTGTGACGGTCGCTGCAACGACCGTCACGTTCCCTGCAAAGGGGCATTCTCCCCTTCATTTTCCTTGGCTTTCCAAAATGGCCATATGGCCTACAATCATTCCTAAAGGGTCCCCAGACCCGTTTTCTACCCTCCAAACATACATGCATGCAACAAAAAATTAAAAATTGAAGCTTTGGGGTGGGCGGCCTACCTCGGGGTCTTGGCCCCTCTTCTTCTTTTTCTCCCTTGCCGTGGCTTCCTCTTCACATATGGCCTCCCCCATAGCTTCCTCGGCTTCCTCTACGGTCATGGGAGGAGCTTCCTCCGTTGGTTTGCTCATCGGAAGGCTTAGAGCATCCTCTTGCTCAATCCGGTGTTGGAGGCGCCGGATGGCCAATCGTTTCTTCCCTTTCTCCCTCACCTTCGGTGGCTGGGATGGCTCGCCGCCGGCCATCGTTCGTCAGACGGGGGTGGACGGTAGAGGTTGTTGGCACGGTTGAGGTTTTTGGGCGTTTGGGCATTTTTGGTTGAATGAACGAATGGACGAATGACCGTTCGGTTTTGTTTTTTTGAACGATCAGAAAATGTAACGGTCTATCGTAAGACCGTCACAAGTCTCTGACGCATCCTCTATGGACCGTTAGGTCATTTGAATGATGTCTTGTAGAATGTGAACCGCCATACTCTAACGGCCCAAAGCTAATCCGTCAGAGTGTTCTAACGCACCCTTCTCAGACCGTTACATGCTTCAAAGTGTTTGATGAATGATGATGCTATATTTATCAGAATTTTCATGATTGTTTAAGTATCTTGCTTTGATGCTTATTGAATGGTCATGCCTCGTCTTATCAATGGAATTCATGCTTATTGTGTTGTGCCCCTGTGGTTTTGATGATGGTTTTGATGATTGGTTGTTGATGTGAGTTAATCAAATGTTCAGTCATCTTGCTGCTCAGTTTAGATTAACATATTTGATGTTCAGTCATGCTACATGTTAAACTGATGCATAAAGCATTCATTGCTGTGGTTTTGATGATTGATTTGGTTTTGATGATTGGTGTTTGTTGTTAATCGCTGTGAGTCATTTTTGTTGTGTAAGTCATTGCATTTGAAGTTCAGACTGTTATCTGCTGCATAAAGCATTCATATGCATTTACAGAGTCTATACATTGATTGGCAGTAAGTCTGTACATTGAGCGTCTCTTAGAAGTCCATACAGTGCATTGCATTGGCTAAGTGTATACACTGTCAGTCTCATTTAGCGTCTAAGACAAAGTCTGTACAGCGCATCACTCACGTTGGAAGTCTATACATTGGCGTTGGTCATCCAAGTCTGTACATCACTTGGCGCTCACAAAGTCTGCACATCCTGTTCAGTGAAGTGTGTACATTGCATAGCATGTTGCGTCAACGCGTGAAGTCTGTACATCCACAGTTAAACTTGAAGTCTGCACACTAGTCTTCACTGTCAAGTCTGCACATTGGTCTTCGATTTCAAAGTCCATACATTGGACTGTTCATCAAAGTCTGTACATCGCCTTCAATCTTCAAGTCTATACACTAGCCTATTCTTCAAGTCTGCACAGCCGTTAGCATTGGACTTCATGTCTAGACATTGCACTGTAGCATCCATCGTCTTCGTGTTGTTTTAGTATCTATGTCTTCGTGTTGTGTTTACGTCTTCGTGTTGATCTGACTTCGTGTCGTTTTCCCTCTTGTTTCTCGTTTCCCAGTGAACCCCGTGTCGTTTCACCTCGTGCTGTTCTCACTTAACTTCGTGTCATGTTTCTGAAATAGCTCGAATAGTTCTGATGAACTTCGAGTCGTTTCTCTGTAGACCTCGTGTCGTTCCTGTTTAGTAACCACACTTCGTGTCGGTTACTGTTGTTTCTGTGTCCTCGTGTCGTTTTTTTTCCACAGCGTGCAGAACATTGCAGCACCTCGTGTTGCTTTCTGTGCCACTTCGTGTTGGTTTCTATTTTTGTCCTCGTGTCGTTCTCTTTGATATTCGGTATGTCAAGTTGCTCTTTACTTCGTGTCGTTCCCTTTATTGTGACTTCGTGTCGATCTCCTTATTGTGTCTTCGTGTCGTTTTTGTTCCATTGCGTGCAGAACATTGCAGCACCTCGTGTTGCTTTCTGTGCCACCTCGTGTCGTTTCCTCAGTATCTTGTTGCTCATCTCGAGTCAGTCCTCTATGTTTGCTCTTGTGTCTTCGTGTCAATTACTGTAGTTCCTCGAGTTGTTCTTCTGCTTCCACCGTTTCATCACGTGTTGTTGAAGACGTGTCTATCTCATGTCTTCGTGTCGTGTTTCCTACACCTCGTATCTTTGTCGCCTTGTGACCTCACCTCGTGTCGGTTTCTGTTTGTGTCTTCGTGTTGTCTTTGTATTCGTGTCTTCGTGTCTCTTTCGTATTCGTGTCTTCGTGTCTCTTTCGTATTCGTGTTTTCGTGTGTTCTTTGTATTCGTGTCTTCGTGTTATTCTTGTGTTTATGACCTCGTGTCATTCTCTGTGTAGTACTTGTTTTGTCACCACTGTATCTCGTGTCGTCCTCAGTGCAGTGCACCTCTTGTTGTTTCTATATACCTCATGTAGCTCTATTGTTAATGGTCATACAACGTATTAATAGTTTTAATCTCATTACTGGTCCGAGGAAGAACATTCCACACTCCTGGGCTACACGTGATCCGAGACAAGAGGAACCAATCTGCTAAGGACACGTGGCAGGAAGATTCTGGATCGAGCGTGGGAGGCACACGCGTTTTGTGCCCTATCCACCTGCTGTTGCTGCTATAAATAGAACCCTTCATCCTCAGATGAAGGTGATCGACAAAGAAGCCTGAAGAGCAGAAATCCCTTCGATCCAGAAAAAGAAAAAGGAGAAAAAGAGAAGAAGAGTAGAAGGAGAAGAAGAGAAAGAGAGAGATAGAAGTGTGAGCCGAAGAGAATAGAGGAGCAGAGATCGAGAGAGTGAAAGAGAAGAAGAAGAAGAGAAGAGAAGAGGAAGAAAAGCTTACCTGAAGATCTGTCTACTGGACCGTGGATCAAATCCAGGCCAGTCAGCTCCGTTGAGAGCCACATTGTGCATTTCATCTTTCAGCTTTCTGGTTGCTGAAGTTATTTTCGTTTATTGTTTTCCTTTGTTTTCTGGTTTACTGTATTTTCTGATACTCTGTAGAGAGGTCGGGGTTCCTCCTGCTTGTTCAGGAGAAGGGAGATTGATATCTCCGGTTGCAAGTAGCTGGGTGCTACTTGTGGGTTCCCTCCGGTTTGGAGGAAGGGAGATCTGATCTCCGGTTCTGGGCTTGTGGATTGCAAGTCCAGGGGTCCCTCCTGGTCTGGAGGAAGAGAGGTCGTCGACCTCTGATTTGCTGGTCACTGGAAGTCACCGGTTGGTTCCCTCCGGTTTGGAGGAAGGGAGGATTGATCCTCCGGTTCTGGTCTTGTGGTTGCAAGACTAGGTGTTCCCTCCTGGTCTGGAGGAAGAGAGACTTCGGTCTCTAGTTTCCAAGTGGCTGGGAGTCACTTGGGGTGTCCCTCCGGTTGGGAGGAAGAGGGGAGGTTGTTCCCCTGGTCAAGCTGTGTGGCAGCACCTGTTGCAGACTGAGTCTGCTGTTTCTAGCGTGAGCTAGTGGAAGCCACACTCGGGTTGAGTGTGGGGTGGATGTAGGTCTGCTGGACCGAACCACCTAAAAATCTATTGTGCAGTGGTGTGATTGTCTTTTTGTGCTTCCGCTAGGTGATTGCATAGGGGCGCTCCTTGTGTTTGCCTTCTGGTTGAGCAGAAGAGTTAATTAGTTTTCAGATTGAGTAAATCTGTCTGGTTAGCCCCCTAGTGACCTCACTTTGTGTTTGGTTGTTTCACTACTGCCAATTTGCCTTCAAGTATATTTGGTTTGCGAACGAGCATTTTTAGTAAGCGAAATTTTAACTGGGCGAAAAGGTTTTTAAGAGGAAATATTCATTCACCCCCCCTCTGAATACTTGCACCGATCCTAACAGTTGGTATCAGAGCAGGTTTCTGCATACAAGGTCCAGCGACCTGCAGATCGATCTTGCAATCTTAGGTGCTAATTTGTTTTTAGTGCATCAATATTCTTGTTGCGTTAATCTGTGTGTTCTCATGGCCCATCCACCGATCTTCAGTGGTACGCATTTTGATGCATGGTTCGCTGGTTTGAAGAATTATGTTAAATCTGTGAATCCAGACCTGTGGAAAGTAATTTCACATGGTCCTCATGAACTACCAAGGAAAAAGTCCAAATGGACTGACAGTCACAAATCCATGCATGAAGAAAATCAGATAGCAATAAATCTAATGAAGGCAGCTACTGATAGAGCTTTTCATTCATGTTTCTTTGACTGCAGTTCTGCTAAAGATATTCTGGATACACTGAAGCGAACTCAGGAGATAGATGTGGACAGCTGCATGATGGTCAACAGAAGAAATCAAAGTGCCAGCGATCAAGGCAGCAATCAAACTGAAGAAGATGATGATGATGAGGTAAATCTCTTCGAGAATTTCTCTCTAGAAGATTGGGAGAATGCATATGCTGAATTATTTGAATCTCATGAACTGTTAAGAAAACAGTATAAAAAGTTGAAGAAGAGTACTCGGGTAGATAGTTCTAGCTCTCCATGTAAAAATTGTTCAAGTACGAAGCAATCTCATGATGCATGTCTGTCTGATAATCATATGTATAAAAACCAGAATGCAGAACTGAAGAAGGAACTTGAATGTGTTTACTCTGAACTGAACAATCTAAAATCTGAAGATGACTCTCTCAGAAAGTTCTCTAAAGAAAATGAAGAACAATTAGAGAAACTTAAACGAGAGAATGATTTGCTGATTGAAAATTTAATGCCATAAAATCTGTAAACATAGATTTACAGAAAGATTTTGAAAAACAACAAAAGGAATTGAGGGAGTTTGAAGCTAGGAGAGAAAGCATGGTTAACTCAGAAGATCAGCTTCTAATAAATGAGTTAATTCAAAATGATAAGCTTAAAGAAGAAGTTGAAAAATTAAAACTGTTAAACAGTGCCATGTCTGAAAGACTTCTCACATTGGAAAAAGGAAAAGCTATCTGTACAAACGAGACTGAAGAGGTAGATGAGCTGAGAAAGGAAATTGAAGAATACAAAACAGCTAACAAGGTTTTGAATGAAGCTGTCAATTGTAGTGAACAAGAGATCGCTAGTTATGAAATACACATTGCATCTCTTGAAAATGAAATTCAGGATTTGAAAGTTTCCTTGTCTAAATTTGTTGATGGGCAGAAAAACCTAGACAAGCTGCTAGGTGTAAAAGTCAATGTCAAAAAGGAAGGTTTGGGCTACAATAATCTAAATAAGAAGGCTTTGCAGAACAAAGTAATGACATCCTTTGTAAATACTTCAAATGTAGCCACTACATCAAAAGACAAACAGCCCATTGTTCAGAAAATACTGGGAACAAAGATTAACTTTAACAAGGAAGGACTGGGTTACAGTCCAGTCATGAGGAAGGTTGATGGAGCCAACCTGAAAACTGTCTTTGTCAAATCTTCTGAACAGGAAAAGCCTTCTATCTCATCTCCACCTCAGTACAAGGCTAAGAAAACAGAAAAACAAAATAAAAATCATAAAACATCAAAAATTCAAAGGAACAATCTGCATGCTAAAAACTCATCAGATAAATGCCATGTTTTAAAGAAATCAAATGGCTCATGTCATTATTGTGGTAAGTATGACATCTTATGAGTAACTGTTTTGTGATGGAAAAAGATGACAACAAGCATGCTAGAAAATCTGTGTCTGGTCAGAAAAAGAATGTCACATGTTCTAATTATGATAAAGTAGGACACACTACTGCTCATTGTTGGTTTGCAAGTAGTAAGGAAAAATCATGTTCATATCATACAAAACACCTTGCAAATCAGCATGTCTTTAACAAGAACCAGCACATTATATGTTTTAATTGCAACAAAATTGGTCACAAGGCCTCTGAATGCTGGTCAGGTTCTTTTAAAAGAAATTCTACTTCATGCTTTGAATGTGGAAAGCATGGCCACAGGGCCATTGATTGTTGGCATGCTCAGGGTAGAAAATTCAATTCTAAAATTGTTAAATTCCCTGCCATTAATAGAAAGTCTTCTGCATGCTATCACTGTGGGAAGTATGGCCACACAGTCAAGGACTGTTGGCATGCCCAAGGGGGATATGGCAATAATGAACTCAATTTTAAAAAGAATGCCTTTTATTGCTCTCACTGTAGAAAGCATGGCCATACAGTCAAGGACTGTTGGCATATTCAGGGTAGAAGTGTGAATCTCAAACATGCTAAATTCCCTGTAAGACAATTTGCAAAACCTTCATGTTATAACTGTGGAAAGCCAGGCCACAGAGCTGGAAATTGTTGGCATGTTCAAAATAACCCTGCTAAACTCCATGTTGCGAAATTTACATGTCATCATTGTGGGAAGCCAGGTCACAGGGCTGAAACCTGTTGGCTGGCAGGATATCAAAACCAAACCGGTTTTGGTAAACAGAATTTTTATTCTGTTAACAGAAAATCTCATGTGTATGCACATAGAAGTCATGCTAACAAGAATGTGCATAAATTAGATCTGAAAACTGCTGCTCCTTGCTATCAAGTTAAAAATCTGTTGAGAAAACCTGCTAGAAGTAATAATGTTTTGTCAGGACCCAAGACTTCTTGGGTACCTGTTTGTGCAAAATAACATTGCTATGCAGGTGTGCCTTGGGACTGAAATAAAAAAAAAGGGGTAATGATCCAAGGCACTCAAGAAGAAAACCCCATACTGAACTTTTCAGGTAAACTTCCTGCTCTTCTTGTTTTTAGTTTTAATGCATAGCAAGTTAAATCTGTTTTTGCATTTGCATTCATCATTCGCCATGTGCATTATTTTCTGATCATGCACTCTGAAATTTCTAAAAATCTGAACTGAATATGAATGCTGTTTGAAAACTGTCTGTTGCATAATTCATTGAAAACCTGAATGTGCATGAATCATTTGGTCTCATATGTTCAGTTTTCAGTGCAAACATTGCATGTTTTCAGGGGGAGTAAGTTGCATATCCTAGCATAGCATTCAATGTTGAGTGCTTGCATGTCCCTGCATACATATAGTGCATTCCATCTCCCTATATTGGAAATGCCAAAAAGAGAGTTTGAATGCATATTGTGAGGGGGAGTCATTGCAATTGCATAAAGGTTGTCAAATGCATACATGGGTCAGAACTCATTGCATATCCTCTCTTACTGATTTTGTTGACAAGCCTTGATCATAATTTGAAAACACTAAGCTTCAAAATCTCTCCTATCAATTGGTAACAATTGGTATCGCTTGGCTTCAGAATTCTATCAGTCTTTCATGAAGATTTCAATGGGCTATCTCGATCATAAATCTAAAATTTTGAACTAGAAATCTTCTATTATACATTTTTATGAATGACTAAAATAACTCATGTGGTTTAAGTTTAATGTATTCAATGAGTTTGACTTTAAAATCTCTTAAAAAATATCTGAAGCATGTTTAATAAACCTTAACCATCTGTTTCATGCTGTATCTTGAAAACTTCTGAAATCTGCATTATTGAATTCATGGCTTCAATTGGTTAAGTACATGAAATTATTATTGACTTGAAGCAAAGGAATTTGTCTGTTTTGTCTAAAGGGTAATTGTTGTCAGAGCAATGACTTTGATCACTGAGAAACCATGTCCAAAGGACTATGTCATGAGGTGTCTTAGTCAACTCTGCAGAATAAATTTTATTGAAAATTCAGGCAGAGCAATGGCATGCACACTGAGAAATACAACTCACTCATCAAGAAATGATTTGGAGTGCATCATGATGTGTAAATGCTATCTCTGTTCATATATAGCATGACAGTTAGTCACACTAAGTGCTTAGGGATATTGGCCTCTAATCAAGGTATATCCTCTAGCTACAAGGTGTGAACTGAACTAGAGTGCTCGTAAAATTGTAGCAAGAAAATTATTCAAAAGATTGAAATATCTGAATATTGATGCTAAAATCAAATTGCTACAACCCTAGACAAAATAATATGACTTCATAATTGCTTGATTTCAATACTAGTGCATGTAATTCTGAAAGAAGTCAATAGATTTGATTGTGTAAGACAAAGGGAGGATAATCAAGATAAATATGAGGGCTTGGTTCATTTTTATTAAAACATGGCTTTAGATATCAATACAGAATTTTATTGATAAACTCTGCATACATCATGTTTAAACCATGCTGTTCAAATAAATGTCATTCATAAGCCCTTATGATAGAAGACTTTGAAAACTTATGCTTTAGATTTATGAGATTGATATCTCTTTGAAAATCTGACTAAATTTCTTGTGTTTGGAGCATCCTTGAAAAATCTGTCTGGCTGAATTTCTTCTGCTCATGTTATTGGTTCACTGAACTGAACTTCTCCTTGTTTGCCCCTGTGGTCTCCTTCTCATTCATCTCATAAGATTCCACTTATTGAGGGGGAGATTCCATGTCTTGCATCAATTTCATATCAATTGGCATCTATTCAGGGGGAGCATTCCTTGTCACACTGAATCATGTTCATATCATTTGTGACATTGCATTCATATACTCAAGGGAAAGTATTGCATTTCTTGCTGCATCTGCATCTACCATGGTTTATCTTGATTATACCAAAGGGGGAGATTATTTGCCAAAAAGGCAGAATCATGTTCTTGCAAGGGGGAGAAATTGACTGAACTCTTACACCTGCTTTAATTTCTCAAATTATTTTCTTTTTGATGAAGTCAAAGGGGGAGAATAATTTGAGTCTTCAGATTGCCTCACATCATCAGAATGACTCAATATATTGAAAGTGTTGCCATCATCAAAAAGGGGGAGATTATTGTGCCCCTATGGTTTTGATGATGGTTTTGATGATTGGTTGTTGATGTGAGTTAATCAAATGTTCAGTCATCTTGCTGCTCAGTTTAGATTAACATATTTGATGTTCAGTCATGCTACATGTTAAACTGATGCATAAAGCATTCATTGCTGTGGTTTTGATGATTGATTTGGTTTTGATGATTGGTGTTTGTTGTTAATCGCTGTGAGTCATTTTTGTTGTGTAAGTCATTGCATTTGAAGTTCAGACTGTTATCTGCTGCATAAAGCATTCATATGCATTTACAGAGTCTATACATTGATTGGCAGTAAGTCTGTACATTGAGCGTCTCTTAGAAGTCCATACAGTGCATTGCATTGGCTAAGTGTATACACTGTCAGTCTCATTTAGCGTCTAAGACAAAGTCTGTACAGCGCATCACTCACGTTGGAAGTCTATACATTGGCGTTGGTCATCCAAGTCTGTACATCACTTGGCGCTCACAAAGTCTGCACATCCTGTTCAGTGAAGTGTGTACATTGCATAGCATGTTGCGTCAACGCGTGAAGTCTGTACATCCACAGTTAAATTTGAAGTCTGCACACTAGTCTTCACTGTCAAGTCTGCACATTGGTCTTCGATTTCAAAGTCCATACATTGGACTGTTCATCAAAGTCTGTACATCGCCTTCAATCTTCAAGTCTATACACTGGCCTATTCTTCAAGTCTGTACAGCCGTTAGCATTGGACTTCATGTCTAGACATTGCACTGTAGCATCCATCGTCTTCGTGTTGTTTTAGTGTCTATGTCTTCGTGTTGTGTTTACGTCTTCGTGTTGATCTGACTTCGTGTCGTTTTCCCTCTTGTGTCTCGTTTCCCAGTGAACCCCGTGTCGTTTCACCTCGTGCTGTTCTCACTTAACTTCGTGTCGTGTTTCTGAAACAGCTCGAATAGTTCTGATGAACTTTGAGTCGTTTCCCTGTAGACCTCATGTCGTTCCTGTTTAGTAACCACACTTCGTGTCGGTTACTGTTGTTTCTGTGTCCTCGTGTCATTTTTTTTCCACAGCGTGCAGAACATTGCAGCACCTCGTGTTGCTTTCTGTGCCAATTCGTGTTGGTTTCTATTTTTGTCCTCGTGTCGTTCTCTTTGATATTCGTTATGTCGAGTTGCTCTTTACTTCGTGTCGTTCCCTTTATTGTGACTTCGTGTCGATCTCCTTGTTGTGTCTTCGTGTCGTTTTTGTTCAATTGCATGCAGAACATTGCAGCACCTCGTGTTGCTTTCTGTGCCACCTCGTGTCGTTTCCTCAGTATCTTGTTGCTCATCTCGAGTCAGTCCTCTATGTTTGCTCTTGTGTCTTCGTGTCAATTACTGTAGTTCCTCGAGTTGTTCTTCTGCTTCCACCGTTTCATCACGTGTTGTTGAAGACGTGTCTATCTCATGTCTTCGTGTCGTGTTTCCTATACCTCGTATCTTTGTCGCCTTGTGACCTCACCTCGTGTCGGTTTCTATTTGTGTCTTCGTGTTGTCTTTGTATTCGTGTCTTCGTGTCTCTTTCGTATTCGTGTCTTCGTGTCTCTTTCGTATTCGTGTTTTCGTGTGTTCTTTGTATTCGTGTCTTCGTGTTATTCTTGTGTTTATGACCTCGTGTCATTCTCTGTGTAGTACTTGTTTTGTCACCACTGTATCTCGTGTCGTCCTCAGTGCAGTGCACCTCTTGTTGTTTCTATATACCTCATGCAGCTCTATTGTTAATGGCCATACAGCGTATTAATAGTTTTAATCTCATTACAGGTCCGAGGAAGAACATTCCACACTCCTGGGTTGCACGTGATCCGAGATAAGAGGAACCAATCTGATAAGGACACGTGGCAGGAAGATTCTGGATCGAGCGTGGGAGGCACACGCGTTTTGTGCCCTATCCACCTGCTGTTGCTGCTATAAATAGAACCCTTCGTCCTCAGATGAAGGTGATCGAAAAAGAAGCCCGAAGAGCAGAAATCCCTTCGATCCAGAAAAAGAAAAAGGAGAAAAAGAGAAGAAGAGTAGAAGGAGAAGAAGAGAAAGAGAGAGATAGAAGTGTGAGCCGAAGAGAATAGAGGAGCAGAGATCGAGAGAGTGAAAGAGAAGAAGAAGAGAAGAGAAGAGGAAGAAAAGCTTACCTGAAGATCTGTCTACTGGACTGTGGATCAAATCCAGGCCAGTCAGCTCCGTTGAGAGCCACATTGTGCATTTCATCTTTCAGCTTTCTGGTTGCTGAAGTTATTTTCGTTTATTGTTTTCCTTTGTTTTCTGGTTTACTGTATTTTTCGATACTCTGTAGAGAGGTCGGGGTTCCTCCTGTTTGTTTAGGAGAAGGGAGATTGATATCTCCGGTTGCAAGTAGCTGGGTGCTACTTGTGGGTTCCCTCCGGTTTGGAGGAAGGGAGATCTGATCTCCGGTTCTGGGCTTGTGGATTGCAAGTCCAGGGGTCCCTCCTGGTCTGGAGGAAGAGAGGTCGTCGACCTCTGGTTTGCTGGTCACTGGAAGTCACCGGTTGGTTCCCTCCGGTTTGGAGGAAGGGAGGATTGATCCTCCGGTTCTGGTCTTGTGGTTGCAAGACTAGGTGTTCCCTCCTGGTCTGGAGGAAGAGAGACTTCGGTCTCTAGTTTCCAAGTGGCTGGGAGTCACTTGGGGTGTCCCTCCGGTTGGGAGGAAGAGGGGAGGTTGTTCCCCTGGTCAAGCTGTGTGGCAGCACCTGTTGCAGACTGAGTCTGCTGTTTCTAGCGTGAGCTAGTGGAAGCCACACTCGGGTTGAGTGTGGGGTGGATGTAGGTCTGCTGGACCGAACCACCTAAAAATCTATTGTGCAGTGGTGTGATTGTCTTTTTGTGCTTCCGCTAGGTGATTGCATAGGGGCGCTCCTTGTGTTTGCCTTCTGGTTGAGCAGAAGAGTTAATTAGTTTTCAGATTGAGTAAATCTGTCTGGTTAGCCCCCTAGTGACCTCACTTTGTGTTTGGTTGTTTCACTACTGCCAATTTGCCTTCAAGTATATTTGGTTTGCGAACGAGCATTTTTAGTAAGCGAAATTTTAACTGGGCGAAAAGGTTTTTAAGAGGAAATATTCATTCACCCCCCCTCTGAATACTTGCACCGATCCTAACATATTGTTGATGGCTAAACCTCTTTTGTTGAAGCTCATGCCCTTAAGTCATCATGCTTTGCCGTTCGCCAGGCAGGTAAGTCAGGTATTGTATCTCGATTCCTTATCCCTTAATGCATTACTATATGTTATCTATGATATATTATCTCGAGAACCGGATGGTCATTCATGGGTTCTGGGATCTGATGTTCCCCTTAAACAAAAACGATGATGATCTAAGTGCACATGTTTAATCGTTGGATAGGCCGTTAGGTTGGAAAAGTTTAGGGACGATGGTTCTATTTTGCACGCCGTGGTTGCAGATGGTGTCCTGACCCTGATTTCTCCGGTCTAGCAATACTATTCTCGCGTATCTTGTTATTTTATCTTTCTTTGCATTTATTTTAATGATTTCTTTATTTTAGCCCAGCATGCATCATGCGCATCTTTTGAGCATTCATGAGCCTCATTTGTCCAGGTGTCTCAGTAATGGTGAATAGCTGTGTTCTTGATCCCGAATAAGGAGAGTCATTCCACTCTGAATTGGAAGGTTTCCTTCGGTTTGCTGACTTGATTTGGTTAGCTGAAGATTCATGTCTGGAGTTTAGTTAATCGTCTCTTTCCTTTCCGTTGCTCCGGGCAATGGCCGTGTTTTCCTTTCCTTAGTTGTTAGTTCCTCCAGACACGCGTCCTTTGGTTGCCTTTCCTTGTGATTAGTTCGAAGCTTTCTGGAAAATTTCTATTGCTTGTTGGTTAGGAATGGGTGTCGTTTGTCTTAACGCCCGCTTTTTAGTCCACTCCGCTTCATCTCCATGTTCCATTTCACTTTCGCTTCACCTTCGCTCGCTCCTCGGCAAAGAGGACGTTAAGAAGGGGCATCTGTTGACACTCGTTTTACGACCAATAAGTCGGGTCATCTCCTTATTTCATTCTATATGATGCTCCGAGTTTTTCACCTTTGTTGAGCTTTCTTGGTCGATTTGAGGTCCATTTCTTGAGTCATGTCTCCTTGGTTGAGTCTGGTTCGTTATTTTTTTTTCCGTTGGACGAAGCTTAGCAAGCTTTCATTTTTTTGGCACTCTATTGTCTCTAACGGTTCTTTGATGGGGCGTTACATCTCTCTGAGGCATCTTCCCTGGCGCGTTACATCCTTGCAGAGTCCTTAAGCTTAAGGCTTCTTTCAAACTTATCTTTTTGCTTACTCGTTGAGTGTAACGACCTATCGTGTGACCGTTACTTTGTTGTAACGCATCTACACTCGACCGTTACATCTATCTAGAGTCCAACGTTTGAAAACTTTCCCGTTGATCTTATCTTCTTATAGGATAAGGTTGTGTGACGGTCTCTTCCTGGAGCGTTACATATCTGTGGCGGTCTATCGAGCAACCGTTACATCAAACAGAGAGTCCTGCCAAGCCTGGTCTTTTCTCTGCTACTCCGTGGCCGACTTGAGAGTTTGTTTCCTTGATTTCTCTTCCAAAGCTGATCCTCTGAACCTTATGTTTGTTTCTATGGACTCTTGGGAGTATTATCTTCAAGAGTTTGCTGAGAAACGTCCTACTTTCTGGCTGTATTATCCTCAACTCGAACCTAGACTTTGAGGGCCTATAAACAGAACCCTTGACTTCATGGCTTGAAGAGGAGAAATCTGGAGTTTGCGTTGAAGTGCTGCCGCATCCTGGAGCTAGAACCAACCAAGGAGAGCTACTTCCCACGTTCATCTACTTCCAAAGTACAGGGAGTATCGGTTTCAAGGGTTTAGTGCAGTCACATCATTGTTCTTAGTGTTTTCCCCTCTTCTAAGCAATCATAGCATTGTCCCTATCCATCTTTCACATTCTTTCATCGGTTGCATTTATTTAAAACATCCTTCTATCTTTTAAAACGCCCAGAGGGATTTAAAAAAACCAATCTCCCCGGTATTTCCCTCTCCTTTTGGCATGTTCATAAGTTCTTTGGATTATTGATACTACTTTGTGAAAGGGCTAATCTGGGTTAATTTTCTTGTATCTTCCACTCTTTTACAGGTTTACAGATTCCATATCACGAGGCCCAAGCTCTCTGGCCGACTGGAAAGCTTGGAGATCAAAAGATTCCCAACCTTATTCTGCAGAAGCTCTGATGGTCCATCATAAGCGCGTTAGAGTGTTGTAGCGGTCTATCGTGGGACCGTCACAGTCCTATGACGCACCATCCTTCGACCATTACATCTGACGGAGCTGCAGTTTCCTGATTGTTTTCTCTCTCCCGTGGGCGGGTGCATCATCCTCCTATTCCAAGGTATTGATCAGGTCTTTGGCTTATTTTTACCTTGGTGGCGATCACATCTTTCCTTAGTTTGGGCATTAGCTTTCTCTTTCATCATATCTCTTCTTTACTTTTGCTTGTTCCACCTCTACGGTGTATTTTTTTTATTCTTTATCCCACGCTCCGGCGTGTGTTTTTCTTTCCTTGCTTAGTTTAGTTTTGATTGAGATAGCATGCCTATGCTAGAGATTTGTTTTGGTTGCCTAGGTTCATGATTCGCATGTTCATAGGTTGATTGATTTCATTACTTGGCTCATTATCTGCTCATAGTTGGCATCATAGCCCATCTTGCAAAAGAAGGGACACATTAAAACCAACAGTGGATAAAGGGCGAAATGGTTGGTACGTGATCCGAGGAAAGGAAGCTTCTATTCCCTAGCACGTGGACCAATGGAATGTTTGTAGGGTTCTGTTGCTTGATCCATACGAAGCCCTATTCCTATATAAAGCTATATTACCCTTCGAAGAAAGCTACTGGTGGCTGTGCTGAATAGAACTGAGAGAAAAGAAAAAGGAGTGCCGCCAGAGAGAAGAAGAGAAGAGAAGCATGAGAGAAGAAGAGAAGAGGAGAGCCCAGAAGGAGAAGAGAAGAGAGAGCAAGAAAGAGAGTGAGAATAAGAAGAAGTGTGAGCTGCAGTCTCTTTCCGACCTCTGGATCAAATCCAGGGTCAGCTTGCTCTATCTTAAGAGCTACATTGTTTTCTTTCATTGGTGTGTTTTTACGTTTCTTTAGTTTTTCTTTTTGAAGCCTTTAGAAGCTGTGAATCAGCAGAGCTAAGCAATATTGCTCAGCGGGCGAGGGTGTTCCTCGGACAGCAAGCTGTGAGGCTCAGCGGTTGTAGGGATTTCCATCCCCAAAGCTATGGATCAGTGGTATTCAAGCTGTGTGGCAGCAGGAAGCCTTACTCAATTGAGTAAGGGGTGGACGTAGATCTCTGGACAGAGATCGAACCACCTTAAAAACATTTATCTCCTGTGTGATTGCTTGTGCGTCTTCTCCTCGGTAGATGAATGCTTAGGCTCTCCTAAATGGTTTAGCATGGTTTGATTAGTTAATCGTTCATCTACTGTTATCTTCTGATTGGTTTCATCTTGCGTTCTTAATCGAGTTTCTACTGCTGGTTGATTTCACTTGCTCTTGGATCATCCTTCATCTGAATCTGTGGGTGAGTCCATTACAGTTCAGTCTATTTCTGCACTGGTTATTTTTAACTGCCATTGTTGTCTTTTATTTGGGGTTGGATCTATTCACCCCCCCTCTAGATCCGTTCATCACACCCTTCACTTGGTATCAGAGCCAACCTCTCCCTTGGGCCTTACATCTCGGAGAGTTTAGAATGGATGTTAGAGGGTTAACTGCTGAGGGTTAGTCCACTAGTAAGCCCCCTTTCTTCGATGGGTCTAATTACTCTTACTGGAGGAATAGCATGGAGGTATTCCTTCGGGCTAAGGACTATGAGATTTGGAAGGTAGTTAGTATTGGTCCTTTCGAGTTACCCCCAGATGAAACATTCTGGACCAAGGAGCACATCCGTAGGTCCACCTTGAATTGGGCGGCCATTAATGCCATACAATGTGCACTTCATCCCACCGAGTTTTTCAAGATCTCCTCCTGTAGCATAGCCAAGGAGATGTGGGATAAGCTAGAGGTTATCTATGAAGGGACTACACAGGTTAGGGAAACCAGGGCCAACATGTTGGTCTCCGAGTATGAAGCATTCAGAATGAATCTTGATGAGTCAGTGTCTGAAATGTATGCCCGTCTGCTGGTGCTCACAAATGACTTGAGAAACTTGGGTAAAGTATATAGTGCGTACGAGTTGGTTATGAAAATTCTGAGGTCTCTGACACCTATTTGGCATACCAAGGCCACTGTTGTAGAGGAGTCAATGAACCTTGCTACCACGACCGTTGATGAGCTCATTGGCTCTCTTATGACTTACGAGCTAAACCTTAAGAGGGTAGATGAGACTGAGAAAAGAAAGAAACCCCTGGCGCTTAAAGTCTCAACTAGTAACAAAGGGTCTGATAGTGAACACAGCTCGTCCAGTTCAGGTGAAGACAATGATGATTTTGCTATGTTTACTAGGAATTTTAAGAGGTTTCTCAGAAAAGAAGGAAAGAGCTTTAAGAAAAAATATTTCTTTGGAAAAAGGCAATCAAAGAATAAATTTGATACTACCAAGAAAACTGATAGCAATGTCAGTTATAATTACAGGAAGGCAGGACATCTTAAGGCAGATTGTCCGGAGTTGAAAAACGTTGAGAAAGCTAAGCCCAGGCGGAAGAACAGGAAAGGAATGGCTATGGTTAGCACCTGGAGCGATGAAGATGAAGGAAGTCAGAGCAGCTCCTCTGACAGTGAGAAGGAAGACAAGTTATGCTTGATGACAAAAAGTGGTGAAGACAAAGTAGACAGTGATAAGGTAACTTCAATTTTTGAAAATTTCACTCATGATGATTGGTAAGAAGCATATGCTGAGTTACTCGATAAATATGATGATATGAAAAGAGAATACAAACATTTGAAAAGGAAAACTAATTTTGTGATTCATGATACATCTTTGAATGATAAAATTGCATGTCTTAAAATTGAAAATATCAATTTAAAAAAAATCTCTTGATGAAGCTGAGTGTGATAAAGTCATCTTGATTGACTTAAGATCTGGAAATGAAAATCTGATGAACGCCATTGATGAACTCAAACTTAGAATACACGAATTTCAGGAAGAAACTAGGATAGCCACTGAAAAATATGAAGCTATCAATGGTGTGAATGTTGAATTGAAAAAGACAATAGACAAATTAGAAAAATAAAATACAGACAAACAACACTCCCTTGAAGGCATGACACAAGGTACAGAAAATCTGAATGCCATCTTGGAAATAAAAAGTAATTTCAGAAAGGGTGGTTTGGGTTTCAACCCAACTAATAAGGAGAGGTTTGACATGAGAATCATCTCATTTGTGGTAGAAAAGGGGACATTTCAACCCCTGATAAACATGACTTCTAGAGAAGGTCAAAATAAGAGCACAATAAAAAATATTGAGAAAACTAAGCCGAGTGCCAAGAACAAGGGCAAAGGGAAGATAGAGGTGTCTAGGGGATCATGCTCACATACTCCCACACCTAAATTCAAGGGACATGCTAGGGGTCAATTTTTTAATTCTAGAACTCAAGAAAATCCCAAGGCCAAAACTACCCAGTCTCCACAGAAAGGTCTAGGCAACCATTTAGGTGCTTCGACTTCTACTACTTCTGGGTACAAGGCCCCTAGGAACTCTGGGCCGAGCAGAAGTACCTCAGGATGAGGCTACTTCAACAATGCTCCAACCTACTCTTCATGTCATAACTTGTCCCACTACAATTCCCATAAGAGAGGTCAAGGTAGCTTCTATATGAGGCCGATGCAGTATCATTTTCTGAACCCTTACACTACTCAGATGCATCAACCTCAACCTTGGAACTCCTATGTGCAACCTATGAACAACGAAATCATAAGTCAGAACCCCTATGGCCTTTACCATTCGATGTTCAGTCAGCCTAGGGTCTTCGGTGCACCCACTACTCCCAAAGCCTATCGGACTAAGCACCGACAAAGAAAGTTTTAAAATGATTTTAAAAGGAAGAACCAAGCCATAGTACAGAAACAACTTCCAAAAACTAAAAGTGGCAAGAAAAGGCAGACTGAACTGAATGACAAAAAATCCACTATGAAGAAACCAAATCAGATGTGGATATCAAAACATTTAGTTTCTAGTCTACATGAAATAAATGATTTTATGGGGCCCAAACAGTTTTGGGTTCCAAACATTTCTGCTTGATTCTCCTTGCAGGTATGCCTGATAGCCAACCAGAATAGATGGTACCTTGATAGTGGCTGCTCCAGGCACATGACCGGGGATAAAGACAAATTTTGCATGCTGGTAAAGAAGGATGCAGGTCATGTTACCTTCAGAGGTAATACCAAAGGGAAAATAGTTGGATCAGGCAAAGTAGGTAAGTGCTCTTCATGCTGCATTGATGAAGTGTTATTGGTAGAAGGACTTGCCTACAATCTGCTTAACATCAGTCAACTGTGTGATAAAGGTCATAAGGTAGTTTTTGATTCTCTTGCATGCACCATATTTGAACCAATTTCTGAATGTGTCAAATTTTTTGGTAAGAGAGTCAATAATATCTACATGGTAGATTTAGATGATGCAGCACATACAGATTTATGCTTAACAATTAATAAGGATGACTTAGCCTGTTTGTGGCACCGTAGGTTAGGTCATGCTAGCTATCATGTGTTGCACAAACTGACAAAACACAGCATGGTAAAAGGTCTCCCTGAAATTTCATTCAAAACAAATTATAAAGTTTGTGAGGCCTGTACTCAATGCAAGCAAACTAGAAAGTCATTTAAGTCTAGAACTGAAAGCTTATCTTCTAAACCGTTTGAGCTGATTCATATGGATTTGTTTGGACCATCTAGATCAGTCAGCTTATCTGGTAGGAGATATGGTTATGTTTTAGTAGATGACTTCTCTAGATTTACCTGGGTATATTTCCTGACACATAAAAATGATGCTTTTAAGGAATTTCAGGAATTCTACCATAAAATAACTCAGACCAATGAGCACTCAATTTTAAACATTTTGTCTGATCATGAAGGTGAGTTTGAAAACTCACAATTTGATGATTTCTATAGGGATAATGGAATCAACCACAGGTTCTCATCTCCAAGAACTCCAGAGCAAAATGGAGTAGTTGAAAGGAGAAATAGAACCTTGGTGGAAATGGCTAGGACAATGCTGGTTGAAGGGAATCTGCCAAGGAAGTTCTAGGCCGAGGCGGTGAGCACATCCTGTTATTTCTGGTAAGACCTTCCACACAAAAGGCTTCTTATGAGACACTTAAAGGTAAGAAACCCTCACTAGCACATTTCAAGGTCTTTGGATGTAAGTGTTTCATTTATATAAATTCTAAAAGAGACCTTGATAAGTTTGAACCTAAAAGTGAACCTGGAATTTTTCTAGGATATTCCGAAGTGTCCAGAGCCTATAGGATTTATAACCTAAACTCAAAAACTGTTGAGGAATCACCTCATGTTGTCTTTGATGAACATTCTAATAATTCCAAAATTGGTTTTTGCAGAGACGAGGCTGATGGTGATATCCTTGAGAGTAAAGAAGAACCAAATCTTGAACCTGCAGAAGATGGTGAGACTAGTGTGTCTAGAACTCAGGGGGAGGAAAATGCAGAACCAGGTAATCAGCCTACCAATGTTAGAGTTATTAAAGATCATTCTTTAGAGAATATAATTGGTAATCTGAATGAACCCCTTAGGACTAGATCATACTTTAGGATTGAAAATGAGTTGAATTCTTTTGCACTAGTCTCTCAAATAGACCCAAAAAATTTAGATAGTGCCTTAGAAGATGTGCATTGGATAAATGTTATGCATGATGAGTTGAACCAATTTGAAAGGAACAAGGTATGGCACCTAGTTCCTAATCCCTCACATGGCTCGGTTATAGGCACTAAATGGGTTTTCAGGAATAAGATAGATGAGCAAGATAAGGTAGTTAGAAATAAAGCTAGGCTAGTGGCACAGGGTTACAACTAGGAATATGGGGTAGATTTTGAAGAATCTTTTGCACCTGTTGCCAAGTTAGACACAATTAGAATACTTTTAGCTTTTGCATGTAGCCTAGGAATAAAATTGCTACAGATGGATGTAAAATCTACTTTTTTTGAATGGGTTGATAAAGGAGAATGTGCATGTTAAACAACCTCCAGGTTTTGAATGCCTTGATTTTCCTGATTAAGTTTACAAATTAGATAAAACATTATATGGACTGAAGTAAGCTCCCAGGGCCTGGTACGACAGGCTGAGCTCCTTCCACACAGGTAAGGGGTTTTCAAGAGGAGAAGTTGACCAGACCCTATTAACTAAGGTCAGTAACAATGACATTCTTATTATTCAGATTTACGTAGATGATATAGTGTTTGGGTCAACTAAATCTGAAATGTGTGAGGAATTTTCTAAATTAATGACAGATGAATTTGAAATGAGTTCTATGGGAGAATTGAAGTTTTTCCTTGGTCTACAGGTCAATCAAACATTGAAGGGAAGCTACATCACACAGTCCAAGTACCTAAGGGACCTGTTGAAGAAATATCAAATTGAAAACCTCAAAGCAATAACAGCACCTATGGGCACCTCAACCAGTCTTAATGGTGACCCAAAAGGTAAATTGGTTGACACCAAGCTCTATAGAGGTATGATCGGATCCCTTTTGTACCTTACTGTATCTTGACCTGATATTCAATTCTTAGTATATTTATGTGCTAGATTTCAGGCTAGTCCTAGAGAATCTCACATGAGTGCAGTGAAGAGGATTTTTAGGTATCTCTCAGGCACCCCTGACTTAGGTCTATGGTTTCCTACTAAGTGTGAGCTCGACCTTGTAGCTTACACTGATGCAGATTATGCTGGGTGCAGAATAGATAGAAAGAGCACTAGTGGGTATTGTCAATACCTAGGCGGTTGTCTTGTGTCTTGGGCATCTAAGATGCAACACACTGTTGCTCTTTCTACTGCTGAAGCAGAATATGTTACGGCAGGGAATTGTGCAACCCAAGTCTTATGTGTCACACCCCGAACCGATAGTAGCAGGAAGCGATGCTCGGAACGTGGCAGTTAACAGTCATGATAACAAGAGTGAAAATAAATAACCACAATTAAACACATGGAGGCCATACACACACGTTGAAAATACGAGCTCTTATTAAAAATATAATTTGACCCACTCTTACAATATTAGATTCAAAATCAAAAAGAAATAACCAGACTCACGACACTAGCTAGACTCAAGAAGGTAAAAAGACAGACTCCGATCTCTAGGTTCTAGGTTCACTCGATCACACTGATCCGATTCCCATTTGCAACGTACCGTTTACCGCGTTACCTGAAAAGGATTGGAAGTAGGGGTGAGCAAGAAGCTCAATAGGAATTATGCTCTATCGTCAGGCATAGTTTAAGTGATTAACCAATTAATGAATATGCATGATTAACGCGATAAATTAAGCAGAACTAAATAATCACTAAGATAGAAAGAGTAACGATAATTAACTGAAAGAAATAGTTGCATGTCGAGATATCAAGCAAGATTAACAAGATTTTCTAGTAAATGGCCATTTACAAGTCAATTTCGAGTCATGTCAAGCAAGCAAGCAAGTACTTCATACTTTAAGCATGAATAGCAAGTTTCACGAGAATGTGGAATGTCGTAGACCCAACATGCTAGATAGTACCGGTGCCAAATGCCACACCTAATCATTCACCTCCCCGGGGATCAAGTACTTTTCGGGTGCTCCTTCCAGGACAAGACTGGGCCCTTCATTTGTTTGCCTTGGCATTGATTTCTTTTTGGATCGTAGATCCCACGAGACTAGACATCCACAATATTTAATGGCCAAGATTTCCAAGGTCAAGTTTATGTAGACAAGGTAAAGAACATAAGAATAATGATTCTTTAATAGTCCAAACAATAAGCTCATTAATCGAGAAGAATAATTGTCCCAAAGGACTACAATTGATGATCAATGGATCTAACAATAGGTCAAATCATGAAATACCATACCCTACATAGGCTTGGTTAGCTCACACAATTCGAAATTCATGAAATAATCACTTTTCGGAAAACTGTCATATAAACGGTCAGACAAGGGCCGCTCAAGAGTATAAATGGTTAACACTGGGCCGCGCATGTCCAGAAGACATTAAGACCCATGAACAAGATATACGGTCCATACTGGGCCGTATCACGGATATGCGGTCGCTATTGGGCCGCCTATGAGGATATACGGTCCACTACGGGCCGCACATGCCTCTCTTAGCCCAATTCGATCCAAGACTTAAACCAGCAGTTCAATCACGTAAATCGATGTTTTGGTGGTTCATTAGGTTCATAACAAGGGTATAAAGAAATCTCGAGATGATGGTAAGTTCGTCGGATGGAGTTTCCGGTGATAAGTTCAAAGTTAACGTAACTTAAAGGGGCTAATGACTTACTAGAAGTCCGTAATCTGGTCAAAACATTCTACTAGAATAGAATGACTATCCAGCAACTAAAGTTCATTATAAACCTAATTTCATGTTAAATCATCAAGGATTATGTTTACATTTGATGTATTTGCCAAAAAGATGAATTGGGATGATAGGATAATGAACGAGATCACGTAGGACTGAAATAGCATGCGTTTAGCAGAAATTTACTTGCATAATTAACCACTAATTAGATGTGTTTCTAGTTAACTAATTAACCATTAAGATGCTAATATGAATCATATAGAACTAGTATTAAGTCGTTTACTGCATGGATAAACGGTTCAGAAAGAACTTTATATCTTCTGGGCTTAACAGGAATGCATTCGGGCTGAAGGGGGCTTGCAGGGGGTTGGGCGGCTCTGTCTGGACCGCCCAAGGGGTTGGACATTCAGTCTGGGGCCGCCCAAGTGTTGGACGGTCAGGGAAGGACCGCCCATCCCTGGCCCTGCCAGATGTGTGGTCCTCTTGGGACCGTTTATCCTGCCAGGGGGATATGTGGTCACTTCTGGACCGTTTATCTAGATATGTGGTCAGTTTTGGACCGTCCAACCAGTTGTATGGTCAGACAGGAACCGTTTAACTACAGGCTATGCCAGGGTCGGGTCTGGGCTTGAGTTGTGCGGTCTATCGTAAGACCGTTCATCTCTGGGTGTATTCCGGTCACCCCTTCCACGTCTGATGAACGCCAGGAGGTTGAGGGTTGATAGGGTTGAACTAAAACACTAATATCTCATGGAAACGAACTCCAAACAAGGGGCTTTTGGTACCGTTGGAAAGGTTATGAAAAACTCTACCTAACAGCACGGCCAATTTCATAATTACTTTTTGAAATCATGATTTATAATGGCAGGAACATTAAAAACCCTAATTTAGACATGCTGTTACTAAAACGTGAAATTCTCACAATATACACAATGAAAATTGGGGCTTTATATATCAAAAGAAAGCTTACTCGATGCTGATTCCAACCATATATGGCATGTTATATGGGGATCAAGATTAACAACTCGAAATCACATGAAATCACAATTTATCTCAAAAGAATACTTCAAAAAACCAAGTCTAGATATAAGCTTGCTCGGATCAGGAATTCTCTAAACATGCTCAATAAAATTTAGGGATTTTATAATCAATGGAAAGAGCACGAAAAACTCAACAAGATGCATGGATCAATTTAAGATTTACAGCCTGAAATCGCTACTGAAATCAAAGGGGAACATGTTCTGCCCTAATTCTGACATGCCTCTACTAAACCATTAAATTTGCACAGAATACCTAATAGAATTTAGGGCTTCATATACCAAAAGAAAGAGGACTGGATGCTGAACATTTTGATATATTACTTGCGGTTTGAGCCTGAGAGAACCTATCCCAATCAGGGAAGAAAGGAAGAAGAAAGGAAGAAGAACGGACGTCGACACGTCACCACTAAACACCAGAGATCTCCCTTGATCGATCTCCACTGCGACCGCCGCTGCTACCAAAGGATTCTAGGGTTGCATAGCTTCATTTTTATAGCTCATACACCTTCTGGAGCCTTCGGTGCTAGGAGAATTCGACGGGGCAAGTTGGGTGTTTGAAAACGGCGCCGCAATGGTTGACCTCACCAAAGCTCGGCCGACACCACGTTTTAGGGTTAGGGTTTCGATCAATTAACAGAGGAGAAATGATCCTTAGATCGTGGCCTTTAATTTGCCACCGATTTGGGCTCATTAGGTGGAGTATTAAGCTCTAATTTCACGTTTTAAGTTAAGGTTAGGTAAGTGTTAGGTAAGTGTGCACTTTTGGGCTTAATCCACTAATTAGACCTAGTCACGGATTTTTGTTGGGTCGGCCACAGAAGATAAAGTTGTTAAATAAAGCATCCTTTACCATTTTACCATTTTATAGATTTTTATAAGGTAGTCGAAATTTCACTAGTTCTATTTACTAAGGAATTAAATATTAATTTTTGAAATTCATTCATTTCAATTAAATTTCAGATTTTTAAAACCGGGGTATTACATTATGGATAAAGCACCAACTTGCTGATTATCACATCAATCTACGATGCACACCTATTTTGTATAATAACACCAGTGCTATTTCATTAACCAAAAATCATGTTCATCACTCTAGGACAAAGCACATAGAAATTAAACACCACTTCTTGAGAGATGAAGTAAGTAAAAATGAAATTGAATTTCACTTTGTTGAAATTGAAAAACAAATTGCTGATATATTTACTAAGCCCCTTGGAAATGATAGATTTAAATTTTTAAGAAGGGAACTAGGCTTATGTAAATTTCAGCATGATGATTAATGTTTCATTCCCATCTGTTCTGAATAAATGCTCTTCATAAATGTTTCAACTGCACGTGTCACAGACCATCAATTAAGTAAATCTGTCAGTAGGTTAACTGCATGCATTGCACTTTGTCCGTTAATAGAGTCATAGTTGTGTAGTGCATTTATGTCAAGCATTTTCATTATGCATTCATATGTCACCTCGTTTCTACCAATCATGATACACATAGACAGGGGGAGCATGTGTTCTCCATTCTTGTTGATTGTCTACCTTGACATGCATTGTGTTAGAGGAAGTTCAGAAATATGCCTATCTGCTCTGATTTTTTTTCTTAACCAACTTCTCTTGAAATCATTTCTCCTGGCATCCCTCTATATCAAGTTGATACCTTCTCATGGTAACACACTTGGCATCTGACCTACCTTTACTTTAGAAAATTCATTCACTATCATCCTTGAAAATCTTGCTATCCCTGAGATTCTGAAATAAAGACAAACTGATGATCATTTCACTATACTAAGCTTCTAAAATCAGATATCTACTCCTATAAGAATCTGAATGCACCTTGTCTGAACTGATGATTTAGGTTTAATGAACTTTAGAGTCTAAAGGCTTAACTCAATGAAAAAGAGTTGTTCAGTTAATAGCTCTCAACCATTCTTTACATGTTATGTCTGATTCTGTCATTCTGAAACTGAAAGTCTATAAACTCAAGAAACCATAGTCGAGAAACTTAGATATAAGTATTGTTTTTAAACAAAACAAAAGGGCAACTATATAAATCTTTTGGGTCAAAAATAATTTAGCAGAGCAATGACTGAAGTCACTGAGAAATTGGGTCCTCCATCAAAGAAAGAGGATGTACCCATGTCATGAGGTGCTTTAGTTAACTCTGTTTAAAAAGGATAAAATTTTGATTCAAAAACTAATTGGCAGAGCAATGGCTGACTGCATAGAGAAACTGGGCTCTCTATCTATGAAATAGAGTGCACCTATGTCATGAAGTGCTTTAGTTACCTCTGTTCAAAAAATTGAAACAGAATGGTAAATCCTACTGAGTAAACTGGGGGTGCTGACATCTGATCAACGTGTACCTCCATGTACAAAGGTCTGGATCATACCTGCCTGTTCATACATTTATGGTCAACAAGTTAAATCCAGCTGTAACCCTGAAGAAATATGTCAGATTTTGCTTAACCTCAATACCTACTCTAGTTGCTCATATGAACTTCTCTGATTTTATACTCAAGTAAGTTGAAGATTGATTGTTATGACCTGATTTTGTATGACTGATTTATTGCTATTAACATCTCATGCAACCCTCTACAACGAGTGTAGTTGCTAAACTCTAACTCTCATTACACTTAAATCAAACTTTTACCAAGGTTGCCTTATGTGAACTCTTATTCTAATAGATTCTGATCTAAGTATGCTTGTTTAATGAGATTTTACTTCAGTTTGTCACCAGATCTCATGGATTCCATACTCCGAAACCCTTCTCATTTTTGTGTCTCCTCACTGCCTCAATTCCCTTATCTCTCTCATGTTCCTTGTTTACTGATGGGAAAGGGGGAGAGAATTTGATGAGTTTTAACTCGCTGGGCAGTTTGAGTCTAATCAATTCTTTAGTGAAAAGGGGAGAGAAAGGGGGAGTGTCTAAAGGGGAAGAGATTTCCTTTGCAGTTTCTGACTCTTATTGCATTTGTGTTGCCATCAAAGTATAAATTGTTGCCATCATCAAAAAGGGGGAGAATGTTGTGTCTCTTCTGAATTGGCGCTATCCTTGTCTTGTTTTAATGATTGGCAATAATGGTTTGACCATTGGCAACAGTGGTTTAACCATTCGTTGTCTTTGGCAACATCAACTTTTTATAGGTCAGAATCACTCCCAGTTTCATTTTTTTGGGGTCATTGCATTTTCAGATTGATTAGTCATGTGCACACATTCTAAAGTCAGTGCGTGCAGTCCTTCACACACAAGGTCGATGCTAGACTAGTCTGTGCATATATATGTCTAAGGCATTCGTAAGGTCGGTGCAATACAGGGCGGTGAAGTCTGTGCATATCCTGCGTCTTATCTTGCGTCTCACATAGCCTAGCATGTCTATGTCGAAGGTCTGTGAAGTCTGTGCATTTCATCATATGCATACACTGCTCAACTCCTTGCACATCATTGTTCATGGGGATCAGCTCAAAGCATTCATATAGTCAATGCATGTTTTCACACGATCAAAGCTGCATGGAAGGTCCGTGCAACATTCACGACCATGCATCATTTATGTCCGTGCACATCTGCCTTCTCGCACATAAGTCTGTACACGTGGTAGCCACAAAACTTCATAGTTTGTGCAACTTTAAAGTCAGTGCGTCTGCGTCTCATGCTACGTCTGATACACACGCAGGTTGGTGCCATTTTCGGTCTTGCGTCTCTGTCAGCGTCTCATGCACAACTGCGACCCCGTCTGCGTCTCATTCTGCGTCTCAATGCATGCTTATGCCTCAATGTTTTTCTAAAGCATATAGGAGGTTGGTGCATTCTCTAACTCGGTGCATGTTTTACATGCACGCATATAGAGCACGGTGCATTGTTTACCTCGGTGCATGTCTTCGAGTGTTCATACGAAAGTTAGTGCATATCAACGTATGTGCTTGATTTAGTCTAGGCAAGACTTGGTCGGTGCAAGTTTATGCCTTGTGCTATACAAGGTCTGTGCAACATTCAACTCGATGCACATCTTCCTCATGGACCATGTTGGCCCGTGCATGTTTACTCACGTGCTACTAAAGTCCGTGCATTCTAATGTGGATAGTCTGTGCATAAGAGTTCTAAAGGCTTAGAGTTTGTGCAATGTTTGTATATGTGTTCACTCAGTCGGTGCAGTGTCTTCCCTTCCGCATAAAATCTCGGTGCAATACACTCTTGCTGCATCTGAAGGTCTGTGAATATGGAATGTCGGTGCAATACACTATGCTTGTTCGTATATGTCTCTCAGCATACGAACTCGGTGCAAGTCACTGTAGATCTCGGTGCATGGCTAAAGCCTATTCAGTCGGTGCAGGTTTTTGTCTTAGACATATTATAGATGGTGCAAACTTTGCACTGAGCTCTTTTCTATCCTAGGTCTGTGCATATGTCTGTTTACGCATTTCACGGTCAGTGCACATCTGGTTTAATTAAGCTGTCTGTGTTAGATCTGCTCTTCCACGTGATGAACTCCAATTTTTTGCAAGTGATCCTAAATGATACTTTATTATTTACAGGGGACAATCAGGTTCATAGAAGTGGCACGTGACCTCCGAAAAGGTAGAAGGCTGGCTCGTGGATAAAGGGCAAAATGATTGGCACGTGATTCGAGGAAAGGAAGCTTCTATTCCCTAGCACGTGGACCAATGGAATGTTAGTAGGGTTCTGTTGCTTGATCTATACGAAGCCCCTGTTCCTATATAAAGCTATATTACCCTTCGAAGAAAGCTGCTTGTGGCTGTGCTGAACAGAACTGAGAGAAAAGAAAAAGGAGTGCCGCCAGAGAGAAGAAGAGAAGAGGAGAGCCGAGAAGGAGAAGAGAAGAGAGAGCAAGAAAGAGAGTGAGAAGAAGAAGAAGTGTGAGCTGTAGTATCTTTCTGACATCTGGATCAAATCCAGGGTCAGCTTGCTCTATCTTAAGAGCTACATTGTTTTCTTTCATCGCTGTGTTTTTACGTTTCTTCACTTTTCCTTTTTAAAACCTTTAGAAGCTATGAATCAGCAGAGCTAAGCTATATTGCTCAGCGGGCGAGGGTGTTCCTCGGACAGCAAGCTGTGAGGCTCAGCGGTTGTAGGGATTTCCATCCCCAAAGCTGTGGATCAGCGGTATTCAAGCTGTGTGGCAGCAGGAAGCCTTACTCAGTTGAGTAATAGGTGGACGTAGATCTCTAGATAAAGATCGAACCACCTAAAAAACATTTGTCTCCTGTGTGATTGCTTGTGCGTCTTCTTCTCGGTAGATGAATGCTTAGGCTCACCTAAATGGTTTAGCATGGTTTGATTAGTTAATCATTCATCTGTTGTTTTCATTTGATTGGTTTCATCTTGCGTTCTTAATCGAGTTTCTACTGCTAGTTGATTTCACTTGCTCTTGGATCATCCTTCTTCTGAATCTGCGGGTGAGTCCATTGCAGTTCAGTCTATTTCCGCACTGGTTATTTTTAACTGTTGTTGTTGTCTTTTATTTGGGGTTGGATCTATTCACCCCCCCTCTAGATCCGTTCATCACACCCTTCAGTTTCCACTTCTCCCCTGTGACCCTCTGGGTATGGGGAGATGCTGCCCAAATTTTGTCTGATCAATTTGACTAAGCTCTGCTGAAACCCAAATTATGGTGACTGTGAACACATTTTAAGCTGAGAGCAGACCGTGCTTGAGTATGAACCTCGCACAAGTGTTGAGCCATCATGTTTGTAGGGCAGTCAGGACCTGAAATCACTCAATAATCATCACTAATGATCAATGAAAATAGTTGTTAAATGAGTTAAGATGCAACCTAACTCAAATGAGCCTAAAACTTAGAAAAAATCTCAAAGATAGCAAACCCCTAAACCGGCGCGCCCTATTCCGGCGTCCACCCCCTCCGCACCGGATTAGCCCCCCTCTCAAAACCACCAAATTCTCAAGACCATCCACCTAGCGCGGCCTGATTCGGCGCACCCTTTACACCCCGCGCCATTTGAACCCTTATGGCACCCAGCGCCGTTTTAAAGCTACTCCTATGCTTCCCCGCGCCGATTTAAGCCTATTCTTATGCTTCCCCACGCCGAATTAGAATATATCAACCCCCCGCGCTGATTTAGCTCCTGTCTCATACTTCTACCAATCCGTTTAACTCCTATTTCCCTGTTACACTTAACTTGTGAGTGCCCCATAATAAACCAATAAAGAAAATCACTGGTGGCTCCCGGTCCTTAGCTATTTTGGGTCTGCTTTTGCCATGCATATATATATATATATATATATATATATATATATATATATATATATATATATATATATATATATATATATATATATATATATATATATATATATATATATATATATATATATATCTATATCTATACATGAATGCCTGCTTGTTATTGTTGCATGTTTGTCATTAATCCAAACCCCAGTATATCAAATGGTGATTTGTTGAGGGCCAGATTAGGTCTGCCTGGAAGCTTTCACTAGGTGTGATGGTGATCTTCGGACCTATGTCCTGCACCACGTACAGAGGGCTCGGGATAATGACTGTGACCGAACCACGTGTTTGAACTTACATTCGATTCCCGCATTATGCAATATCATTCTGTTACTCTACTTATGCTTGCATACTTATACAGCCCCAATGGTTCATTATCTCGATAATTAATCAAGGGTTTTCCTCCTTTCCAAAGGATGTAATTAACGTCATTACCTTTATGGTATGATGGACTGTCAGTCTTGACACGGATCTCACCTTCGTCTGACCGAGTCAGATCGAGCGCACAATAAACTTGTCACTCAGTGACCGGCATGCCCTACGCTAAAATAAAACCCCTAATAAACAAACCAAATAAATAAACATAAATAATTTAAATAAAATCCATCCCCACAAGCTAGCATACCCGGTGGGACCCAGTCTCCCTTCATCTCTTTGCCAAGATAAATGGGCCCCGGGGCCCTCCCAAAGGATGCTGATCGTTTGCTTGTTTCTGTGTACAGAGAACTCAACGATGGCTGTTGGGTTTTCCACGCTGACTTTTGGCCCCGAGATCGTGGCCAATCACGCTGCTTATGGGTACCTGGCGGTGCTGACTATCTTCGATTCTTTACCGCCAGTGGTTGGCTTCCCCAACTTTTTGGGGGTAGCCTTTGCTGATATGTTGGATGTAGAGGCTGCGGAGCTGGCTGAAGGAAGCATCAACAGGAAGTCTAGGGCCCACAACGCCCGCAGCAACAAGGGCCTGCCAACAGGCCAGACTCAACTAACCAGCTGCATGGTGCACCATGTAGTTCAGGGGGCTCGCCCCGCCTACCACAACAAGCCCGGGGGTCGCCGCCAGGGGAACTCCCGAAGAAGAGCTGCCGCTCCTATCACCGGATGACTATCGGCGTCTGGAAAATCCATTCTAATTGGTGGTGTCCGCGTCTTTCTGGACGGACGTGATGCCCAAGTGATCCTAGCTTGGGTGGTCCCTGCTGTACCAACCCGCAATTCCTTCCAGGCCCTGTTCGGAAGAAGGTTTGAGAAAAAAGAAACCGACCGCCAAGGCCGAAGGGAGCTGGCCCCGAGGCCTAAAACATTCAAGCAGGTGTGGGTCCCTGAGAAGATCCAACCTGTCCGTCAAAATGTACCTATTCGCCACCACCCCAAGCATGCTGAGGCAGAGAGGAGGAATGAAAGGGGCTTGGCCCCAAGAAGCGAAGAGATAGTCGTGGACCCTCCACGCCGTGCTGCCCCCAGGGCCTGCGCTCGACAAGCTGGCATCCCTATAGTAGGGAGAAGATTCGACCGATTTGCTGGGAGAGCTCGGTTAGCTTATATCCCTCTGGTAGGAGGTCGACAATTATCCCCGATCCTCCACCACGGACGGGGCCAAGAAGAGATGACCAATATGGTCAGAAGCTACTTTAGGGGTCTAGGCAACCCCTCATTGGGCCAGCAGCGACTGCTCCAAGTAGCCGGAGCCAAAAAAGAAGACTGCTCGCCAACAGCGGTCGAAGTCGAAGAAGAAGGAAGAACAACGTCATCTGTTGATGACAATGGATATGAAGATGGCTCGGATTACGAGGCCGATGAAGCCCCTTCCCAACAGGAGGAGAGAAGAAGAATTTTTGTGTTTGAAAGACTGACCTTCCCCGGTCATGCAAGGAGGAGGATCTACAAACAAAGAAGAGAAATGCAAGTCTTTGCTTGCAATATGATCGGGGTGGCAAGCAGGTACGGAAGTCTGCCTGAGAAGCCCCAGGAATTGGCCCGATTAGCCAAGAAGCCAGGGCCGAATACCAGAAGAACAGAAGTCGCAAGAGAAACGTTGAAAGCGGCAAAAGGAAAACATATATTGTTTGAAGAAGTCACCACCCTAACATCAAATGTGGTGACAGCTGAAGAGGAGGAGGTCTTGCTAAATACCTCACCTGAAGGCGCTTTAGGGGAAACAGTGGAAGCCATCCCCAACACAGCGACCATGGACCCATCAGTATTGATGCTGCTCCAGAAATATCAGCAGGAGATAGAACTCCTAAAGAAGCAACTGCTTGAAAGGACAGAACAAACCTCGGTTTCCAAGCAACCCGAGATGCAAGGTGAATCATCACAGGGAGTTGTCAACCCGTGCGAATTTCCACCACTATATACTCAGTCCCAGCCGGTAGAGCACAGTCAGGCGGCCACCTAGTAGCGCCCACCTCAGCCGCTGATGCCACCAGTACTGCCTCAGGTGCACCAGGCACCTCTATTACTGTGTCCTTCACCGCAGGTGACTACCCTAGTTACCTCGTACCTGCAGCCAGCGCACTTCTACCCGAGCCAGTCAATCCAACAACTGTGAATAGGCTGATGGTGGAGAGGATGATTGAATTGAAGCTCGCGGAGTGAAATGAAGGCGACTATGTCACATTCAATGCTTATCAGGTGCCATACCCGCCGCATCATGCGGCTAAGCGGCTCCCTCCGGGGATCAGCAAGCCGCCCAAGTTCGACAAGTTCAACAGGAAGGGGTCCCCGAAAGAGCATGACACATACTACACGACCGTCATGGGTGACCTAGCCACAGACGAGTCATATCTACTAAAATTTTTTGGGTCCTCACTGACGGGGCTCGCATTTGAATGGTACTCCAGTCTTCCGACCGGGTCAATCAGTGATTGGCCGGACATGTAGAAGAAATTCAGAGAAAGATTTTAGGTCACCGAGAGGGAAGTCACGGTGGGTAAACTTTATTCAACAAGGCAGAGGGCAGATGAAATGGCCCTTGAATATATCAAGAGGTGGAGGAACCTCGGAATGAGATGCAAGCGGCCCCCGCATCAGGTGGACGCTGTGTAGATTTGCAAGCAGAACCTCAGGAGGGAGGTGCTGGAAATGATGATTGGCATGAAAATCTGGTGGTTTGACCGCCTGAAGAATGTGGTGGCCGAAATCAAAGCTTTTCTGGCAAGGCCCGCCCCTACATTAACCTCTGCCACCACGCAGAAGGCAAAGGCAGCAGATTGGCGCCCAACGCCTAAAGAAGCAAACACTCTTGACATTATGGCGTTTGAAGAGCAAAGAGATAAAGGCGAGAAGGCAGCTGAGCCTCAGCCTGACAGAATAGAAGAAAAGAAGGAGGGTCTCTCACTCAGGGATAAAATGAAGAAGGCCTACTCTTTTCCAAAGGAGAAGACCAAAGTCCTCTTTGACTAGGTCACCCAATACAACAAGGTCACACTGCCTGAGCCAAGAAGGCCGGAGGACCTGAAGAGAAGAGACAGCCCAAGATTCTGCCCTTACACTCAGATGTTGGGGCGCCCAATTGAAGACTGTTATATATTCAAAGATGTCATCGAAGGCATTATAAGGAAAGAAGAAATCGAGTTGGGGGAGTACAAGGTTGACCCTCCACAACCTCACGAAGCACCTCTCAGAAGGGCTATAGCCAATACGATTTCTCTATACCAGGCACTGCCTGAAGAAGTTGTAGAAGCCAGCACTCAGCACACTTATGAGGTCTATTTTCTGACACCAATGAAAGGACAACAGGGGTCGGCAACATGTCCCTGCGAAGGCCAAGAAGAAAGCCATGCCTCGCCCAAAGGTGGGGGCACCCACCCATGGCATCACGCCACGACCTACTCCTCCTACGCCAGCATTAATCTGGACCAGTCCGCCTGCAGTAATCAGAATACACACCCACAATCGGAGGAGATAGACTTCATTATCGGTAGCCAAAGAAATCAGTTCGGAGGCCCGACAGCTTCAAGACTACATAAATGGGCTAGATGAATATGAACAGCCCGAGTTGAAACCCTTGCTGATAAGGGAGCATGTCCCATGGCAAGAGTTGGAGCAGCTCTCACTGGAACAAAAAGAAGAGACTGACAAAGTAGCAGAAAAGGACATCTGTCTATTCTGGGGGCAGACGTCGTCAAAGGAAAAGCAGAAGAAGAAAAGAAAAGTCTGCACGGCCAAGAAGGAGACAATGCTTTCCTGCAACACCCTGTCTGCCCTCTTCAATCTGCCCAGTGAGGAAGATGAGGAAGAAATATGCTTTACACCCACAGCTGAGGCGGGCCAAGCCGAAGCCGTGACCGCTACTTATGCAACCTGGTCAGGCCAAAAATGGGGGCGCCAGCCGCCCGCTAACCACAACATTATTTCCAGAGGGGAGCAACCCTATAAAATACTCCCTCCAGAGGTCATGGGAGTCCAAATCCCTCCTCCGCCAGGGCTATACAATCAGAGTGGGGGCAGTAGTGGGCAAATTTCTGAAGATTGTTAGCGCAGCAAGAGTGATATAGAAGGGGGGGGATGAATAGATCACTCCCAATTTGTAAAAACTTAGGCGGGAAATTAATTCTATTGCTTACGCCCCTCCTGAACCCGCACACAGAGAAATGCAAATGCAGTCACTAAACAAAACAGTATACGTGAATGAGAATGAAGAACTGATCACATGGAAGCAAAGAGACAAGCAGATGGAGAGTGCAGATAATAACAGCAAACCACAGAAGAGGCACTCGGTTTTTAGGTGGTTCGATTGCAGTCCGCAATCTACATCCACCCCTCACTCCAACTAGAATGAGGATTCCACTAGACGTTGCTAGAACACTGCAGACTCAGTCTGCGAACAACATGCTGCCACACAGCTTGAACAACCAAGGGAGGCAAATCCTTCAACCAAGCTCTGCTACCCACAGAACTTGAAACCTGTTCTAGCTACCAACTAGAACAGAACCAGAGATACCTCTCCCTTCCTCCACACACCGGAGGGAAACCAATTCGAATCAGAAGAATGAACAAAATAAAAGGAAACGAAATAGAAACAAAGACAACGAAGAAGCAGTAGGTTCTGAAAACCAATACAAATGTAGCTTCAAAGGAAGCAATTCATCAAACCATAGACACTGCTCTCTCTCTCGAACAAACTCCTCTCAGATCTGGACAATATAGGACTCTCTGCTTTTTCTCCTTTCTGGATCGTGCAGCCTCACACAAAAATGCTTTCTGGCTTTTTCTTTTCACGATCAAACTTCTACTGAAGGACGAAGCTCTATATTTATAGCAAATATTGGGCGTGTGGCTGCCAGGTTCCCACCCATGAACGTTTTGCCAGATCATTTGAATTTTGACCACATGGCAGCATCCTGACTAGGTTGCCATCCACGTGTCATGTTCCTGGTTTCTTGGATCACGTGCCAGGTGACAATCTCGGTTCACGTGCCCAATCATCAGCCTGAATCGCCTACAGACAGAGACAGAAGAAATGTATATACTTAGTCAGTTCAGGCTATTAACAAGAATGTATATACTTCAGAAACATCAACTGAGTAAGTGTGTACAACGTGAGAGAGTGTATAGACTTGAAACAATAGTTAACCAAGTGTGTGTGTCATGTGAGAATGTATATACTTGGAGGTCTTTCAGAGAACTCAGTGTATAGACTTAGTTAGTTCAGGGCTATCCAAACCAATGTATAGACTTAATGGATAAGCTCATGAAAGACAGTGTATAGACATGTGATGAACAATGCAAACGAGCCTTACCAATGTGTAAACTTAACAAAGCTTCAGCCACTGTATAGACTTCACGAAGCCTAACCAGTGTACAGACTTGGAACCAGTGTGAGACTCTTAATAAGACTGTGAGCAGTGTGTAGACTTGATGCCCAACGGTTATGTATAGACTTCGACAAGCTTGAGCCAGTGTATATACTTTGCTAGAGTAAGACGATGCATGAGACACTCGGCTGTACAGACTTGCAAAGTTCTGAATGAGACGATCGGCTGTAGGACCGATGTACAGACTCTGAATGTGAAGGCAGTCTGTATAGACTTGAATTGCTTGAAGCGATGTACAGACTTGGTGAGGCTCAAGCAGTGTACAGACTTGTGAAGGCTTCAGCGTTGTACAGACATGGAAGTATCACTGAGGATGTATAGACTTGGTGAACCACTGTGGATGTATAGACTTGATGAACCACTGTGGATGTATAGACTTGAGCGAATGAAGCCGATGTACAGACTTGTTAATTCGAAGCCTCTGTACAGACTTTGAAGAGCAGTTCAATGTACAGACTTGAAAGCCCCTGAGCTAATGTATAGACTTCATGTTGTACAGACTTTGAGGCTTTGAACGTTTGAGCAGAATGCAATGTACAGGCTTATCGATGTATATACTTGGCCAGGAAAGCGTAGGGAAATGTATGAGTGTATGGACTTGGCCAAGCGTAGGAAGAGATATGGAATGTACAGACTTGGTGAAACACAGTCCAGTGTATAGACTTGTAGAAATGAAGTCCAGTGTATAGACTTGGAGAAACAGTTCAATGTATTGACTTGGCGTTGTATAGACTTGGCTTTGAACGCTTGAGCTGAAGACAATGTGCAGACTTAGGGATGTATAGACTTCGCCCAAGGAACTGAATGTATAGACTTTGCCACAGTCTAATGTACAGACTTTGCAAAAGTGAACGAGCCAATGTATAGACTTCAAAAGAAGCAGTCTGATGTACAGACTTCAAGAATTCTAGACAACGGACGCTGTACAGACTTGGACTCAAGGAATGTATATACTTAGCATAAAGACTGCCAGTCGATGTATAGACTTGGCTGAAGCTATCTCTGAAACAATGTTCAAACTTTGCTGAGGATAATGCATGAGGCGATGTTCAGACTTTGTGCAATGTATGAACTTTAGTGTGTGCGAGCCTGCTGACATGCAATATGTAGACTTTGAGTGTGTGAAGCAGGCGTTGTACAGACTATGCACGCAAGACACTGGGCGATGTATAGACTTACACTATCGGATGTGTAGACTTCATGAGAATGCAGCAGCCAGTGTATAGACATGAAGCTTGACACTCCAGTGTATAGAGTTGAAGCTTGGAAGGATGTATAGGGTTGAACTGTACTGACTTTGGCAATGTGCAGACTTAACTGGTCAGACAGTGTACAGACTTAGAATATTAGGACCAGTGTATAGACTTCAGTTAGAAGGTGTCCGATGTACAGACTTGAAGAAGTTATGCCAATGTACAGACTTAATAGATCAAGCTCGTGTATAGACTTTGGTACCCAGACTATCAATGTTCTGATGTGTCGACCCACCCTTGCTGATGAGTCGACCCACTACAGTCCATATTAACCAAACAGTGTAGATAGATGAGATAATGAAACAGCATATGAACCAGCATTAATCTAGAGATAGAAGATTGATTTATAGTGTGAGACATCATCAAAACCACAGGGAAGCAACAAAGATGTGTAAGGGCAAGCAGCCATGTCAGGATGCCAGACCTGCAGTAGGGGGCACTCACCCGTGACTTCAGCAACCTTATGGTGCACCAGATGAAGATAAGATCAGCCGAGCAGCAGACACAAAGGGAGAGCAAGGGGATGACTCCCAGCAAAAGGTGCAAACTCAGAATTCGATGAAGCAGGCCCATCAGGGGCTACAGTACAAGATTTTTCCAAGCCCAGATTGGCAGAGGAGATGAAGCTATCAAATGTCCACGCTGGAAGCAGAATAATGAAGTTGCTTAAAAAGCTTCTGGCAAGGTTCACCATCTGGGAGATTCTCTCCCTGAGTGAAGAGACCCGGCGGGCAATTATCACTGCTCTCCAGACGCCTGCCCAATACGAAGCCTGCTTGGCCGAGGCACTACCGGGGGCAAATGTGACCTTCACAGAGGAGGACATGTTACTCCCCACTATCAGCCACAATAGACCGCTGTACATGAGGGGATAGTTGAATGGTCGGGAACTGAATAGAATTATGGTAGATCCCGGAGGAATTGTCAACATTTTTGCATATATAATTTACTAGAGGTACTACTTCAATGTGCGCCTCGATAAAGTCCGAGATATGCGTATCGCCGGCTTCAACCAAAAATTTGAAGTGCCGTTGGGAGTGGCGGAATTCACCCTCACTATAGCAGATTTTACTATGAGTATGCAGTTCCACGTTATTAACTCCAGCACCTCGTACAAAGCACTGCTTGGCTGCCCCTGGCTACATGAAAATCTAGTGGTGCCATCCACATTACACCAGTGTATTAAGTATAATCAGGAGGGGAAGGAGGAGAGGATATTTGCTGACCTTCACCCATTCGAAGTATTTGAGTGTCATCTGCTCGATGCTTCTTTATATGCGGAGCAGTCACAGAAGACCTCCAAAACCAAGACCCTTGCTAGGGCACCGAAAAACACCTCCAGCGATGATTGGTGTCCACCACCGCCGTCGGGATATGTGAGTCCCAAGATGGTGTCGCACATCGCCTGCACAGGGGACGTGGGCAGAGCTGCACTTCCTGCCACTTACCCTGAAGTCAATGAAGCTGAGGTTGACCAGCATCATGGCCATGTTAAGATCCCGTAGGGTCTCATCAAGCCAATACTCGGCCTCGATCATATCACTGTCAAGCCTTTCAAGACATTGGAGGTTGCACAGTCTGAAGGCCCCAGCAGCTTATTCTATGCAGCTAAAGAGCACCTCGTGCAAGAAGATACTAATTGTCATCTCCCTGAAGATATAGAGAACCCGTTAGTCCTCATTCAAGGGCTAACATTCACAACAAGCCGGATGGCTAAGATGTTCTGGAAGTAGCACATCCCCTCCGGCCAGCCTCGCAAAGAGAAAGAAGCATTCAGAAGGCTTTGGTATCCTGCTAGCCTGGATAAAGAATTTAGGCGTGTCTCCCAACACCCGGGGTTGGGCTTCACCCTTGAAGAATACTATTACAGTGGGCGCTATGAGTTGGATACCATTTTTGATTTCTTCCCAACAAAAGATAGTCCACTGGGGGTAACTTATGATGAATACCTGGCGAAAGCAGAACATACCGCGTTGGCTCAATTGAGAGACCCAGAATTAGAAGCCATAACTCCCTACAGGTGCTGGGAGCAGGTTTACCCTGAAGAGACGACTTTTCAAGCCAGATTTGACACGGCCAGCAGCAGCGAGGCCGAAGACACTGAAGAAGCAGGTATTTCCTTCTCTTGTAGCTCTCCTTTGATGACGACATTAGCACCCCTTGGGCCGATCAAGGAAATTTCTGCTGAGACCGATCGGGAAATACCCACCAGAAAAGAACAAGCCACCTCCACTAAGGATGCGGCAATTCAAAGCAACATGAAGATGAAATTGTCCCTACCCATTATAAAGCCAGAATGCCATCCCTCCGAGCAAACAATGAACAAATGTCAGCCTCTCCAGACTGCTAACTCACCAGCTGAAGCTGAAACTACAAAAGGCCCACTAGCATAACAATGCACATAGCTGCCACTGGCTGAACTAGAAGCTCCCAACAGGGTCCGAGGGCAACACAATGAAGAGGTCGAAGTTTTTGAACTCGAGGATGATGTTCCAGACTTCATCGACCTCCAGTTGGCTCCCCCTGAAATCGAGGAAGGAGGCCAAGCCACGGTCGACGAGCTGATAGAAGTCAACTTGGGAATCGAGGATGACCCCAGGCCAACCTTCCTTAGTGCCCAACTTTCTCCAGAAAAATAGAAGCTATACATCCAGTTGCTACAAGAATTTTGGGACTACTTTGCCTGGAGCTATAAGGAGATGCCAGGACTTAGCCCTGCAGTTTCATAGCATGAGCAGGACATAAGTCCCGAAGTGGAGCCAGTAAAGCAGTCACCACGGTGCATGAGGCCCGAGCTCATTACTCGAATATGCAAAGAGGTAGACAAACGCATTGAGGTGGGTTTCGTCGAAGAGAATCAATATACCACATGTCTGGCCAATATTGTGCCCAGGAAAAAGAAAAATGGACAGATCCGGATATGTGTAGACTTTCAAGATCTGAATAAGGCATGTCCGAAGGATGACTTTTCGGTGCCAATAACGGAGGTTATAATTGATGCTACAACCGGTCATGAAGCCTTGTCGTTTATGGACGGATCGTCCAGTTATAATCAAATATGGATCGCGGAGCATGACCGAGTCCACACTGCCTTCCGAACCCCCAAGGACATCTACCACTACAAAAGGATGCCGTTCGAACTGAAGAACGCTGGTGCAACTTACCTGCGAGCAATGACCAGAATCTTTGATAAGCTGCTCTACCACAAGGTTGACTGCTACATAGACGATCTGGTGGTCAAGACCAGAAGAAAAGAAGACCATCTGCAAGACCTCCAAGTCATATTTAAGAGGCTCAGGCAGTATGAACTAAAGATGAACCCATGAAGTGCACCTTCGGAGTGTCGAGCGATAAATTCTTGGGCTTTATTGTCAAATATCGTGGGATTGAAATAGACCCCACAAAGATCAAGGTAATTCAAGGGTTACCTCCGCCAAGGAACATCTCCGAGCTGAGATCTCTTCAAGGCCGCCTGGCCTATATACGGCGTTTTATATCCAACTTGTCGGGTCGGTGTCACCCCATTCACAAGTTGATGATGAAAGATGTTCCCTTTTACTGGGATGAAGAATGCCATACAGCTCTTGACAAGCTGAAAGATTACCTGAAAACTCCTCCAATGCTTGGCGCACCGGTGAAAGGACGGTCGCTGATTCTGTATCTAGCAGCCACCTACTACTCTCTGGGGGCAATGTTGGCCCAAAATAATGAAGAGGGAAAAGAACAAGCTCTTTAGTATCTCAGTCGAAGACTGGTTAGAATTGAAGAAAAATACACTTTCATTGAGAAGGTCTACTTGACGCTGGTCTTCACAGTCAAGAAACTCCGGCACTATATGCTGTCGCATGAGATAAGGCTGATATCCAAGGCAGATCTATAGAAGTATATCCTGTCCCAACCAGCACTCAAAGGCCGCTTAGGCAAATGGGCGGTAATTCTCATGGAATTTGATATCTTCTATGTGCCGCAGAAAGCTGTTAAAGGCCAGGCCATCACAGATTTCTTTGCTGCGCACCCGACACCTGAAGACTGTCTGTTAGAGATATAACTCCATGAAGATGAGACCCTGGAAGCAGACCAAGTGTAGCACACTCTGTAGCAGTTTTACTTTGATGGCGCATCTAGAATTGATACTCCGGCAATCGGATCAGCTAGAGTCAGAGCTATTGCAAGCATAGTCCTGAAATCTCCCGAGGGGGTAGTTCATTTCTCCCCTCTCAATGGGAAACACTTGAAGCTATACCATGCAGCCTTGCCGGCATTCGAAGAATGACCGAGATCTACCTTGGTCTAGTGGCACTCCACCCTGGCCGAGCTCTCCAAAATACCCACCCAATTCAAACCAACTCCGAGGCCATTGGCTCGCATTTGCAAAAGCCTCCCCAGTATACACAAATCCCAGGGCTCCTTGAGAACCCCACATAGCCCCACTGGGCTAACAACACATCATAACCATATTGGACCTTACGTCCGCATCAGTGCATAAACCATTTTCTTTGCGCTGGCGTTATCCCCACGCTTGCGAATACATAGTTTCGGCGCAAGGCTTTATGCCTGAGCCGATACCTACACATTATCACCATTGCGGACCCTACGTCCGAACTAGCACATAAACTCCTTTTCTTGCAGTGACATTACCCTCTTGTCAACGAATAAACCTTTTTGGCGCAAGGCTTTGTGCCCTAGCCAATAGCTCCATTGTCACGCCCCGACGCGGAAAATCAGAACGTAGCAGTTTATATCAATCATGTCAATCAGAGCACACGTTGCCAGAAGAGACTAACCACCAGGCCAATAATAAAGAAACAATTAACCCAACTTTATTGATAATAACAATAAGAGAAAGTATTCGATTACACCCGACTCCTTGTGGACTTCTATCTCATTAATGGAAAATACATCAACTCTACATAACAACTAATCCAAACTTGACTCGAACATAAACTCTAAATGGCTCGCTCCTGGAATCACTCGTTCCCATCCCCATTGGAATGCACGTCCTCCTCAGAACTACCTGAAAAGGATTGGAAAGTAGGGGTGAGCAAAGCTCAGCAGGATTTTATATCTCTATTATCAGGCATAATTAAAGTGATTAACCATTTATGAATAAAATTGTAACAAAAGCGATGATAAATAAATGACAAGAGATAGATAGGAAAAAGAACATGAGCTTTCAAGTAAAGAGTAAATACTAGTATAACAAGAACTTTTCATGTCATGAAATGATAAATGGAATTGGCCATATCAAGCACGCATATCATGTCACATGGGAATTTCAAGTAATTGAGTAAAATTGGAAATGTCATAGACCAATCACGCTAGTCATGCACTTCGGTGCAATGCCACACCTTGACATTACAAACTCCCCGGGGCACAAGTACTTTCGGGCGCTCCTCCCAGGACCAGATCGGGCCCTTTTTGATGCGTTGGCATTGAAAGGTTTGGATCAATGATCCTATTCTAGACATTCATCACATTAAATGGCCAAGAGCTCCAAGGTTAAGCTCACGAACTTACTTCTAAGATCAAGAGAAATTTCAACAAAATTGGAATGACATCAAGTAGAAAGACTATGAGTCTTTAGGTAACAAGGATGTAAACAAGGATCACGCATGATCTCACAGTTCAAGGCCAACCTTGATTACTGCTTCATGATGATAAAATAAGAAAAACCTTATTAATATCTTATCTGTAACGGTCTATAACAGGGTCGTTACAGGAACGTGACGGTCGCACACAGGGCCGTTACGATGATGTGACGGTCCAATATTGGGCCGTTACAGTACACAGACCAGTTTAATTTGAGCTGGTCCAAAAACACGATTCAAACCACGTTCATGAGTTCAGGTCTTTAGGGTACAACCTGTCCGACGTCTTGGTGGGAATCCCAGGCTCACGGGGTCTTACGGAGGTCTCATAATAGTGGTCCTAGTCCGACGGAAGGTATATATGGCGGAGAGTCCAATCTATTACAAGAATTGAGGCTAATAAACACGAAAACCAAGATGGTGCGGTCAGTCAATCCCACCGGAGTGGCATGACTTTCAAACAATAATGCTAAGATCAAATATATCTTACATAAATCAAAATTTATACAAGTATTAACTAAGGGTTTTTATCAAATTCTTCATGATCATTCAACTTAGGATTTTCTAAACATCTTTCATGTAGAATAAAAATTAATGTTTATGATCATAATACAATATTAACATTACATTCTGCCTTGTTTATAGATCAAGATATCTTACTAACATAGAAAGTTTCTGGTAAAAATGCATGAAATTAAAGTTTAAAAACACCTTGCCAGAAGCATGTGACGGTCTATGTAAGGGGCGTTACAAGAATGTAATGGTCTATAGTAGGTGTGTTACGTATCAAAAAATAAATAGGCAAAATCTTAAAAATCTTAAAACACAGGGGCAAGTGATGGTCTGTCGTGAAGCTGTCATGCTCATGTGACGGTCTGTCGTGCGGCCGTCACATTGTAACGGTCTCTGAAAGATGCGTCACATAAACCTGGAAACCCGCCAACGATGAACTTTGACATGTTACACTAAACTTCGATTGCTCATGATAGAATGAATAAAAATTAGGGAAAATACGACCATTCGAAAGAGCATAAAATTTCGTATAAAATAGCATGCTTTGATTAGATCTAACACAACAAGATTCAATCTTTAACTAATAATCATGAAAGTTGTCCTTTTGATACACCTCGGAGTAAAACGTAAAATTCGAACAACATGATGAACGAAAATTGGGCAATTAGGTATCAAAAGAAAGAGCTCATGGAGATGCGCAAGATGGTATTATTAGATTTCTGTTTGGCCTGAGAGACACCTACCCTTGCTTGAAGGATAGAAGGACGAAGAAGAGGGGTCGCCGGAACCCTAGGTACCGCTCCAAGAACGCCCAAATTCCCCCTCGTCCGGTCACGATTGGTCACGCCGCCTGTTACTGGTGCAAATAGGGTTCTAGGGTGTCGAAAGCCCTCTATAAATAGAACCTATAGGGACTCCTAGAGATCGAATTTCGTTGAAGAGTCCTATGAAGAAATTCTGGCAAAAACTTTAGATAGGGTTCTAATACACCGCCGCCGTCGCCGGTAGAAGCGTCTAGACTTAGGGTTTTCGAAGAGAAAGTAAAGACCTAACAATGGGCTAGGGTTTGGCTCGAATCGGAGCACAATTGGGTTAGAATTGGGCCCAAATTGCGATGGTTAAAATAGGCCTTCTAAACCCACGAAAAACTGCTAAAACGCGATATTAGGCCTACACGTATTTTATTTTGGCCTCTTACCTGAAGACAAAGTTATTTCAAATTCAACTTTACACTAGATTCATATTTTTCCAGAATTTTAATAATCTCTTTAGAAGTTGAGCCAATAAATAATTAATTTATATGGAAATATTTTAGTAGAAAAAGATCGATAGGATGCTACATCCATGTTGCTACCACACAAACGAACCAAACATTCAGGATCAAGCGCCATACGCCGATCCGATATATCCATTCAAAAAAAAATGGGGTTTAAAAAAATAGAGGTGCTCCGCCAGTCTTGTTCAGATACCCTGGACAAGGGCAAAAATGGCTATAACTCGGCTATGGTGAAAACCCGAAAGGGCGCTACAGGTAAAATTGGGAAACCCCGCCACGTGAAAACCCAAAAAGGGCGCGTGGGCAAAAGCGAGAGGGGGCTCGCCTCGGTGAAAACCCGAAAGGGCACTTGGGTCAGTAATGTGGTAATCAAAAGTTCCTCTTCACCTTCATCCCTGTGAAACTCCGGATAGGATGTTCATCACTAGTCCCACCGGAGGTCTACTTCTATTGAATTGTTAACCCAGACCTTTCGTCCTCGTTAATAAATAAACCTATCTTTGCTTCGGCATTTAGCCAATGCGGATGAACAAACCAATGTTGATTATTGTCATCATCGACAAGGTCAGTCAATGAACCGTTAACCCGGACCTTTCATCCTCGTTAATGAATAAACCTATCTTTGCTTCAACATTTAGCCAATGCCTATGAACAAACAAGCGCTTATTCTTGCCATCATCGGCAAGGTCAGTGAATGAATCGTTAACCTGGAACTTTCGTCCTCGTTAATGAATAAACTTATCTTTGCTTCGATATTTAGCCAATGCTGATGTACAAACCGAGGCTGATTCTTGTCATCATCGACAAGGTCAGTCAATGAACCGTTAACCTGAACCTTTCATCCTCGTTAATGAATAAACCTATCTTTGCTTCAGAATTTGGACAATGTCGATGAAGAAACCAAACGTTGATTCTTGTCATCATCGGCAAGGTCAGTCAATGAACCGTTAACCCGGACCGTTCGTCCTCGTTAATGGATAAACCTATCTTTGCTTCGGCATTTAGCCAATGCCGATGAATAAACTAAAGCTGATTCTTGTCATCATCGGCAAGGTCAGTCAATGAACTGTTAACTCGGAGCTTTCGTCCTCGTTAATGAATAAACCTATCTTTGCTTCAACATTTAGCCAGTGCCGATGAAAAAACCAACACTGACCCTTGTCATCATTGGCAAGACCGGTCAGTATCCTGTTAACCCGGACCTTTCTTCCTCGTTAATGAATAAACCCATTTCCTTGCTTCAGCATCTGACCAATGCCGATGAACAAACCCATGCTCTCCTTGGAGTCAGTTCTGTAAATCAACTCATTGCCAAAAGCCTTGGCAGAGACATGCAACTATGTTTCGAATAAAAATAATGATAAAAAAAATGAAATGAGGCTCAAAATAGAGATGCCTTGCCAGACTTACCTAGATATTCTGGATAAGGGCAAAAACGGCTGAAACCCGGCTGTGGTGAAAACTCGAGAGGGCGCTGTAGGCAAAATTGGGTATCCCGCCACGTGAAAACCCGAGAGGGCGTGTGGGCAAAAGTAAGAGGGGGCTGGCTCCAGTGAAAACCCAAAAGGGCACTTGAGTCGGTAATATGGTCCAAACAAAAAATGATGGTGAAAGTGATGTTGCTACCTTAGTTATCATTCATGTCCCACGGGAATCCTTGTGTGTGACAGATATATCACGTCCCCCCGGCATAAGCCTTACACCTATGCTGTAACAAACCCCTTTGATTCGGCATTCCCCATGCCGATGAACAAACCTACCATCGATTTTCGTCGTCATCGGCGAAATCGATGAACAAGCCATTGTTCTAGACCGTTCGTCCCCGTCGGTAAACAAAACTCTTGCCTCGACATTTACCCCATGCCGATGAATAAACCTACCATCGATTCTCATCACTATCGCCAAAATCGACGAACAAACCATCGACCCCGACCTTCCATCCCCATCGATAAACAAACTTCTTGCTTCGACATTTACCCATGTCGATGAATAAACCTACCATCGATTCTCGTCACCTTCAATGAAATCAATGAACAAACCATCGACCCGGACCTTCCGTCCCCGTCAATGAATAAACTTCTTTGCTTCGACATTTAACCTATGTTGATGAACAAACATACCCTTAGCTTTGATTTTCATTAGCAAAGTCAATGAATTGGCCCTTAACTCGGACCCTTCGTCCCTGTCTAGAAATGAACTCGCTCCTTGTCTTTGGCATCTAAACGTACCAACAAGTATGTCATTTACAAACCTCATCACCATCGGCGAGTTCCATGAACAAACTATTGGTTTCACCCTCTGGCCCTGTCGGCCCATAAACCCCTTTTATCCTCCGGCATTCAGCCAATGCAAATCAAAGTTTGGCCTCGGGAGAAGTTGCACCACGGTGGAGTGAACCCCTCATAGCTTCCCTGAAGGCGTGAGCACTCTCCTGCCCTAGCAAGTAATATACCCCAGGCTAGATAAATTGGCGACACACCTATGTCTAATCGGCCGAAGAAAAAGAGAAAGAAAGGAAGGAAAGCTGTAACTCAGTAGCAAATGTGCAAAGTAGATGATAAAGAAATTTCATTTGCATAAAAAGAAGAATACATGGTACCCGGGGCATCCCCCGGGATACATGAAAATTCACAAAAAGGAGGAAAATAAATAAATTACTGCAGTGAACGATGGAAGATGTCCTCAAATTCCAAAATCCTCAGAGAGGGATGATGGATCAACTCTTGTAAGCAGGATTGTTCAGCCTGCAGCCGCATCAGTTTCTCCTGAAGCGATGCAGCTTGCCCTTCCGCCAGCTCTACCTCCTCTATAATCTGGACTTGCAGCTGCTCAGTCGACTCCAGTTCTGCTTCGACCCGAGTGAGTTCGGCACGTAGATCAACTATCTGAGCCTTCAAAGAAGTGTGGCGTTGAGTGGAATCATCAACGGCATCCCTCATATGTCGGACAGTTCCCCTCAATGACTGAAGGGCAGTCCCACACTCTGCCTGTTCAAATTTTATGGCCGTCAGTTGGTCTACTAAGCCATGGCCAATGAACTCCCTTCTGTTCACATACTTCAGAAGCAAAATCACTCACTGCGTCCAGTCCTCTATGGGGCAGCCGAAAGCCAACAACGTGCGGGAGAGGTGTTCTACCAAGCCCCTTAGCTGCACGTAAGACAAGTCTTGGGGGGTTGTCATGGTCTGTCTCGACGTCTCCAAATATTGCCATACTAGGTCGTTCGATGATTGCAAGCCGAGTGATGGCGTATTAGGAAGATGAAATTCTACACGACTATCGATTGTGGCCCAAATATCATCGTTCGGCTCTGAAGATGACGATGGTACGTCCTGCATAGCACCTGCACTGGGACCGGCCCCGACGGTTAACGCAACGGAGGAAGTGTCAATAACGACAATCTCTCTCCCAACCTCTGGCAAGGGCACCGCAGCTTGAGCCTCAACAATAGGGAGTGGTTGGTCACCATCTCCAGCTTGGCCAGCTTCTACCAATGCCGATTCAGTGGCAAGGGCAAAAGCCGTGGAGACCCCGACTGCTCCTTCTACAATCTCTCCCGCTTCTATTGCAGGAATGTCCTTCCCACCCTGAAGTAATTCTTCACCGATGCTGAGTTGCTGCTGCTTCGGAGCCATAGTCGGCTGGTCATACCCAGTAATCACTCCTGGCACTTCCAAGTCCACTGTTGTGATATAATCCTGTGGATACTACAGGGCTATAGGCTTCAAGAAAGGCGGGAATGCCGACAGGTCAACACCAAGGGGTGAAAGGGATATCTTTACGGTCATGGTCGGCAAGGTCACTGAGGCTGGAATGGCGGGAGCCTTCAAAGAAATCAGCATAAAGTATCTCAAAGGGATGATATAATGACCAATGAGAATAAGTGCACGATTAAAGGGGAGAATCTTACCTCAGTTGGCACCAAGCTCAAATCTCTAGCAGCAGAGACTACCATCCCCATCATCCCGGCCCCCTCTCCTATGGAGGGACCGGGTGGCCCGGGGATACTCCATGTCAGCCATGGTGGACTGGAAGTTGTGAAATCACTTTCATAAGCAGAAGATACCCCAACATCTTCGGTCTCTATTTCCACCATGGGAAACTCCTCATCACTGGAACCGCCACCATAATCCACCTGCTCCATCAAAGGCAAGCTTTGTTCTTGCACCAGACCCTTCCCTTTAGAAACAGACGGCTCCTCAAAAGATTGGCCTATGGGAGATGTGTCTTGCTCAACAGAAGGCTGCTCGGGCGGCTCCACAGCGGGGTCGATAGGTGAATGAGCTTCGGGAGTAAGCTGACTCCCTGAAATGATCCCCTGTGTGACGACCCGGACTCCGAATACCGGATATACCCGATAGGACTACCGAGTAGACCCGATACCGCTTGGAACCCGTGAAGCCTCCCAAGAGCTGTAAAGCTCCGAAGGGAAAAAAGGAATGTTGTGTAACACATTGAAGTCGTAGATACAACAATAAGCAATTAAATTTTATTAATTAGGCTTGCTAAAATAGCATAAATAAAATTACTTTTTAAATAATAGTTAAAATAAATAATTATACCAGAGTCTAGTCCAAAGGAAAGACAAGTACAGTCGAACAGAAAGAAAAAGTACACTGAGGTCGGGGGAAGCCCGACGCAGGTACTGCTGGCAACTATGAACACGCCACACCAGGAACCGCGAAGTAAGAAGAGCGCCACACCAGAAAAGTAGGGGTGAGCCTCGTGTTACTGGCCCAGTAGGGGTTCACACGGATCCCCACTGAAAAACAACACAGTAACACGCAAGCAAAACATCAGTAGTAGTAAAGCTGGAAAGCTAAACTACAACTAGAAAGCTGTAAAAGAAAACCGGAACAGCGGGAGTAGAGTAGCTAAAAGAAAAAGGAAAGACATAGCCGTAAGGAACGAGAACATGGCTACTCCCCAAGCTACTCCTAAAAGCGACAGAAGGGCGAACCCTGATCTCACAAAGTCAAGAGTTACCGATCCGTCGACTAGACACCAGCCTTAAAGCTGAGGCCTACGGAAACAGGTAAAAAACCTAGAAAGGACCTAGACAGACAAGACAGACCCTAAAGCATACATGACTCGATTGCCGTGCACACTCTTTTAGACAGAACCACACACACGACTAGATCGTCGTGTATACAACACAATGCTGACCAAGGGTAAGGCCACGAGAAGGCTAACCCAGGGAGGTCACGATGTACGAGAAATGTGAGAGTCACGTGTCACGTGACGGAAGCACCTCCTCACTAGAAGAACGGCCAGACGCGTCCATTGACGTCTTACACTACGCCTTAGGTATCTCGCTACGGACGCCGAGAACGATGGAGACTGAGATACTCACTGAACCAGAATAGGAACTACAGTAACGAGTGACTAGTCAGGGTCACGCCCATCGGCGTTCATCCAAACCTCCCCTGACCATGTGCACACACACCGACTCTTGCCTAGAGCCAGGCCTCTAGCTAGTTTCCCCCCCAGCAGGATGCTACCGTAAAGCAGGGGCCCACAGAAACTAGCTTAAAAACCGTATCTCGGGAACTGCCCTACCACCACTCCCAGGTGGGCCGACACTCGAGGTCGTCAGGCTACGACTAGTGGAGGCTCACTAGACACAGAGACACTGAAACATGAGTGTTGGAGTACAGACAGGCCAAGAAAGCAATGTCGCACGTACTACGAAGTATCAAGGCGGCACACCAAACCACCAATAGACTCAGGATAGGATAACTAGACCTACTGATACAATGATCCTTGAGTCTCATGACTCTGAGTCAAGATCATCGCGTAACGGCGGAACAAGCCACCAATCGGTCTAATCCTAAGCCAGAGGAAACGACACATGCACATAAAATGACTCACGGAGACCTATGGAATCACCAAGACCCTCAACACACCTGGACACACAGACTGAGGTAAGACAATATCTCAAGGCATCCAGAACCACTGTCTCGATCTATCCAGAATAGCCGAGACACACACAAGGTCACGTGTCAACCACTGGGTCACACCGGGTTGACCGGAACCTGACAACGACTCTACAGCAGTACAAAAACCAAGGCATGCCTGGCTACCTTATATCGTGGTCATAGCCCTCATAGGACCACAAGAGACATCCACAGGACGACAGACAAACCACAAGGTCAAGCCAAGACAATTGAAAACTAAAACGTCGGAAAGCGACACTCTGTACATACACAGAGGCACATACACTGGCGGTCATAGACAAGGCCACGAGGTGACTGTAGCGGTCAAAGCTATGGCCGCTAGACTCAGTCAAACTCTGACTGACCTGCCCAGACAAACCACCAAGCGGTCGATAACAGACATGCTACACGGACTCCGTAGTCCAAGAGTGAACCGCTAGACTAACCGCCCTAAGACATGGACCTAAGATAGACGGACCTGTAGCAGCCTATGAAAGGTGCTACAACGATAAGACGGACGAAGGTTGGGCCGCCAAGGCCAACCGACTTAGAATAGCAACCCGATCAAAACGGTCCAGAATGGTCTGACAAAGGACCGCCCAATACATGGAACGGTCTAGGGAGAAGCCGCTCCATCAAACTAAATGGTCATACACGGGCCCGTGCTAAGCAAACGGCACGGGCACCAACTAGCCATTCAAATCGGCGAGGGGAATGGCACGGCCAGCCACAGGCCGTTCAAGGGCATAGCACGGTCACCCATGTGCCATTCAATGCAATGAGGGGAATGGCACGGCCAGCCATTGCCCGCTCAACTGGCACCACACGGCTAGACAAGGGCTGTGTAATCTATAAAACGGTCTATTGCGCGACTGCGCAGACCCGAACCGACATAAATGGAACGGTCATACATTGGACCGTGCCATACACTAAACGGTTACTGTAACGACCGTTCAGTCGTTACGGTGGGAAAACCGGAGGGTCAGCCGGATCGAGGCCTTTCCATGCCCCGTTCGTTCTGAAACGAAGGGGATACAACCATAGTGACACTGTCGAACATCCAGACTCCGATAGGGGTCAAATCGACACATAAACGGCTCAAAACGGGTAATTCTATCGAATTGACCCAAATAGAACCACATGGGATCCCGGGCTCCTACCGGTCCTGAATGACCACCAGTCGACACGAAAACACAGGGAATGGAACGCTGACATTCCAGGGGTTCGAACGATACCAACCGATCTGAAAATCGTCTCCATTTTCCGATGAACCCTACAAACTCCCCAAAAGCATGATTTTCCCAAAACAAGCCAAAACCCGCTCGTTCTCGCACCGAACAATGTTAAACTGTAGGAAAATATAGAGGAGAAGTAGGTGATCCATCTCCCTACCTCCACCAAAGATTCTGTGCGCCGAAGCGACTAAACCGCGTTGAAAACCACCAAAACAACGAACCGCGCTGGCTTTGAATCCACCGAGGGATCGCGCCGCGCCACGCTCAATCCGTCGTCTCATCACGCGTCCCGATCACTCCATCGCGTCCCCGCCTCGGCCAGCTCGGCAAAGGTGCGCGCCCTACGTCGAGAGAGCCATAGAGGAGAGAGAACGAGAGAGAGAAAGAGAGGGTTAGAATGAGGGAGGAGAGTGGGTGAAGTGGAATAAATAGAAAGAAATTAGGAAATTTTCCTAATATCTGAAAATCTGATTTTTGTGCCGAAAATGCACTAATTCAGAAAAATACGAAAAAATAGTCGAAACGATCCTCTCAAAGAGTACATCACAACTGTATCGTCGTCAAGTCAATGGACTAAGAAATAAACTCACTGCAGGGTTCCATAACTTGTATAAGGGAAAAACCCACATGGAGCGTAAAACTCAACTCATGACCTGCAAAAGCGATCCGAAACTCTCCAAAAAGGATCCGGAATATCCGATAAGAATCCAGGGCATTACAGCCTCCCCTCCTTCAAGAAATTTCATCCTCGAAATTTAAGGAGCTACCAGGAAGAAGCAGGGAAGAACATACCCAACACACTAACATGAAACAACACGAATCTTGAAAACACCGTTCAGAGGAACTCTGTCAAACCACAATCACAAGCATACGTTCTGGATTGAGCACGACACAAGTGAACAGAAGTCTGACACCTCTGAAACCAGGCAACATCGTTTACGTCTCACAGGAAAGGAGACACGACTCATGCCACGACAACAGATATTGGAAAAACAAAACGACAGACAAGGCAAGCATCAGCTTAAACAAGGAAACATAGTCCTCTCAGCTGACAGCTCGACCCATCGACTCCAGTGCCAAAGGCAACCACGAAACCTGGCACACAGGATGCCAACGACAGCACCGGACCACAAGCACAATCAAGTCATCCCTCACTCAGATGTTACATCTGATTCGAGTCGCATGCTAACTCTACCAAGATAGAAGAGTACAACACAACTAACCAATAAGATCATGGTCCACACGATGCTAAGACAGAATCACAAGGAAACAACGACAAAACGACAATGACAACAGCAACAACACTTGCAGAATCCCGACTCCGTACTGAACATAAAACCACGGAACACGACTGCAAGCTGGGTCACAACAAGGCACAATAACAGCTGAACACACGACTACGATAGACTAGTCATGCAACGGGCAGCTCACCAAGAAAGGACCCATGACAACGAGAACAACAATCTTGGGAAACACATCTCAAGGACCACGATCACATCCCGAGAGCATAACACCCAAGAAAAATTATAGAGCAGAGGGTACTCAACTAGCAGAAATGCCGACAGATTCCCCAAATACTCACGAATGCCAGTACCAACACCAGAATGCCTTCAAGAACAACAGTACGGCAACAAACAACATCAAGGCACACAAAGCCAAGATGAAGTCACATCAAGAATAAACAATTCTCTCGACTGGCCAGCATCTTACAATTAATGATCCTCGACCTGTGGGTTATCAGCCCACACGCTTCCGCTGCGCACTCAAACAACGCACACAGGCATTAGAAATATCTCGGTATCTGCATCTCAGCACACACACGGCGTCGTCACAATTCATAAAAATCGCAATGTATCACGCCATGAGTGCCGATCCTGCTAATAATCGATCACTAGTTGCCCAAGTGCAAACGAAGAAGAGTACCAACTTCAGCACAAAGCACAAAGAAAGGCTAATCTTAGCTTACCATTACGTCCTGGAAGAATAAATGAGCCTTCACAACACATCGGCCGCTAGACATGGCACGACAAACACGGTGCACGACGCCTCTCAACGCAAAGATTAGGTCCAAAGCCAAGCAACCGTCGAACAAAGAGCAGATCAGGCTCAGCATAAACACTGTCCACACTTAAGTAGACACAGGACAAAGGTCTCACTAAGACAGCAATTCTAAGGCTTACCTCAAAAAGACTCCACCAAACAGGGTGAGAAGCATCAAGCTCACTAACAGTAGCTCACCAGGAAGGAAAATCCTAGGTTTGCTTGAGCATCTTCTCAATCGAGGCAGCAAAGCAATCACTTCAACAGAAGCGAAACACCTCAGGAGCTACACAAACTCAAGCTGGAATGACCAAAACAATGTAAGAACATGTACGGCCATCCCGCCAACGCTAAAAGTCACCAGCCACTTGAGCAAGCCACGGAAAAATCTTGAATAATGTACTGCAGATTCAAGCCTTCCGGTGAACTCTGCCAAGTAGAACATGATCGAGATAGACACCACGACAAAAAGGAACATCCCGTCACCTCCTGACGAGAGCAAAACCATCTCGCATAGTGCTAACACAGCACGTACAAGACAACACACAGAAAACAAAACGACAAGGAATCGCAAAACCTAAGCCAGCGAAAGACTGTACTAGACTTTCAGGACTCGGGATAATGTATATCTCGGATTCCCATGTACTTCACACAACAATGCTCTGATACCAACTGTGACGACCCAGACTCCGGATACCAGATATACCCGATAGGACTACTGAGTAGACCCGATACCGCTTGGAACCCGTGAAGCCTCCCAAGAGCTGTAAAGCTCCGAAGGGAAAAAAGGAATGTCGTGTAGCACATTGAAATCATAGATTCATTTATTAGGTTTGCTAAAATAGTAGAAATAAAATTACTTTTTAATTAATAGTTAAAATTAACAATTATATCAGAGTCCAGTCTAAAGGAAAGACAAGTATAGTTGAGCAGAAAGAAAAACGTACACTAAGGTCAGGGGAAGCCCGACGCAGGTACTACTGGCAACTACGAACATGCCACACTAGGAACTGCGAAGGAAGAAGAGCGCCACACCTGAAAAGCAAGGGTGAGCCTCATGTCACTGGCCTAGTAGGGGTCACGCAGATCCCCACTGAAAAACAACACAGTAACACGCAAGCAAAACAGTAATAGTAGTAAAGCAGGAAAGCTAAACTACAACTAGAAAGCTGTAAAAGAAAACCGGAACAGCGGGAGTAGAACAGCTAAAAGAAAAGGGAAAAACATAGCCGTAAGATATGAGAACACGGCTACCGAGCAAAGCACGGCTCCCCAAGCTACTCCTAACAGTGACAGAAGGGCGAACCCTGATCTCACAAAGTCAAGAGTTACCGATCCGTCGACTATACACCAGCCTTAAAGCTAAGGCCAACGGAAATAGGTAAAAAGCCTAGAAAGGACCTAGATAGACAAGACAGACCCTAAAACATACACGACTCGATTGCCGTGCACACTCTTTTAGACACAACCACACAGATGACTAGAACGTCGTGTATACAACACAACACTAACCAAGGGTAAGGCCATGAGAAGGCTAACCCAGGGAGGTCACGACGTATGAGAAACGTGAGAGTCACGTGTCATGTGACGGAAGCACCTCCTCACATGAAGAACGGCCAGATGCGTCCACTGACGTCTTACACTACGCCTCAGGTATCTCGCTACGGACGCCGAGAACGACGGAGACTGAGATACTCACTGAACCAGAATAGGAACTACAGTAACGAGTGACTAGTCAGGGTCATGCCCATCGGCGTTAATCCAAACCGCCCCTGACCATGTGCACACGTACCGACTCTTGCCTAGAGCCAGGCCTCTAGCTAGTTTCCCCCCTAGCAGGATGCTACCGTAAAGCAGGGGCCTACCAAAACTAGCTTAAAAACCGTATCTCGAGAACTGCCCTACCACCACTCCCAGGTGGGCCGACACTCGAGGTCGTCAGGCTACGACTAGTAGAGACTTACTAGACACAGAGACTCTGAAACACGAGTGATGGAGTATAGACAGGCGATGAAAGCACTGTCACACGTACTACGAAGTACCAAGGTAGCACACCAAATTGCCAATAGACTCAGGACAGAACAACTAGACCTGCTGATACAACGATCCTTGAGTCTCACGACTCGGAGTCAAGATCGTCGCATAATGGCAGAACGAGCCACCAATCGGTCTAATCCTAAGCCAGAGGAAACGACACATCCACATAAAATGACTCATGGAGACCTGAGGAATCACCAAGACCCTCAGCACACCTCGACACACAGACCGAGGTAAGATGATACCTTAAGGCATATAGAACCACTGTCTCGATCTATCCAGAATAGCCGAGACACACACAAGGTCACGTGTCAACCACTGGGTCACACTGGGTTGACCGGAACCTGACAATGACTCTACAGTAGTACAGAAACCAAGGCATGCCTGGCTACCTTATATCGTGGTCATAGCCCTCATAGGACCTCAAGAGACATCCATGGGACGACAGACAAACCACAAGGTCGAGCCAAGACAATTGGAAACCAAAACGTCGGAAAGCGACACTCTGTACATACACAGAGGCACAGACACCGATGGTCATAGACAAGGCCACGAGGTGACTATAGCAGTCAAAGCTATGGCCGCTAGACTCAGTCAAACTCTGACTGACCTGCCCAGACAAACCACCAAGCGGTCGATAATAGACACGCTACACGGACTCAGTAGTCCAAGAGTGAACTGCTAGACTAACCACCATAAGACAAGGACCTAAGATAGACGGACCTGTAGCAGCCTAAGAAAGGTGCTACAACGACAAGACGGACGAATGTTGGGCCGCCAAGGCCAACCGACTTAGAATAGCAACCCGGTCAAAACAGTCCAGAACTGTCTGACAAAGGACCGCCCAAGACATGGAACGGTCTAGGGAGAAGCCGCTCCATCAAAATAAACGGTCAGACATGGGACCATGCTAAGCAAACGGCACGGCCACCAACTAGCCATTCAAATCGGCGAGGGGAATGGCACGGCCAGCCACAGGCCGTTCAAGGGCATAGCACGGTCGCCCATGTGCCGTTCAATGCAATGAGGGGAATGGCACGGCCAGCCATTGCCCGCTCAACTGGCACCACACGGCTAGACAAGGGCCATGCAATCTATAAAACGGTCTATCGTGTGACCGCGCAGACCCGAACCGACATAAATGGAACGGTCATACATTGAACCGTGCCATACACTAAACGGTTACTTTAACGACCGTTCAGTCGTTACGATGGGAAAACCGGAGGGTCGGCCGGATCGAGGCCTTGCCATGCCCCGTTCGTTCTGAAACGAAGCGGATGCAACCACAGTGACACTGCTGAACATCTAGACTCCGACAGGGGTCAAATCGACGCATAACGGCTCGAAACGAGCAATTCTACCGAATTGACCCAAATAGAACCACATGGGTTCCCGGGCTCCTACCGGTCCCGAATGACCACCAATTGACATGAAAACATAGGGAATGGAACGCTGACAATCCAGGAGTTCGAATGGTACCAACCGATCTGAAAATCATCGCCATTTTTTGACGAACCTTGCAAACTCCCCAAAAGTATGATTTTCCCAAAACAAGCTAAAATCCTCTTGTTCTCACACCGAACAACGTGAAACTATAGGAAAACACAGAGGAGAAGTAGGTGATCCGTCTCCCTACCTCCACCGAAGATTCTGTGCACCGAAGCGACTAAACCATCCCGAAAACCACCAAAACAACGAACCGCGCCAGCTTTGAATCCACCGAGGGATCGCACCGCGCCACTCTCAATCCGTCGTCCCATCACGCGTTCCGATCACTCCATCGCGTCCCCGCCTCGGGCAGGTCTGCAACGGTGCGCGCCCCGCGTCGAGAGAGCCAGAGAGGAGAGAGAATGAGAGAGAGAGGTAGAGGATTAGAATGAGGGAGGAGAGAGGGTGAAGTGGAATAAATAGAAGCAAATTAGGAAATTTTCCTAATTTTTGAAAATGCAATTTTTGTGCCAAAAATGCACTAATTCAGAAAAATATGAAAAAATAGTCGAAACGATCCTCTGAAAGAGTAAATCGCAACTGTATCATCCTCGAGTCGATGAACTAGGAAATAAACTCACCGTAGGGTTCCGTAACTTGTACGAGGCAAAAACCCACACGGATCGTAAAACTCAACTCATGACCTACAAGAGCGATCCGAAACTCTCCAAAAAGGATCCGAAATATCCGATAAGAATCCAGGGCATTACACCCTGCTTGAAAAAAGTTCCTTCGGCCGGCTCCACAACAGGGGGAGAAGGCGGTCGGATCTCGACTGAAGCTAAAACAAGAAGCACTCGTGTAAGCCCAGGGCATGATAAATTGTGGAAACCTCTAGAGGACATACCACAAGTTACCTTCTATCTCATGGCTGGGCGTGGGAGAAGGTAGATTTTCTCAAGGGGAGTTATTGGCACTCCATCTCCTCTCTCTTCAGTTCCCGCAAGGGTGGTAGACTCTTGCGCAACCATCGCATATGAGGTAGCAGCAGCTGTAAAATAAGAATTGGCTTATGCAACTAAAGTAGAGATGCGGTCCAGAATGAAGGATATACCCTCGGTTGTGCGCGCCTCTGCATGAGAAGCCTTGAACTCTTCAAACGAGACCACAGCTGGAGGAGCAATTGTCGATTCGGGGTCTACGGTCTTCTTCCTACAGGCCCGCTTTGCTCAAGTGACCGCCTCCCTCACTTGAGACCTCGTTCGCTTCCGCGAATCACCTGGAGGCAGAGATGTCATGGTCGGAGTTGCCTCTGGGGTTTCAAAATATGTCGGCTTTTGAGCCTTTATGATCAGCTCCCTGAAATGCTTGGTCTCCTCTGAAGTGAGCCTAACTGCACATGCACAAGGACGGAAATGAGGCACAATACAGCAAAGGGAGAAGAGAACCAAAAGTTGAAGACAATGGATAAAAATACCCACTGGCCCCGTATATAGAGGAGAGAGTGGCTAGTAAAACAGCGAGGGTTCTTTGTCCCTTGAGGCAGCCTCATGAATCAGCCAACAAATATCTCCTATTACTTTGCAATGTTCAGCCACGGATGCCAAGTCTGAATGGCCGTGACACGACAAATAATAATACAAGGTGAGCTGGTCAAGCCCCCATCTGTCAGCATATTTAAAGAAAATGAGAAGAGGTTGGCCCAGTATGGCTTCACTAGGGCCACCTACTGGTGCGGACACCAGAGCGAGCGAGAAGCACGAATGGACAAGCCATCGGTACTAAACGCGGAGCACCACTCGAGCTACATCAGCTTCTCTTTGGCTCGGAGATAGTCTGGAGTCTCCGCCATGAGTTTGGACACTTTTTTTGCATTTATTTGCATTGTATTTGGGATTGTAATGTGTGTTTTTATTTCGGTTTTCATGTTGGACTCTTTGTAAGACTCTTAATAAGCCATTTGGATTAAGCCCTTTAGAGTCCATTAAGAAGTGTGGCCATATTGGACCACTAGACTTCATAATGGGTCTTTAAATGACTTAAGGCCCAATTGGGCTTCTTTCTTTCTCATGGGTTTCCTAGATTGGAAGGCCCAATTGGCTGGTCTATGGCCCAACTTGGACCAAGCCTCTCTTGTTGACCGAGGGAGACAAAGTGGGAAGAAAAGCCCACTTTCTCTCCTTAAAATAAGGGGGCTGCCCCCCTCTTTTGGCCTCATTAGGCTAAACTTATTTAATTAGGCTTGACCACATGGGGGAAATAGCATTTGGCATCTCCTCTACGTAAACCAAGATACATGGGTTTCATATAAAAGGTTTGTATTTCCTATTTTCAAGAATTAATGAAGAGAAAAATCTGAATTTTGTTCGAGCAAGCAAGGGCTGCCCCCTATCTCTCTCCTCTCTGCCCCCTTCTGCAGCTGGGAAGGCTATGAATCAGAGGTGTGAAGCCTTTTCTATCAGTTAGTGAGTTCGTCGTTGCCACCGCTGCCGCCATCGTGCCGCCGTCGCACCACCGCCATCGTCGCCGGAGTTCTGTCCATCCAGGACAACCTCTTCTTCCACGAATTTCTGCTCCCAGCCACTAGATCTTTTGGAGCCCAAACTTTCAGGGTGAGTTCCATAGATCATCACCACATCCTAGAAAAATTTGTGGAGCCTCTAGTTTCTATTTTCCATTTTTCCATCTTCGTTCTCCACCTTCTTTCAGATCTGCCAGCAGTCTACCCAGATTTCCAGAACCCTAATAGGTCATTCATGAACCCACCTTCTTGTGATCCAAATGACTTGATATTTTTATTGGAGGTTCTGTCCACCTAATACCACATCCACAAAGTTTCTTGTGAATTTAGGTTCACGTTCATATTTTCTAAAAATTCACTCCAGATCCCAACTCAATTCTATCTGCCACTGTCCAGATCCGACCCCCAGTCAGTATAAAATCTCCAAAAAATCGAAACCTCCACCAAACCCTTCATAAAAATTATTGCCATTTTCCTCTCTCTTCTCTCTACAACTTTTCGAAAGAGCTCAAAGTCTGAATCGGAGGTCTACTTCACAGTCAACGCCAACTCTCAGGAAACTTCCTTTCTGTCCGGCCAGATCTGAAACAGGGATCAGTTCGGTACATAAATCTGCCAACAAAAGCAAAGTCCCAACGAATTTTCTGGAGTCATAGAGGGTCGAAGTACTTCAAGAGAGCTTTCCAACGGTACCTCTTGTATGTTGATACGACGTCGGTGCTGATCGCAGCGACAGATCTCGCTGGATCACGCGCGGCAAAACAGAAGCAGTAGGTCCGTGGGCAGCCACTCCAAGACTTGGAGATCGGAGCCGATCGGCCTTCGACCGGTGTTCCAGCCCGGCCGCCATCCAGGGGAGCGCGCCACCTGGTGTCACCATCACAACGGGACCCACCCCGCCAGGTCCGGAGGACTGAGTAGCACGTGGGCCCCAAGTACCCGCAGATTGCGCCGTCCGGATAGCACTAAAACGTGGGTTTCGGCACCGTCGGAGCGACATCAAGATGATGCCCGTCAACCTAATTCCCACTACTCTCGGGCCCCACATGTGACCTGTTACCTCCCTACGTGGAGTGGGTCAAAACTTTGTACCGCTGTAAAAATTTGTTAACTGGGAGTACGGATTTGGCCGGGGTTGTCTTCCCCATGCCGGGTGCATGGAGGTATGGTCTTAACTTCTTGGCATTACGCTTGCTTAGCTAGTATATGGTCATATGCCGCTGTGAGTGCGTTAGGATTCTAGCCCGTGAGTCCATGTCATCGCTGTGAGCGAGAGAGTGACCCGTCCTGTGGCTCGATCTGAGCACGGAAGTGAGTCGACCACCCTTGACTCTGCTGATTTCTCAACTGCGCGGATCCACGTTTCCCCTCGCCGGGGACGACGAGTGAGCTTGCATTTCTGTTAGCGACGTATAGCCCATAGAAACTCTTAGTGTCGGGCCGAAGTGTCGTTCCTACTCGTATGTTGCTGGTCGCGTCTCCATCTAGAGTCCGAGGTCCGCATCACATAGAGTCGATCCCCCGTGTCCGTCCCGCATCAGTTTGGTATCAGAGCGAGTCGAGTCTAGGGTAGTCATTGTATAAGTCTTGCACGGTCTAAGTCGAGTCTAGGATCATCATTATTTTCAAAAAATAAAAAAAAGTGTCATTTAAGTCTAGTCATCGTCTGAGTCAGTCTAAGGTTGCATCCGCATACCATTGTTCGGTATATAAAAAGGTGTTGTCCGAACGTTAGGCTACGTCTATCGGGAAGGCCGCACACTTGTGCGAGTGATCTTCAGATCGATTAACTCCGCCACGTACTGAGTCTTGGTTGTGTCTAGGTTCATCATCGAGTCGGCATTCCAACTTGCATTGTCGTTTAGGGTCGTGTCTAGTGTCTTGTCCAAGTGTCTTCATGTCCGTCTTATAGCTCCCCATTTCAAATGGACTTCCGGTCGCCCAAGCGAGATAACCGTTGGCACACCCATGGGTTGGGCAACCATCCTCTCCACTTCCGTAGGCCCGAAGCCTCAGATTTTTATGGCTCCAATGACCCGAGCGACTACCTCAAGTGGGAGGCCGCCATGGACACATACTTTGATTGTTATACCATGTCTGAAGTCGGGCAATTCTATTTTGCCAAGGAGAGGCTTCTACACGAGGCCGCCGAAAAGTGGGACCACATTGAGCGCTTGAGAGAGGTTAGGAGGCAATGGCCCATCGAATCATGGTGCGACATGAAGAGAGAGCTTAGGAAGGTCTACCTACCCGACCCGGTCACCTTCAACCGACCCCACCCAAGCACTTCCAATCAAGTGGGTCCTAGTCAGAGGCAAAGAGCCCCAGACTTTGACGAGCCCCAACCCAAGCTGAGGCCGGTTGATTACGAGCACGTCCACCGTGATACCCCTACTCCAACCCACACTATTGCCGAACTTGTGCAAATGATTTCGGATCGGGTGGATAGGAGGTGTGCTTATTTTGAATCGCTAGTCTACCCTTGCCCACCTCCGCGACAGGAGGTAGCCATACTCGAGCTTAGGGAGGCCATAGCCCGTAGCCCCAACCCGGCCCTACCTATGGGGTCCCAAGGACCTCTTCCCCTCCGGGAGGACGTTCCTGTTAGCGCAGCAAGAGTGATATAGAAGGGGGGGGGATGAATAGATCACTCCCAATTTGTAAAAACTTCGGCTAAAAATTAATTCTACTATTTACACTCCTCCTGAACCCGCACAATGAGAATGCTAACGCAGTCAACAATCAAGACAGTATAAGTAGATAAGATTGAAGAGCTGATCACAAGGAAGAAAAGAGACAAGCATATGGAGAGCGCAGATAATAACAGCAAACCACAGAATAGGCAATCGGATTTTTAGGTGGTTCGATTGCAGTCCGCAATCTACATCCACCCCTCACTCCAACTAGAGTGAGGATTCCACTAGTCACTGCTAGAACACGGCAGACTCAGTCTGCGAACAACTTGCTGCCACACAACTTGAATACCCAAGGGAAACAAATCCCTCAACCAAACTCTGCTACCCACAGAGCTTGAAACCTGTTCCAGCTACCAGCTAGAACAGAACCGGAGACAAGTCTCCCTTCCTCCAACCCGGAGGGAAACTACTAATGACAACCCGTCACTAGCAACACCAGAGATCACCGATCTCTCTTCCTCTGCAACCCAGAGGGAAACCGGAGTTACACTCCCTTCCTCCACACACTGGAGGGGAACAAATTCGAATCAGAAGAATGAACAAATAAAAAGAACACAAAATAGAAACAAGGACCAACGAAGAAGCAGTCGGTTCTGAAACCAATACAAATGTAGCTTCAAAGGAAGCAATTCATCAAACCGCAGACGCTGCTCTCTCTCTCTCGAACATATTCCTCTCGGATTTGGACAATGTGGGACACTCTGCTCTCTCTCTTTTCTGGATCGTGCAGCCTCACTCGAATATCTTCTATTCTTTCTTTTCACGATCTCTCTTTCAGTGAAGGACGATGCTCCATATATATAGCAGATGATGGGCGTGTGGCTTTCAGGTTCCCGCCCAGAGAGCACCTCAGATCACGTGCCAAGGATCATCCTCAGATCACGTGCCCGATCATTAACCTGTGTTTATCTTCTGACAGAGACAGAAGACATGATTCGAATTAGGTAGTTCAGACTGTTAATCAGCAAATGTACATACTTTAAAGCAGCAAATGATCAAGTGTGTACGTCGTGAGAGTGAGTGTATAGACTTAATGTATGAACGCATGTAAAAGACGGTGTACAGACTTGTGATGAAAGTATTTTCATAGCAAGATAGAATATGAAGACTTCTGTGAAATGCATGAGGGAATCGAGTGTATAAGCTTGACACAACAGTTAACCAAGTGGGTATCATGTGAGAGTGTATACACTTGGAGGTCTTCAACGTCTTCAGTGAATAGACTCAACCAATGTATATAGTTGAAGGTCTAACAATCGAGTGTATAGACTTAGGCCTAACAATTAAATGTATAGGCTTGAAGACCTAACAATCGAGTGTATAGACTTAGGCCTAACAATTGAATGTATAGGGTTGAAGACCTAACAATCGAGTGTGTAGACTTGAAGCTTGGAAGGATGTATACACTTAGCCTTTGAGGAACGATGTATAGACTCTGATCGTGAAGGCAGGCTGTATAGACTTGAATCGCTTGAAGTGATGTACAGACTTGGTGAGGCTCAAGCAGTGTACAGACTTGTGAAGGCTTCAGCGTTGTACATACTTGGAAGTTCCACTGTGGATGTATGGACTTGATGATCCACTGTGGATGTATAGACTTGACGAGTGAATCCGATGTACAGACTTGCCGATTCGAAGCCACTTTACAGACTTTGAAGAACAGTTCAATGTATAGACTTGAAGCCCCTGAGCTAATGTATAGACTTCACGCTGTACAGACTTTAGGCTTCGATCGTTTGAGCAGTATGCAATGTACAGACTTAGCGATGTATAGACTTGGCCAGGAAAGCGTAGGGAAAGGTATGAGTGTATAGACTTGGCCAAGCATAGGAAAAGATGTGGAGTGTACAGACTTGGTGAAACAAAGTCCAGTGTATAGACTTGGAGAAGCGAAACTGATGTACATACTTAGAAGGATTTGAATGGGAGAGTGTATGGACTTGGTTCCTATAGCAGTGTATAGAGTTGAAGGTCTGAAGGCGATGTATAGACTTGGTGATCACTGCAACAGTAATCGGATGTATATAGTTGAAGTTAGACAAACCAGTGTATAGACTTCAGTTAAGTGCATTGGCTGTACAGACTTCAATTAAAAGATGCCCGGTGTACAGACTTGAAGAAGAGATGCCAATGTACAGACTTAATGATATGAACACTAAGGCATGCTGTACATACTTACTCGATCAAGCTGATGTATAGACTTTGATACCCAGACAGTCAGTGCTCTGATTGGTCGACGCATCAGCAAGGGTGGGTCGACCCACTACTGTTCATACTAACTAAGCAGAGTGTAGATAGATGAAATAATGAAACATCATATGAACTGTGCTCACTTACATGATGAACCAGCATAAATCTAGAGATAGAGGATTGATTTATAGTGTGAGACATTATCAAAACCGCAGTGATGCAACAATCTCCCCCTTTTTGATGATGGCAACACTATGAATCAAGCAATATCAAAGTTTAACAAGTAATTCAAATCATCTTCAACAAACAGAGTAAATTCAAAGCATGCTCATGCATATGAATTAAACATTCCCTACAACATACTCTCATCTCCCCCAAAGCTCAAAACAGATCATGACTCACTAATATTGCAGAACCTCTAACTCACTGATATTACAGAACCTCTCTCCCCCTTTGACATCAGTAAAAGGAAATGCAGAATATATGACAGTGCTGGAAACATGAAGAAGAAGTGAGGTAACTTCTTAGTGCAGAAAGTCACGAGTAGGTCTTAAGAGAATAAGTGAGGTTCTAATTTCAAGAGAAGATTCTTTAAACTCCAGTACACAATAGAGAAATAGAATGATAGAAAAGTTTATCAGCATATATAGTGTATGATTTAGAGCAGGAGTTAACAAGTATGGCCAGATATGGCTGATCATTCAACTATCCCACAAGATAGCAAGAGACGAAATCAGAGAGGTGTTCTCAAGGTATTGAGGACAAGCAATCCATTAGTTGCATAACAACAAGGAATTTTTTCTTTTTGAGATGATTTTCAAGAAGATCAATGAGTAAGTTGGTAGTTCACTCCTTTGACATTAGGGAGACACCATGATTAGAGGCCTGAATCCCCAGTTACTCAGAGTGAGTACCTCATTACTTCCTTCCCTTTTTTTTATTAAGGAACAGAGTTAGTAACTGTGGCTTTTGACATGGGGAAACACCATGATTAGAGGCCAGAGTCCCCAGTTACTCACCAGCAAGCCACCATTGCTCTATCATATCTTTTCATTCATTTTAAGCATTTGACACGTCATGACATGGAAGAGATATTCATTTCATTGATGAAGCTCCCAGTTTCTCAGTGATCAAAACAGGACATGTTTGTTCAGTTAAGCCGTTGAGTTAAAGAGATAGAATGATTGAAAATAATACCAGAAGGACTATTTCTTGAATTAAGTCTTGAAGTCTAGATTTCAAGCTGATTGAGTCAGATATCAAGACATACAGGTTTTGGCCTGAACCAGAATCAATGACAATGTAGGAAGATATACTTTATGCAATTAGTCTAGATCTCTGAAGGAGTACCAAAGGAAAGATTCTAACTGGATTTTAGAGTCACTGACTTATAGACTTAAGAAATAAGTGACACTCTACTGTCTGAGAGAACCACACTAGATCAGTCATGCAAAACCAGCAAAGTTACACATCTGGACAATCCTTTTGAATCTGTCAAAGAACTTCTCCTCTCACACTACAACTCAGCTCCCCCTAAGACATAGCATTCCTTAATGAAACAATCTAGCAAATTTTCAAAGCTTCCCCTCACTCAAAGCATTCCTGAAAGCTAACCAGCAGACATTCAGAACTCCCCCTTAAACTAGGATGACATAAGGCTAAACATCAGACAAACACAACTCCCCCTCACAACAAGAACATGCTTCATAATTAAGACAATTTGTATAAGCCTAATTCTCTTCTCAATGTGGTGAATTTTTCATTATCCAGAGGTTTTGTGAATATGTCAGTAATCTGATTATCTGTGCCTACATGAATCAGTTCAAAATTATTCTTAGACACCTCATCCCTTATAAAATGATGTCTTATCTCTATGTGTTTGGTTCGTGAATGCAAAACATGATTTTTAGTAATATTGATGGCACTAGTATTATCACAGTAGATTGGAGTGCACCCCAGGTCTACTTGGTAGTCCTGAAGCTGGTGTTTAATCCATATGACTTGTGTTCCACAACTCCCTGCAGCCACATATTCAGCTTCTGCAGTGGAGAGGGCCACAGAATGTTATTTCTTGGAACCCCAAGACACTAAACACCCACCCAAAAATTCACAATGACCACTAGTGCTTCTCCTGTCTAGTTTACAGCCTGCATAATCAGCATCTGTGTATGCAACTAAGTTAAATGTGTGTGATGCAGGAAACCATAAACCAAGAGAATGAGTAGCTGACAAATATCTAAAAATTCTTTTAACTGCAGCTAAGTGTAATTCAGTAGGTCTAGACTGATACCTTGCACACATTCCTACACTGAATTGTATATCAGGTCTAGAGGCTGTCAAGTAAAGAAGTGATCCAATCATACCTCGATAAAGTTTGGCATTTACTTCTTTACCTGTCTCATCTGCATCCAGTGAGGTATTGGTGCCCATGGGTGTTGTAATGTGCTTTAAGTTTTCCATACCAAACCTCTTGAACAGTTCCATTGTGTATTTGGTTTGGTTGATGAAGCACCCGTCCTCTAGCTACTGTACCTGCAATCCAAGAAAATATTTTAGTTCACCAACCAAGCTCATTTCAAATTCAGCAGACATCATGGTAGAAAATTCATCACATAGTTCATGCTTAGTTGATCCAAATACAATGTCATCTACATATACCTGAACTATGATGAGATCTCTATTTATGCCCTTGGTAAATAAAGTTTGATCAACTTTACCTCTTTTGTAGCCCTTGCTGATCAGAAATTCAGTCAATCTTTCATACCATGCTCTTGGAGCCTGCTTTAGACCATACAAGGCTTTGTTTAACCTGAAAACTTGGTTAGGTTGAGGAGAGAATTGAAATTCAGGAGGTTGTTCAATAAAAACTTCTTCTTTAATGACTCCATTTAAAAAGGCACTTTTAACATCCATTTGTTGGAGTTTTATATTCTTTGAACAAGCAAAGACAAGCAACAATCTTATAGCTTCCATCCTAGCAACAGGTGCATAGGATTCATCAAAGTCTACACCGAATTCCTGACAGTAGCCTTTGGCTACTAATCTGGCCTTATTCCTCGAGATGATTCCATCTTCATTCATCTTATTTTTGAACACCCACTTGGTTCCTATGACATTGACACCATCTGGTCTTGGGACAAGCTCCCAGACATTATTTCTTTCGAACTGACCTAATTCCTCACACATTGCATTGACCCAAGCTTGATCAGCCAAGGCCTCTTCTACTGTTTTGGGTTCAACTTGTGAGACTAAAGCAATTAAGTCATCATTATTCACATTTCTAAAATGAGACCTAGTCCGAAGAGGATCTTCAGGATTGCCTATGACATTTTCTAATGGATGGTCTTTAAAAAATCTAACATTTGTTGAAGACTCACCTGTTTCTCTTGGCCCTTCCTGATTGGGGGAATTTGTTTCTCCACTCGGCTGAGTCTTCTCTTCTTCTTGTTGGTCTTCTAGGAAGTCCCCATCATTATTGGAATCCTTGTCAAGATTTTCAACATTAGAAACATCTTTCTTTTCACTAAACAGGATGTGTGGAGACTCTTCCACTTTCTGATCTGATATGTTAAATACCCTATATGCCCTTGACATTTCAGAGTAACCCAAGAATATTCCTGGGGAGCTTTTAGCTTCAAACTTGTCTAAATCTTTCTTATCATTGTTATGAATAAAATATTTTGCTCCAAAAATTCTGAAATGAAACAAGTTTGGTTTCTTACCTTTTAGAAGCTCATAGGGTGTTTTCTTGTGAATGGGTCTTACCATGGCCCTGTTGATTATGTAAGTTGCAGTATTGGCCGCTTCTGCCCAAAACTTTCTAGGTAATTTACTTTCAATCAACATGGTTAGGGCCATCTCCACCACAGTTCTATTTCTTCTCTCCACAATCCCATTCTGTTCAGGTGTCCTGGGAGAAGAAAACATGTGAGTTAGTCCCTCTTTTTCACAAAGATCAGTAAACATGGAGTTTTCAAACTCACCTCCATGGTCAGATTGAATAGAACAGACCTTGTATTTCCCTTCTTGTTTGACCTTATTGAAAAACAGATTAAACTTTTGAAATGCATCACTCTTATTTGCTAAGAAAAATATCCATGAATATCTAGAGAAGTCATCTATGATGACATAGCCAAACCTGTTCCCATTAAGACTCTGAGATCTAGTGGGACCGAAAAGGTCCATATGGAGAAGTTCCATTGGTCTAGAGGACAATGGCTCAGATCTTAATTTGAAAGAATTCCTGGTCTGTTTGCCTAGAGCACAGGCATCACATGATTTTGAAATGGAATTGAATTTAATTCTAGGCATGCCTTTAACTAAATCATGTTTGACCAATTTATTTAAAGTAGTAAAGCTAGCATGACCTAGACGTCTATGCCATTCAAAAGCATCATTTTCAGAGTTGGCAGATAAGCAAATAGTAGATTCAGATTCCTCATCTAAGTCTACAATGTAGACATTATTAATCCTGTTGGCTACAAATTTAACCACATCAGAATTTATTTCAAGGATTTTGCATGAACTATCATCAAATACAACCCTGTGACCCCTGTCACATAACTGACTAATGCTAATCATGTTGTGTTGAAGCCCTTCCACAAGTAAGACTTTTTCAATGGAGTTTGTGGAAGACTTACCTACTGTACCAACTCCAATTATTTTACCTTTGTTCTTTCCTCCAAACTTGACCAGACCCCCTGGCTTCATCTCTATCTTGCTAAACTTGGATCGGTCTCCTGTCATATGCCTGGAGCAGCCACTGTCGAGGTAGCACTTGTTATCTTCAGCTGCCAGGCCGACCTACACAAATACATCAAGCAGAGTGATTTGGAACCCAAGATGAGTTGGGTCCAAAGACATTGTTTAACTCTCTGATCAAGTGTTTAGGTATCCAGATTTGCTTCAGCATGGTTTTCTCTGGCACCTTCCTTTCTGGTTTATTAAAGTTGAATCCAGCTGGTCTGGAGAAGTGAGTTCTATTCCATTCATTAGTCTTCCTATCCGTATGAAATTTCCTGTAAGCTTGTTGATTAACATGTTTTTGACTATGAACATTATTTCTCCAGTAGTTCCTGTTTGGACTCATCTGATTGTTGTAATTCCAGCTCTTAATCTGATTCACTTTCTTGGTCCATCTACCATTAGTGTTCTGGTGAGTGAGCTTAGTGACCTTCTTCATACAATTCATTCCCATCTTAAATGGTTGATCAGCACTGGTTTTTGTGTTTTCTTTAGGACTTTGAATTCCCTTAGTGCTGTTTGAGCTGGATGGTGTGTCCAGCTTCTCTTTTCCCTTCTCTGGGCAAAAGGTGATGGTCTTGAATTGCAAGGGTCTCTTGTTGGTTGGGTCATAGCCTAGACCCTCCTTATTGAAATTGACCCTAGTCCCTAGTATAGCATCTAAACTAGTTTTTCCTTGGACAAACGTTTCTAGGACTTTCTGTTTGTCTTCTAGCTCCTTTTGAAGGGACTCAGAATTTTTTAGAAGTTCAATATTTACTTTCTTCATAGTTTCATATTTCTCTGAGTTCACTCTAATTTCATTCCTACTTTCTTCAATTTTAATGTTGAGTTCATTGAGCTGATTTTGACTTTCTTGAACTTCTCCCTTGAGCTTATCATTTTCTTTTCTTAGTGAGGTCATTTCTCCTAATTGCTCTTTTAGCTTCTGATTTTCCTCACAGACTAGAGTTTGTTCTTCAATATTTGTGTTAAATTTTCTTTTCAGAACTCTGTGCTCTTTACTAAGAGAATTAAATTTATCTAACAATTCACCATAAGCATCCTCCCAGTCATTAATTGAGTAATTTTTAAAAACATTTATTACCTCCTCTTCACTGTTTGCCATAAGGCAAATTCCATCTTCATATTCTTCTGAGGAAGTGTCTTCGGGATCTTCTTCTTCCTCGCTCCATGTGCAGACCATCACCTGTGGCTTCTTCTTCTTCTGCACCTTTGTGTTCTTCTTCTGAAGATAGGGACCCTTCTTCTGGAGGTCTGGGCATTCGCCTTTCATGTGTCCCTGTTTGTTACAATTAAAATAAGTCAGTCTCTTAGGATTTCTATCCTTGTAACTGGTAAATTCAGCATTCTTGTTAAAAGAGTGTGGCTTTTTCTTCCTAAAGGTCTTTCCCTTTTTCTTCAAAAATTTTCTGAACTGTCTAGTGAGCATTGCCTGCTCCTCCTGGTCGAGATTTGAAAAACCTTCAAGCTCAGACTCGGACTCGGGGCTACTGCTGCTATTCCCGCTGTTGCTACCCTTGTTGCGGGATGCCCTTAGAGCCACATTCTTAGCCTTCCTATCACTTCCTTCTCCACCTCCTTTGAAATTCATCTCATAGGTCATAAAGGATCCTATGAGTTCATTCACAGTCAAGGTAGTCAGATCTTTTGACTCCTCAATCACAGTGGCCTTAGTGGGCCATGCCGGGGATAAAGATCTATGAATTTTTCTGACTATATCTGCCTCAGCAAGATCCTTCCCTAGCCCTTTAAGTGTGTTTGTGATCAAGGACAAACTGGCATACATTTCAGTTATATTCTCCTCTGCATTCATCCTAAACATTTCATACTTAGAAGTGTAGAGGTTTACCTTTGAGGCTTTCACTTGAGCTGTACCTTCATAGATCAATTGCAGCTCATCCCATATTCGCTTGGCAGTCTTGTAGGCAGATATACGGGCATATTCCACTAGATGAATAGCACACTGGATGATGTTTAGCGCCGTCCAGTTGAGTGAAGATAGCTTGACATGGTCATCTGTCCAAGCGTCCTCGTTTGGTGGCAGATCATATGGCCCAGCAGTAATTACTCTCCACAGTTTATGGCTATGAGCCCTGATAAACACTTCCATCCTATTCTTCCAAAACAGATAGTTACTACCATGAAAAAATGGAGGGCGACTAATGGATTGACCTTCGGCCATGAAGATTCTAGGACCATTGGCATTTCCTTGACCGTTCGTCCACATGGCGTAAACCTGCTCTGATACCAAATGTTAGCGCAGCAAGAGTGATATAGAAGGGGGGGGGGAATGAATAGATCACTCCCAATTTGTAAAAACTTCTGCTAAAAATTAATTCTACTGTTTACACTCCTCCTGAACCCGCACAATGAGAATGCTAACGCAGTCAACAATCAAGATAGTATAAGTAGATGAGATTGAAGAGCTGATCACAAGGAAGCAAAGAGACAAGCATATGGAGAGCGCAGATAATAACAGCAAACCACAGAATAGGCAATTGGATTTTTAGGTGGTTCGATTGCAGTCCGCAATCTACATCCACCCCTCACTCCAACTAGAGTGAGGATTCCACTAGTCACTGCTAGAACACGGCAGACTCAGTCTGCGAACAACTTGCTGCCACACAGCTTGAATACCCAAGGGAAACAAATCCCTCAACCAAACTCTGCTACCCACAGAGCTTGAAACTTGTTCCAGCTACCAGCTAGAACAGAACCGGAGACAAGTCTCCCTTCCTCCAACCCGGAGGGAAACTACTAATGACAACCTGTCACTAGCAACACCAGAGATCACCGATCTCTCTTCCTCTGCAACCCAGAGGGAAACCGGAGTTACACTCCCTTCCTCCACACACTGGAGGGGAACAAATTCGAATCAGAAGAATGAACAAATAAAAAGAACACAAAATAGAAACAAGGACCAACGAAGAAGCAGTCGGTTCTAAAACCAATACAAATGTAGCTTCAAAGGAAGCAATTCATCAAATCGCAGACGCTGCTCTCTCTCTCTCGAACATATTCCTCTCGGATCTGGACAATGTGGGACACTCTGCTCTCTCTCTTTTCTGGATCGTGCAGCCTCACTCGAATATCTTCTATTCTTTCTTTTCACGATCTCTCTTTCAGTGAAGGACGATGCTCCATATATATAGCAGATGATGGGCGTGTGGCTTTCAGGTTCCCGCCCAGAGAGCACCTCGGATCACGTGCCAGGGATCATCCTCAGATCACGTGCCCGATCATTAACCTGTGTTTATCTTCTGACAGAGATAGAAGACATGATTCGAATTAGGTAGTTCAGACTGTTAATCAGCAAATGTACATACTTTAAAGCAGCAAATGATCAAGTGTGTACAACGTGAGAGTGAGTGTATAGACTTAATGTATGAACGCATGTAAAAGACGGTGTACAGACTTGTGATGAAAGTATTTTCATAGCAAGATAGAATATGAAGACTTCTGTGAAATGCATGAGGGAATCGAGTGTATAAACTTAACACAACAGTTAACCAAGTGGGTATCATGTGAGAGTGTATACACTTGGAGGTCTTCAGCGTCTTCAGTGAATAGACTCAACCAATGTATATAGTTGAAGGTCTAACAATCGAGTGTATAGACTTAGGCCTAACAATTGAATGTATAGGGTTGAAGACCTAACAATCGAGTGTATAGACTTAGGCCTAACAATTGAATGTATAGGGTTGAAGACCTAACAATCGAGTGTGTAGACTTGAAGCTTGGAAGGATGTTTACACTTAGCCTTTGAGGAACGATGTATAGACTCTGATCGTGAAGACAGGCTGTATAGACTTGAATCGCTTGAAGCGATGTACAGACTTGGTGAGGCTCAAGCAGTGTACAGACTTGTGAAGGCTTCAGCGTTGTACAGACTTGGAAGTTCCACTGTGGATGTATGGACTTGATGATCCACTGTGGATGTATAGACTTCACGAGTGAAGCCGATGTACAGACTTGCCGATTCGAAGCCACTTTATAGACTTTGAAGAACAGTTCAATGTATAGACTTGAAGCCCCTGAGCTAATGTATAGACTTCACGCTGTACAGACTTTACGCTTCGATCGTTTGAGCAGTATGCAATGTACAGACTTAACGATGTATAGACTTGGCCAGGAAAGCGTAGGGAAAGGTATGAGTGTATAGACTTGGCCAAGCGTAGGAAAAGATGTGGAGTGTACAGACTTGGTGAAACAAAGTCCAGTGTATAGACTTGGAGAAGCGAAACCGATGTACAGACTTAGAAGGATTTGAACGGGAGAGTGTATGGACTTGGTTCCTGTAGCAGTGTATAGAGTTGAAGGTCTGAAGGCGATGTATAGACTTGGTGAACACTACAACAGTAATCGGATGTATAGAGTTGAAGTTAGACAAACCAGTGTATAGACTTCAGTTAAGTGCATTGGCTGTACAGACTTCAATTAGAAGATGCCCGGTGTACAGACTTGAAGAAGAGATGCCAATGTACAGACTTAATGATATGAACACTAAGGCATGCTGTACAGACTTACTCGATCAAGCTGATGTATAGACTTTGATACCCAGACAGTCAGTGTTCTGATGGGTCGACGCATCAGCAAGGGTGGGTCGACCCACTACTGTTCATACTAACTAAGCAGAGTGTAGATAGATGAAATAATGAAACATCATATGAACTGTACTCACTTACATGATGAACCAGCATAAATCTAGAGATAGAGGATTGATTTATAATGTGAGACATCATCAAAACCGTAGGGATGCAACAGTTCCTTCCCCACCCATTAGAGCTCCGTTGCCACCACCATTATCTTCCAATCTTTATGTGGAGCTATCTCAGCCCGAGCCACCCGTGTTTCTAACAGGAAGGCCTTTCATCGCCGAGCCACTCCTTAGCTAGCTCAAGAATGGCTTGGTCCCACCTCCCTTCCCATCTATGAACCCCACAATACATTTAGTGCCAATCAACTCATTTCATGCAACATTCCGGTCTAGTCACCATGTGGATACATTGGGTGAGCTTCTTAACGGATTAGACCGGCAATTGACATTTACTCACTTGTTGGCCCAAGGCTTCAACCGACCCACATGTCGTAGCTTCACCCATCTGGCTTTGGGATCCATTACCTCCGTGTGCACCGTCGGTTGTGTCACCACGGAGATTCTTCTACTCCTCCCGTTACCGGCCGAGCCCGACTTCATTCCTTTTACCCCGGGGAGGAGCCATATCTTCTATACACTGTCCTATCTACCACGATGGATGGAGGTGACCATCACCTTCATGAATTTCAAACACGAGACTATGTAATGGAGGAACCGAGGGGTCACACATTCTTTGACCCATTCGACCCCTTCGCTAGTGGACCTCGTGACCCACCATTTTCCTTACACCTTGTTAGGGAAGTCCACTACCACACCCCTTCCCCACGAGCTAGTCCACCAACACCCAACCCGGGGATCGTTCCATGGTCATCATATAGGAGTGTCAAAGAAGGTGAATTCGGTTCTCCACCTATCAAATCCACTAGGGAGCATGTGCATGCATGGTGCCTCTTAGAATGTTTAGGAGTTCCCCATTCTGCCAACCACCGGTTACATCTAGTGTATGCATGGCACACATTCGGGTGTCCTAGTCTGCCACCGCACATGTATGGGTCGGACTAACAATAGGTTTGTCTAGGGTCTTGTGTGTCTATGCATATATCGAGTCGAGTCGGTCCTTTATACGCTCGCGTTGTCAGTCCCTTTCGAGTGCGATACTTGTCGGACTTTGGAATCGGCTCTACCTCTACATATCGGATCTTGTCACATAAAGGGACCTGGCGGTGATTCCTAGTGAGCCTTCGAGCCGCCTCCCTCATTTGAGAGTGACCCCACCCCGGAGTGTCCACCTCTAGCCTCCTCCCCAACAGCGTGTGCATATAGAATCTATACGGGATGAGCAGGTATCGAATACTTTGAGTGGAGCGTACTCCGTGCTTCCTGGTACGACGACGGATCCACCGGCGTCACGAGCAGTTGCACCCCTTACTCGACGGGGTCGAGTTCTTCCCACCCGGGGAGAATTGATGGGGACATCAGAGCATGACCACTTACTTTTTATTTTACATTTGACTCCTTTTATTTACATTTATATGCTTGGAAAAAATGTACGCAATTGTAAGGCTTTATAAGCTAATTTGTCATTCCTTAGGATTATTTGGGTTTTTTTGTAAAAGTTTAGTAGGACCAGCAAGGGGCCCTCATCTCTTTCCCCATTGGTCCACCTAAGCCTTAGGGTCCCATGTGGGGCTGGTAAAAGGTCAAAGGTGGGCTTCTAGATACTTGACCATTCAAGGGGACATGGTGGAAGAAAATTCAAAATTTGACCAAGCAAAGTCCAAGATGCTTCCCCCTAATAATATAGTTTATTCCATGTTATATTTTTTATTTAATTTGGTCATTTGACCACATGGGGAAGAAAATCCCCTCTCTCCCATGAAATTCCCATCCCCCACCCCTTGCCATTCTCTATATAAGCTTATGTATAGTGTCATTAGAGATATTAATGAAGAATTAAGCATTTTTGCCAAGAGCAAGCCCAAGGGCACCCCTTGTGTCTCTCCTCTCCCCTTTACAGCAGTGATTGCTGCCCATTCTAGGGTGTAAAGCCCTCATCTTGGTGTGACTCTAAGATCTCCAACCTCTGCTGGATGCGACTTCCGGCCGCCGCCTTCCGTTTGTGCCGCCATCGCGCCGCCACCGTCATCGTCGGAGTTCTATCCAAATCAGGATAGAACCTCATATCTAAAATTTTATCTTTTTTTATTGTTGTCTTTTCAAGCCCTAATTTTGAGGGTTTGTTCTGTCTGTCTCCCCTAATCTCCAGTTCACATTTTGTGTCATTTGGACATCATTTAGTATTTTCCCATATTTTTGTTCTTCCCCTCAGTAATCTACCCTTTTGCAGATCTACGGGACAGTGTCCTCTTGTCGCATTTTTCCCACACCCTTATAAAATTTCAGAAAATCCCCAAACATTACCAAGTGTTCCTCACGTATACCCCCTTTCACCATAATTTTCTTGGAGTCTATAAAATTCATTTTCCCTTCGGTCAAAATTCAGTTTCAGGAAAAACACAGTCTGTCCTGTGTGTCTGTCAGTCCGGGTCAGAAAACAAAACAGTGTTACAGTCATTTTTATTTTCAATCCGTTCACTGGATGGAGCCACCAAAAATATATATTGTAGATCTCTGAGTTCTCTATCCATTGGTACCTCTTATGCATCAATCCGACATCGGATCTGGTCTTAAGAATTATTTTCGTGAAGGTGCGCAGAGCAGATCAGAGTTCAGCCAGCACAACTCAGTCCGGGATTTAATTCCTCAAAAAATATGTCGGTACCTCTTTGACGACCGCCACTTAAAGGAGTTGATCAGGGACGCCCCGCCATCGTCCCAGCCAAGCGTCACCTTCAGAAGATTCCAGAAAGATGACGTTCCTTTGGACGCCTTTGCTTACTGTCCAGCGAGCAGAACCGAGTCGGACCGAGTTGGAATAATGCCGAGTCAGACCAGCAGGTCGAGTTCGCCCCGAACGCACCTCCAGTTTGCTACCCGTCAACCCAGGGTCGGTCCTCTCGGGCCCCACTTGTAGCCCTTTACCTCCCTGCGTGGAGTGGGCAATAAAATTCACTGTTGTAATTAAGTTTTAACTGTTGTTACCGGGAGTTACCGTAACTGGCCGGGATCATCTTCCCCATGCCCGGAGCGTGGAGGTAAACTCGCCCCCACTCTTTATCGCATTTTGCTTATCTCGTATATCTCTAAATGCCACTACGAGTGTTAGGTTTCTAGCTCGATCATACTATTATCACCGCTGTGAGAGAGTGAGTGTAACCCATCCCGTGACTCGATCCGAGTTAACGCGGAAAGGTCGATACCCGAGACTCACGGTCGGTTTCTCAACCACACCTGATCCCACGTTTCCCTCGCTAAGGGACAATCGCGAGCTAGAGTCACAAGTCGCGTGTCCGTCCCGCATCACCTACTGAAAGCCCGTGAGAGCGGAGTAGTGCAAACAGCCACGGGGTATTACTATAGAGCATCGACCATCGGTCCTCTTTTCTGATAAAGGTCCTGTAAGGATAGAGCCGGTCGCTCTCAGGACGCTAGAAGGCCGTAGAGGGTAGAGGCTCCTCCACTGGCAAGGGGATCTGCTGAAGAATTAATCACTCACCGCTTACGCGGCATAATCCTTAAAGCGTCTTCATGAAGCTATCTTTGTTGATCTCCAACAGTTTTGGCTCGGTGTTAGAGGAGCGCTGCTTGACTACCTTACGAGCCTCCAGATAAGCAGCCACTGCAGCATTCGTCTAGAATTTCAATTTCTTCAGATAAGCTGGGTCAGCATCTAGAGCCAGCACTGGCTGAGAATCCAAGAATCGGCGTTCGGTAACGGCCCAGCATTCTCTTCTGGAGCTCCTATAAAAGCCTGTGCGCGCATTCCGCCATTTGATATATTGTAAAGTCAAATGGGGAAAATACGCAGGGGCTGGAACTCTGAATGAAATTGCCTCTCGGCGATGAAAATAGTCCCACCATATGCGAGCCTCGTCGTTCGTTACCTGGCCAGCCTGGGACTTGTTCGGCAGCGCGAACTATGTGGAAGAAGCTGGGATGTGCTGATCATAACCAAAATTCTGACTGAATCGGAATGGATAGTAAGGCTCCAACCATAAAATCCCGCTCTTATGGAAAACCAGGACGCTCGTCCTTATCGACAGCGCCCAGTCAACTAGCTCCAACTCTAGAATTGGCCTTGTGCACCTCGCACCAGAAATGGGGTGAACATATTCTTCTATTTCATGAAGGCGGCACTCCTGCATCTTGTTCACTAATGGACTTGAGTGGGCAGCCAAGCTCCAAAAATGCAAAACTCCGGGTGCGTCCATTGGAACTTTGGTTAGTTTTCCCCGGATAGCAAAAATCTAGTCCGCTGTCTGGGTCGGCTCAACAGAATTAATGACTCATATATACTCTCATGACACATGACTCACATATTCTCCCCCTTTGACAACATCAAAAAGGAAGGAATAGTAACCTAAACATGCAGACTATATTCTCCCATCATGAATGTAAAATGCAGACAAGTATGAACTATAATAGTGCATGCATCATCTGACAGAAATATGACTCACATATTCTCCCCCTTTGAAAAGAGAAGAGATATTGAAGTGAAAGAAATGTCTGCACTCTCTCTTGCTACAAAAATATACTCCCCCTGAGCAGATAATGTCTCTCTTTGGACACAGTAGAAGGAGTTGAATGAAATCAAAGCACAAGGACAGTCATGTTTAAGCAGATCAGGCTGATTGCAAAGATGCTGATGAAACAAGCTCCCCCTTTGAGTGTACAGAGGGATTGGAGTGGAGGTAAACCATCTGACATACAGATTTAAACTTACACAAGGTCAATGAAGGTAACAGTAAAAACACAGGAACAGCTATATATCAGTTCAGGTCAAGACATATTGAAGCAAGAGCAGTGAGCACAATCTGATATTTGGATTTCAACAGTAAATGGAAACTGAGCACATGAATTCCAAATGAGCTTCAAACACAAGAGTAATTCAAAAAGGTTTTCAATGAGATACAAGCACTCACCATCCTTCTTTTCTTCATAGTCCTTGATCAAGTATTTTAATATTTCCTTGGCCGTCCTGCATGAGGAAACATGTGGAAACTTGTCAAGATCAATTCAACTTCTAAAAATATTTAAGAGCATAGAATTATCTTTCTTTCTCTTCACATGCTCGACAGTCCACTTAGATTCATCATTAGGCAACCCATATGAATCATACATAACTAAATCCCAGAGTTTAGGATCAATGGTATCAACAAAACGAGTCATGTGTCCAAGCCATCTAGTAAAGTCAAAACCAATATAACGAAGAGGGAGAGAAGACATGGTGCTATTAGTCATGATGCTTATGAAAACTCATCGAGGGATCTCTCTATAGGTCGTGAGACCTCAAGAAAATAGCGCCGTGTCTCAGATACCAATTGTTGGTCCTGGGTAGGCGAGCAGACAAGAAGGGGGGGTTGAATTGTCCCCCACGTGATATGATAGATTAAAACTTTCTTAAGCAGAATTAACAAGTTTAACGAGATTGAAGAAATTAAACTAAGCAAGGTAAAGTTAGTTCTCTCAATCTTACCGTTCATACACGATCAAGATAAAAAATGTTAACATGCAAACCCACAAACACACATATCAGATGGCCACGGCTCTATTTTCTTGAGGTCTTACGACCTATAGAGAGATCCCTCGGTGAGTTTTCATAAGCATCATGACTAATAGTAGCATGTCTTCTCTCCCTCCCCGTTAAACTAGTATCAGAGCGAGGTCGCTGGTTCAAATCCCCCAGGTGCCACTGGGGTGGAGATTGTTGGATTTTCCAGCATCTCCCTTACGGATTTGCTGTTCCACGTGGATTATGGGGTCCACGTGGGACATCGGTGCATTGGCAGCCCATCCTGCCGCATGGATTACGGGGTCCATGTGCAAGGCCCCTCATGCCCGCCCACAGCACTGATAGACATGAGGTTTTGCAATTCCCTAAGGAAATATGATCCGCCTTCGCTACCAACTCGAGCTTTTAGCGCAACTGTCGGGGCATGATCTGGTAAACTGAGCCGGTAACGAAGCTGGACCGTATTTCCTTATGGCATTGCAGAACTGCACGTCTATCCGTACTGTGGGAGGGCATGAGGGGGTTCACACATGGACCACATAATCCATGCAGCGGGATGGGCTGCCAATGCACCGATGCCCCACGTGGACCCCATAATCCACGTGGAACAGCAAATCCCTAAGGGAGACGCTAGAAAATCCAACACTTACCATTTTATGGTTGGTTTGATCCCTTCCGGCTTGTGGAAGGTTGATATCCAGTCTATGAATGATTCCCCATAATTCTGGGATGATTGGGGCGTGGAAAGATTGGGTTTTGTAGGTTTCTATGATTTTTGGACCAGAGGAAGAGTCGCGGTCCACCATAAACCGCGTTCATCGCTCGAGGGTAGTAGCGATCTTGTCTAGACCGCTTTATCCTTTGTGTTGAGTCTCCAGATGATTTTGATGATAACAAAACCCCGGATTACAATGGGCTGATTAATTATTTGAACTTCTTCAAATGAGATTGAAACCCAATTGCATGAGTTGATTGAGGGTCAAACAAGCTCATTTTATATGTATCCTTGTGCAAACACAAGTCTTCAAATGTACTGTTATGTTTCATGGACTGAACAATACTATTTTGCAGAATTCCCAGTTGGCGGTCATCCTAAAGGCACAGAGCGGTCGACCTAATTTTACAGGGATCTCAAAACTACAGTTTTTATAGTGGCGGTCGACCGCCCAACATGTTTCGATCGACCGGTTTTCCCAGAATTGAAAGATCTCGTTTCTGTAAAATTTCGGTTGACTGCCCCCTACCTTAGGTCGCCCGCCAGTCTCGAAAGCCCCTATTATTGACTTTTGTGTTCTCAACATGGGAAACCTCTCTCCGTAGATTTTTTTAATCCCAAAGCCACTAAACCTTCCATGATTTGTGGAACTGGTTCCTGGCTTGTCTCTTGACCATTCAAGAGTTATAAAAATATCTCCTTGGGGAAAGAAACCCTAGTGATTCAAGGAGGCTCAAGAAGGCTATCAAGGGGAGAGAAGAGTGTTGCTACTGTAGCCATGAACTGTGCTCCGGGAAGGAAGTTCTTCATCCATCTTCAAGTGATCCAAGCCACATCTGGAGCAGATCAACCCCAAGCCAAGTGGAGATCAAGCTGCATCCAAAACCTTCTTCATCAACTAAGTGGGAGCTTGAATCTGAAGTTTCTACTTTGTGTTTTCCATTCGATTTCTATTTCAGATTCAAGTGTGTGTTCTTGTAACATCTGAATACTTGTGTGTGTGTGTGGATCAACGTAGATCTGTGTGTGTGTGTGTGTGTGTGTCTATTTCTTCACATTTCCTTGTGATTTGGTGCTTGTGCATCTTCGTGGGAAACTCACACGAGTGTGTGTGTGTGTGCTCTGATCTTGTAACCTTCTACAAGATTGTGTGTGAATCCTCACAGTCGGTGAGGGGTGGACGTAGGTTGCAGTTGTTGCATCCGAACCACCTGAAAATCATGGTCTTCTGTGTGGTTTGCTCCTTATCATATACCTCCAATTCTGCTCCAGCATATCTGCATATTACATCATATGTTTTCTTTGTTTAGATCTAGTTCTATTGACCTTTTTATGGGAGATCTCTGGTATATCAAAAGGTGATTTCTGATCGACAAGGTTAGCCTTGTCGAGATGAAAATACCTTGTGTGGGTGAATCTTCGGATTCCCAGACTTCGTCTGGTACCAAAGAACTGCTGTAGGGGTTGATTTAGCAAGATTCATTTTGTAATCCATCAGATCTATAGTTGTTTGTTGCTTGCTCTTAATATGTGTCTTAAATCGGGTAAAAGTTCTTAAAATCTATAATCACCCAATTCTCCCCCCACCCTCTTGGGTGTCATTGATCGCGGGACTTCACTTTGAAGGTCGGTTGGTAGACGCGGTCGTCTACCCGACCGTGTTAAGAAGACGTGGCCGTCTGGAAGACCGCGTTTATGTAGAAGTGGTTGTTGGTCAACCGTGTTATGGTTTCTTCAATCGATCTAGGTCGGTTTGCTAGTCGCAGTCGTGCGACTGACCGCCTCTCTGAGTAGCGGTCAGGGGGAGACCGTTTCATGTTTGGTTCAAGCATTTGGATGAACACAGTCATTTATCCGACCGCGTTCAGCCAATCACTATCGTCTGGGAGACCGTGTTCCACTTGGGGTGTCTGGTAGCGGCCCGGTGATAACTGCTACTTGTTCTAGGCATTTCTTTCGTTGGTTTGGTTTCTGGTTGGCTTGGCTTCAACCCCTTGGTTAGCCCATTGTTCCATGGATATCTTGGACGTCCTATGAGGGCTATGACTGTGTTATAGGGTGTCTAGAAGTGCCATAATACTGTGTAATGTGCCCGCGTTATTTTGAGAGTCATTATGGTTTCCGGTCAACCTGGTTGTGACTAGTGGTTGACATATGATCTCGTGAGTGTCTCGACTATCCTGTGAGGATCGAGACATAGTTTTGGATGTTTGGAGGTATCGACATACCTCGATTTATGTGTCCATGTGGTTTGAAGGCTTTGGTAATCCCTCATGTTCCATGCTTCGTGTTATGCGGAATTGTGAGTCAGATGAGTGGCCTAAGGGCTATGGACTTTCATTAATGTGTGGATTCGGCCATTGTGTGCCGTCTTCCATATTATTTTACCGTTATCTTGGCTTAGGGACTAGGCTGATTAACGGCATGTTGTCATGATGTGCGGTGATCTTGACCCGAGTCTTATGACTCAAGGATCGTTATATCAACAGGTCTAGTTGGCTGTCCTAAGTCTGGCAGTTGTATGCTGCATTGTGTTTCGTAGTGCATGCGACAGGTGTGTGCTTACCATGTCCGTACTTCACGGTTTTGAGTGTCTGTGTCTAGTGACCCTCCACTAGTAGTAGCCTGACAACACTTTCGTGTGTCGACCCACCTGGGAGTGGTGGCGGGGCGAGTTCCCGATAGAGACAATTTGTTGGCTGGTTGCCGTGGGCCCCTTTGTCTTGTTGTGAGAGTCCTACGGGAGGAGAAAACTAGCTAGAGGCCTAGCTCAAGACATTGAGCTTCTGTGTGCACACATGGTCAGGGGCGTTTGGACCAGCGCCGATGGGCATGACCCTGACTAGTCAGTCATTACTGTTGTTCCTTGGTTGTTGTTCGGTGTCTCAGTTATCGCGTTCGAGGCAAGTGGGAGATGCTCGAGGTGTAGTGTAAGACGTTAGTGGATGCAGATGGCTTTTCTACTAGTGAGGAGGTGCTTCTGTCACATGACACTTGACTTGTGGCTTTCGTGACTATTTTCTATCATTGTTGACGTGACTTGTCGGGTAGTCTGTGTTTGGCTTCACCCATGGTCAGTGTAGCATACACGACGGTAAGATCGTGTATGTGTTAGTGCTTTTAGACCGTGTGGTCTTGTGTCGGGCTGTTGTCTCTGTAGACGAGCATGCACGACTAAGGTGTCATGATGTGTCCTGGCTGTATAGCCAGAGTCCTTGTATCGGTTTGGTGATTCTCGACTGTTAGTGCGGGGATTTGTGTTCTTACCTATAGGAGTAGCTTGCGGCTCAGCCGTGGTTCCTTCGGCTTTCATCGTTGTGGCTGTTACTTCTGTTATTGTTGTTGTTCCTACTCCTGCTGTTACTGCTTTGCTTTTACTGCTAGCACTGCTGTTACTACGTTGTTTCATGGTAGGGATCTGTGAGACCCCTATTGAGCCAGTGAGATGAGGTGCACCCCTCACTTTTCAAGTGTAGCAGTTCTTCCTTGTGCTTGGAGGTACTGCTGCGGTTGTTCTTAGTTGCCGGATTTGCCAATGTCGGGCTTCCCGTGACTTGAGAGTACGTTCTCTTTCCTATTGCACTGTACTTTGGTTGGACTGGACTCTGTTGTAGTTTGTTAACTATTGTAGTTTAATTTGTTTAAATAAAATGTAATTTTATTTCTACTATTTTAGCAATCTTGATCATAGAAATTTAATTGCTTACTGCTTTATCTCGAAGTTTAATGTACTTACACACTCCTTTCTATCCCTTTGGAGCTTTCCCGCATTTTGGAGGCCTCTCAAAGTCCAAGTGGTATCAGGTTTACCCGGTATCCAGAGTCTGGGTCGTCACAATATGTCCACATGAATGAGAGTTGAAATGTATGCAGCCATAATAGACATCATCAAAACCAATGGTTAATCATGATGGGCAGGAAATTCATATGGTTGCCAAACTAGAGGTAACAACAAGCTAAGCCATAAACTTGCAAGCAACTCATCATTATGCTCATCCTCTCATCATAACAGATTTTTATGATTAATCAAGGAGGGGTTTTCAACATATTATCATAGAGTTTTACAATTGTGCAGAATTAATTGAAAGCAGGAAAGACTTTAACTGCAACAAGTAGCAAAATAACCTAACATGTAGAATTAGTATGAACTAAAATTTTTATTACAAACCTGTGCCTTGAGCTTTTATTTCCAGCTGATCCTTATTCAGCTCTATGGCACCACGCACCCAAAATTCTTATTTGGGATCTTTAATTACCCAAGTTTTCTTGGGTCCTTGATGGTTAGCAACATTCCTCACAAGTACGTTTCACTTCCTTACGGCATTCAGTTCATCACTTTTCATCCAAAGATAATTATCAAGCACATGTCCATACTTACCGCAGTAAAAGCAGCACACATTATAATTCTCATTTTTCTTGTGTGCATGGGCATTGAGCTTTTGGGGATGAGCATAATAATTACCCTTTTTGGCATGAACGTGGGTTCTACCCTTCAAATGCCAACAGTCTATGACTGTATGGCCAATTTCTCCATAGTGAGAGCAGTGAGGAGGAAGGGTTCTTCTGCTGACTTTAAGGTGCATCGACATGTCTTGATTACTGTGTCGACGCATCAGCCCACTTATGGGCTTCTGAACGGAAGTGTGCTGATCATGCTTCCTCCCAGTGTCAGGTTGACCCTTTCCCGTGCCTTCTCGATTATTCTTACTGTTCTTACATGCACTCAATTCATCATTCTTCAGGATAAAATAGTTATGCACAATATGTCCATGCTTACCATAATAGAAACAGTGAACATCTATTGTATGGGAGGCATGGTGTTTATCATTATATTTCCTATCATGCATATCAACACAAGCAAACTTGTTTTTTTGTTTTGGCTTTTGTGTTTTCCTTTTCTGATTTCAATCTTGTTTTTTATTTTTCTAGCCACAAGACTATTTTTTGGGACCACTAGAGGTACTGGCATCATGTGAGCCAAAGACAAAAGATGTATGCAATTTGTTCTCAAAGCCCTTTTTACTCACAGGGTTGTAGCCTAAACCCTCTTTCTGAAAGTTCACTCTAGTCCCCAAAATTATATCCAGATATTCTTAGCCTTGCATAAATTTTGATAGAGAATCATTTAAATCCTTAACTTCATTCTCAAATGAAGATATGTGTAGTTCAGATTCAGCGAGGTCCTACCCGCACATAGCTAATTGCTCATTAAGTATGGAGTTCACACTTCTATAATTCTCAATTTTCAGTTGAAGTTCATTTAGTTTCTCAGAGCTATAATTAGCAACGAATTTCCCTTTTTCAAAAATAGCTAATTTTTCAAGTAACACCTCATTTTGCTCTTTCAAATTTTTATTCTCTTCAATCACCCTCTCATCATGGATTAACCCATCAAGCATTGTTTGATGGTTAGACATGGACACAAGTTGGTTTTGAAGTTGTCTTTCGCACTCTTTCAACCAAGTAATTTCATCTAGCAGGGTTCCATTTTTGTTTCTTAAGCAGCCAATGTTTTCTTTATGCAAGTCTAAGTTAATCATAAGAGTATCATTTAACTCTTCAAATGTAGAACAATTATTGCAGAAGGAGTTCTCATCATGAGAGCTTTTCTTGATTTCTTTTCTCAATTTTATGTTTTCAGATTTCATCTTTTTGTATTGTTTAGCTAGGTCATCATAAGCATCTATAAACTCTTCAAAAGTAAAGTCCTCTGAATCAGAATTTACATGAGATGAAGACGGGTCACTAGACTGTTCTGGATGGTCAGCCATGAGGCAATGATTCCTATTTCCTTCTTCGTGGATCTTGGCCAGTCCATTAAGGATCTCCTTGGCAGTGCTGCAGCTGTGGACAAAAGGAAATATGGTGACATCTACTTCAACTTTTCTTAGATTGAAAGCAGCAAGGTTATCAACATTTTTGGTTGTATGTTTAGCAGACCAATCAGATGTATCTGATGGCAGCTTGTGTGGACCATCGTATATAAGATTCCATAACCTTATATCAATGGAGTTGACAAAGGCACACATCTTCCATAGCCACATGGTAAAATCAGAACCATTAAATATGGGCGAGAAAATCATTGAAGCTTGTTCAACGGATGAAGCCATTAGATCAAATGCACCGGGATCTTTCTCTGCAGATTGTTGGATCTGAGTATAACAGAGCTAGTCTCTGATACCAATTGTTGGGTCCTTGGGGTGCAACTGGATCTAGAAGGGAGGTTGAATAGATTCAACCAAAAACTTTGGCCTAATTAAAACTCTTGGTTGATAATAGCATAAACCACTCCTATAAGGCAAATGAGACACTTAGACATAATGCACAGCAGATCTAATAAGAATAAGTTAAATGGAAACGACAAAGCACAGTGCATAGGCTGCTGAGGTCGACACTCTTAAGTGGTGAGGTCGACACTCCTTCAGAGCAGGTTCAGAACAAAGGGAGATCTGCTACACTGGACTATAGGGATCTCACCAGACTCCAACAATATGAATGAACTGGCTATATGAGTGAAGATGATGCTAGAGTCAGTGTTGAACAAACAACTACAATTGCATAAGCCAGTGCGGATAAAATAGTACATGTGCAAATCCTTTATGCTGGCCATCCTGTGAATAGGGGAAAGGAGAAATGGATCAATCAAACAAAGCACACCCCATTGCACACGGAATTTTTAAGGTGGTTCGGTTGCAAACCCGCAACTTACGTCCACCCCTCACCAAACCCGGTGAGGCTTTACCACACGAGGATGAAGTCCTCAACCCCCCCCCCCCCCCCCCCACACACACACATAGAAAACAACAAGCTGCAAGTGTAGCAAAAAGACTTCTAGTCTCTCAAGCAGAGCACCGGATACACACACTGATATGCGGATGGGAAATGAGACAAAAAAGGCAAGGCTACCCAGGAAGAAGACAATAGTGGCTTTAGATCAAAGTCATGAAGCACTAGCAAGCTAAGCACGGCTGAAGGAGGGATGCACTCCTTTCTACTTATATTACTCTCACATTTTCTGCTGAGGAGGCTCCCTTCTTTTCTCTCAATCTTTCTCCCTTTTCTTTCTCTCAGAGGCACACGGTTGAAGGCTTAGTGCTGCTCACTCTTTTATTCCTCTCTTGTTCTTTCACTATTCTTCTCTAACAACATTAGACAGGGATGGTCGGATGCTGGGCTACTCTCACTTCCTTCCTTTCTTTCTCACAAGTTTTCCGTTGAAGGCTCAAGGGAGACGTGGGCTTTTTCTCTTCAAGGCATCAGCAACTTCTCTAATGGACGCTTCAGGTATTTATAGAACAGCCTGGTAGAAGCTTTCCCTCCAAGAAATTTGCTTCAAATTCAAATATCTATTTTGACCATTGATTATCTTTCAGCAGAGCTTATCTTGATCCAGCGGGAATAAGGAAGCAGTTGTAAAGTCAAATTTCCCTCCAAAAAGTCTTTTCTTGGCTTTGTATAAAATATTTTGTAGGATATTTGTCTTGAGCTGCAGGGCTCTTCAGACCAGTCCTAGCAATGGACGATGGCAGGTAGAGAGTAGACTTATGTGATAGCTATGGCAAAGGGACAAGGCTTTGTCCAGTATATACTAGAGGGCTGACCACCTGACTAGTCCTCTCTTAGGACAGAACAGACAATTTTCCTGGCAGAGAAGACCTTTTCATATTTGGTAGCTGATAAGATCTTTGTCCAAAAAGATGTTCTGACCTGTTATAATGAGATGGCAGAACCTCTGACCTGGGAACCTTCTCCAGACCTCAAAGGAGGTGTTTCTGGAGGTTTGTGCCTATAATTAATGCTCTCTAGACAGTTTTCGAAAAGACAGATCGGATAGAGTACGTTTGAGTTTCTTCTTCAATGAGGTTGACCTGCTGTAAAAGTGGTGTTGACCTATCTTAAGAAAACTGCCAGTATAATAGTCTCCGGAACGCACATGAGGTTGACCTGCTGAAACAGTGGTGTCGACCTATCTTGAAGTGGTGTTGACATTGCTTTACAAAATCCTATCTTTAACGATTTCTGGAAGCACCATGGTGTCTACCTGGTGTAACTGTGGTGTCGACACTGCTTTACAAAATCTTATCTTCAATGATTCTTGGAAGCACCCTGGTGTTGACCTGGTGTAACTGTGGTGTCGAAACTGCTTTATAGAATCCTATCTTCAATGCTTTCTGGAAGCACCATGGTGTCGGCCTGCTGTAACTGTGGTGTCGATACTGCTTTAACAAAACTAACAGTATGACAGTTAAGCTGTTAGGTCGATACAGTGGCTCCATAAGGTCGACACGTCTTCTTCTCTTTTCATGTCTTCAACTTGGCCACCTATTTTTCATCATCTGTCTCGATTTCTGTGTAATCAATTGCCTCGATTTCTATGCACTTGCATCTAGAGTTTCATTTTCAACCTTGGTAGCTAAGTTTCATCTAATGGATAGCTCCTTGGATTCTGTGCATACCTATGCCTTTGCACCTTGAGTTGGCTCCATTGCATGATATCTTCATACTGCTCATCTTCTTTTATATTCACATGGTTGTGCTGACATTGAAATGAAACTTATACATGTTGGCATTATCAAGTCCATATAAGACTCATCAATGAGTCATAGTCAGACATCATCAATGTAGCAACCCTGGTAAATTAAAAGAATAAAATCTTAAATAGAATAAAAGATTTAAAACCAATATTAAAAAGTTCAACTCATATACACTTAAAACATATAACAAAAAGGGCCAAGATAAATAACGCCTCCGTTAAAGTCATCATTTAATTTAAGACTGTTCACGCAGGCGCTAATTTAAGAATTGACGCCCTTTTGACAGGCGTTATAAAAAAGAATTAAAGACTGTGACATATGTGTCATATTTAAATAACGCCCCAACCTTAGGCGTCATTTACAAATAGAACCATTGGTGTTTGGTTCGAATAGGGATGTTATCCGGGGTAAGTTTTGATTAAGAAAGGGATTGATACGTGTATATTTAAGTTTAGTAAGGATTCTACCAAGGAAATTTTAGTTCTAATCGAACTCCTAAAAACCCATTAGGATTCCTTCCCTATAAATACCCCCTCCCATCGAGCCAACCTGTTGGCTCTTTTCTTCATCAAACCTACTGCTGCTGTCGATCGTCCAAGCAACAAGGAGCCTTCCTCTCCATCCTGTTGTTGATATGAGGAGGGATTCCCATCATCTTCCTCTTCGTCCTACTGTGGAGAAAGTGAAGAACGTAGGAATTCTTCTTCTTCCTCTTCCTCCTGCTGCTTCATCTGTTGCCGTTGTTATCAAGTTCCTCTATTTGAAATAGCGTATCGGCTGTGGTTATTATTCTCATCTTCTTCATCGTTCTATCAACCAAAGGCCATCAAAAGCATCAAAAGGTAGGTTTTCTCAAGACTTAGCAAAACCCTGTAATTCCTAGGTTAAAAACATGCATATAGGTCTGTAAGAGTTATAGATTTCATTTCTGGATTGTGTTTTCTCCGTTTACTACATAAATGGAAATAGCGACCCAAGCAAGGGTGCTATTTGATTCAACGACCGTGCAAACAGTCGTCAATTTCATACATAATTAATAATTATACCATGTTCAAAATTTAATAACTATGAACCCTTACATGTAAACTAATGTATGATCATGTCCATAAATTCCTGCTATTTTTCTCTATCTGTTCAGGTCTTTAAAATCTTGATCAGACATACTCCAAAAACCATGTGTCCGTGATTGTACCTGCCCGGTGCAAATCATATGACAAAGAATTAGCGACCCCGATTAGGTCGTCATTTGAATGAACACCCCTATACATGGGCGCCAATTTAGTGATAAACTGTGAATTATAGAACTGGTTATAATATTCTTGGATATTGAAATGACGACATATACCCTGCCCTTTAATTTGATATATGACGCCCCTGACTAGGGCGCTGTTTACAGAATTGAAGCCTTCATGAAAGGCGTCATTTTTATAATAATCAAAATTTGAAAGTGTTTACACATATTAATATTTACATAATTCTGATGTAACGACTGAGTGAACAGTCGTCATTTACTGAACTGACGACCCTGACAAGGGCGCCAATTCAGAAAATGAAGACTTAATCTTAGGCGTCAATTTATTGATCTCCTGATTTCGTGATTTTCATGATTTTCTATAACCCTTGACCATGGGTTGTGTACACTGGCACTATATTCCATTCCGTGAATATAGCCCCACATTTCATGATGTTTTATCGATTACCCACTATTTCTCGGTGATACATGAACCCTCCATGGGACATTCCGTTCGTTTGGACCGGTGACTTTATCATAGAGACCTCCGTAAGACTTCGCTAGCCTTGGATTCCCTCAAGGCAGCCGAGCAGGTTGTACCATCAAAACCCATGACACTACTTGATTTCCATGTCACTCTAAAGAAACATGATATACCGGCCCTCATGATATGCTATTTGATGTCATGAATACTCTTTAATGGAATGGGAAACCATGCCATTAATACTGCTTAAGATTGATGTGCCATACTTGTGGACACTAATTCTATCTACCTTATCATGTATAAGAACGAGCGACCATTTCTATATGAGCTCTTATTCTTAATATCATGGCACCTATCTAGGGAGCCGTTTCCACCTAGTTTTATCGTTAATCGTGGTTACACCGTTATTACCATCCTTACGTATCTTGTTCCATCCTTGAAATCCTAATCTCTATGATCTACCTTAGAGTTCCTACAAGCTTGAATCCCTTTGGAATTCTATATTGGCTATAACTATAGTGGATGTCGAAATACATGATCAATGCCTGCGCATATAAGGGCCCGATCTGATCCTGGGAGGAGCACCCGAAAGTACTAGTGCCCATGGGAGTTGTAATGATCACGGTATGGCATTGTACCGAAGTGCATGACTAGCTTGATAGACATTCCACAAATCTCGTACTTGACTTGACTTGACATGACATGACTTGCGTGACCCGGAAAGGGTATTTATTGTACTTGCTTGAAATATGATAGCCAATTCTTGACATGACATGATTACTTGACATGATAGATATACGTGCTTGATTATCTTGCTATCTTAACATGAGTTCTTGAAAGACTTGCTAGTTCACTCACTATCACTTGATATACATTCTCTATTCTCTTGTTATACATTCTCTATTGTCGTTTTACGCGAACATCCATAGCTAAATTGCATTCATCTAACTTGTAATTTACTTAAAGCAAGTTAGCTCTTGAGATATAATCCCCACTGAGCATTCGCTCACATAGTGTTTTTCCTTTATTTTTAAGGTAAGTTCGAGGACGAAACTCTTTCAGATAGGGAAAGTCAAGAGTGATGAGATTAGAGCTACTCCAACTATCCAAGCGTTGTCTAGTCTTGACTTTTCTACATTCTTGAGTCAATCATTGTACTTTTTCATTTTATTGAGTCTTAGCACTAAGAGGATTGTAATAGAAGTACTTTGAAGGTTTTGATGAAATAAAGGATTGGGTTATCTTTACTCTTGCGCGCTCTGTCTTTGTGTTGAATACACTAACGCTCTGATTGACATGATTGATATAAACTCGTCACGCATCTCCGGGTTCCTTCCGCGCTCGGGGCGTGACAGTTTTTGTGGTATCAGAGCCTAGGATATTCAATTTTTTGGAAACTCAAGTCCAAGGATGGGTTTAAACCTTTAACCGGTGAGATTGGGTAGAACCATGGGTTAAGATAATCTAGATACACAATTCTTGGTCGAGTCTCATATTAATTAGTTATCTAAAATCCTTGTAGGAAAATGGCTGCCGAACGTGCTCAGTGGCGTAACATGCAACGCACTATTCAAGGCATGACGCAGGCACTTCAACAGGTGGCACAAGGTGGTGCGCACCGTGGAGCGGGAAATCTCATCAAAGCTTTAGAAACATGAACCCTCCTAAGTTCATGGGATCCACCGATCTGGATGACGCCGAGCACTGGATCCGAGAGACAGAACGTATCTTCCGAGTTATGTAATGCACGGACCAAGAGAAGGTCTTATTAGCCACATTCCAACTAGAGAGAGACGCCCGATGCTGGTGGGAGTCAGTAGAAGCCACCTTAGAGCAAGGCCAAGTTACTTGGGAGGAATTTGTGGAACATTTCAACACTAAGTATTTCTCAGACCGAATTCAAGAGAAGAAAGCTGCCGAGTTCGCCGCTCTTAAGCAACGATCCTTGTCTGTAGCTGAGTACGAGGCACAATTCTCTAGGTTGTCCCGGTATGCTAAACATCTAGTCAGTACCGAGAAAATGAAAGCTAGGAGATTTCTTAATGGGCTCAGGCCCCAATATATCACACAGCTGGCGCCGATGGACATACAGGTCTATTCGAGATGGTACGACGAGCCCAGTTATTAGAAGATGCCACGGAACTATCTGATAGGATTCGTGGGAGAGATAAGAAGGAACAGGTCACTAGTTCTGGTTCCTTTAAACCCAATTTCAACAAGAAGAGGCCAAATAATGGAGGAACACTCTCCCAAGAGCAAAAGTTCAAGAAGACCAAACCTTTCTCTATTACCACCACACCTTCTAAAGTGGTGTGTAAACACTGTGACAAGGCCGGACATAAGGCCGAAGAATGTTGGAGAAAACTTGGAGCTTGTCTCCGTTGTGGGAGCCGTGATCATCGATTCCCGACTGCCCGTTGCTCAATGATCAAGCCGGTGATGGGAAACGCCCGGTAACGAAGAATGCACGCCTCCAAGCTATTAAGGAGACAGAACAAGACGAAGGCAGACTAGTGGAAGGTACACTGCAAGTTTGTTCCAAGTCTGCATATGTCTTATTTGATACTGGTGCATCGCACTCATTTATTTCCAAGAAGTTTGCTGACCCATTACCTATGGAACCGGAGTGGATAAAATTAGTTATCTCAACTCCTCTTGGAAACGAAGCGATATTGTTCACCATTATCAAAACTGCGAAGTCTTGGTAGAAGGAAGAAATTTACCCATCGACCTAATATGCCTAGACATGAAGGACTATGATATCATATTAGGAGCAGATTGGTTATCCAAATATCAGGCAACTGTTGATTGCGCGATAGCAAGGTTACTTTCAAGGAATTCCGGAACTGGTCTATACTAGTCCGAAGAGTCGGAGCAAGTCACCTCTTATTTCGGCCCTCTGAGCTAGCAAGCTAATAAGGAAAGGATGTGTATCTTTCTTTACTTTTGTCACCATTAAGGGAACTAAGGAAACTAAGCTAGGAGACGTTCCAGTTGTACAAGAATTTTCGGACGTGTTTCCGGAAGATTTGCCTGGACTACCCCCACAAAGAGAAGTGGCCTTCACCATCGACTTGGTCCCTGGTGCTGGTCCAGTTTCTAAGGCACCATATAGGATGTCCCTGCTGAACTCAAGGAGTTAAAGGAACAATTGATGAAACTTCTTAAGAAAGGATTTATTAGGCCGAGTACTTCCCCATGGGGAGCACCTGTACTATTTGTGAAGAAAAAGGATGGATCCATGAGGTTATGCATCGACTATCGACAGTTGAATCATCTCACTATTAAGAACAAGTATCCACTGCCGAGAATCGATGAACTGTTTGATCAAATATCTGGATCCAAGTACTTCTCGAAGATTGATCTCAGATCGGGGTATCACCAACTGAGGATCAAAGATGAGGACATTCATAAGACCGCGTTCAGGAGCAGGTATGGGCACTATGAATTTGTTGTTATGCCTTTTGGACTAACCAATGCCCCTGCTGCCTTTATGCAGTTGATGAATAGTATATTCAGGCCTCATCTAGATCAATTCATAGTGGTTTTCATTGATGATATATTGATCTATTCAAAGACCAAGGAAGAGCATGAGGAGCATTTGAGGATTGCATTACAGATATTGAGGACAAATCGATTATATGCAAAGCTTAGTAAATGTGAATTCTGGCTAGAAGAAGTATCTTTCTTGGGGCATGTTATATCAAAAGATGGTTTGTCCGTAGATCCATCAAAGGTTGAAGCTGTAAAGAATTGGGAGAGACCGACCAATGCTAGCGAGATCCGTAGTTTCTTGGGTCTTGCAGGCTATTACCGACGATTCATCAAGGATTTCTCCAAGATCGCCGTACCACTCACTAGACTAACACTCAAGGAGATACGTTATGAATGGAGTGAGGAATGTGAAAGAAGCTTCCAAGCCCTCAAAGATCACCTAACTACTGCCCGGTTTTAGCTTTACCAATTGAAGGCGTGAAATTCGAAGTATACACCGATGCATCTGGCATTGGCCTCGGATGTGTTTTAATGCAACAAGGAAAGTTATAGCCTACTCATCTAGACAGCTAAAGAAGCATGAAGAGAACTACCCAGTACATGATCTAGAATTGGCTGCGGTAGTGTTTGCATTGAAGATCTGGAGACATTACTTATACGGAGTGCAGTTCACTGTATACTCCGATCACAAGAGTCTCAAGTATCTTTTCTCTCAGAAGGAATTGAATATGAGGCAAAGACGTTGGCTAGAATATCTCAAGGACTTCGACTTCACAATACAATATCATCCTGGAAAGGGTAATCCTGTAGCTGATGCCCTCAGTCGCAAGCCAAGAGTAATATTAGCCAATTGTATGATTCAGGAGTGGAAGTTGCTAGAACAGTTCACTAGACTTAATATAAGCATGGATAAGGAGAGTAGGTGTGTCACACTATCCCATATGAGCATACAACCAGATCTACTCTCAGAGATACAAGGACTGCAAGATAATGACCCGGTATTAGTGGAAATCAAGGGCAAGATGGAAGAGCAATCTGATTTCAAATTAGCTTCAGACGGAAGATTGTTATTCAGAGATAGAAATTGCATCCCAGATTGTCCAGAGCTAAAGAAGAAGATCTTAGATGAAGCTCACAGATCAAGGTACACGATTCATCCAGGATCTACCAAAATGTACCAAGATTTAAAAAGGACCTTTTGGTGGCCCAATATGAAAAGAGAAATAGCAGACTTCGTGTCTCGCTGTCTCACTTGCCAACAAGTCAAGGCGGAACACCAAAAGCCTGCCGGTAAGCTACATCCTCTTGATATTCCCAAGTGGAAGTGGGAGGATATCGGTATGGACTTCATTATGGGTCTGTCTAAATCTAGAGGATGACATGATGGAATATGGGTCATCATAGACCGTCTGACCAAGTCGGCCCATTTCTTGCCAATCAAGAGCCGATGGTCAATTGACATCCTTGCTGCATTATACATTAAGGAGATAGTCAGGTTACATGGAGTACCTGTCTCAATCGTGTCTGACAGAGACCCTCGTTTTACTTCTCACTTTTGGAAGGGTCTACAACATTCGCTGGGGACGAGACTTAACTTTAGTACAGCTTTTCATCCTCAAACGGATGGTCAGACCGAGAGAACCAATCAGGTAGTAGAAGATATGCTCAGAGCTTGCATCATTGATTTTGGTGGAAGCTGGCATGATCACTTGCCTTTGGTTGAATTTGCATACAACAACAGCTACCAGGCAAGTATACAGATGGCACCTTTCGAAGCCTTATACGGAAGGAGTTGCCGATCACCCTTGTGCTGGGATGAAGTTGGCGAGAAACAACTATTAGGCCCAGACATGGTAAGGGATACCACCGAAAAGATTCAGATGATTAGAGAGAAACTTCAAGTAGCTCAGTCTAGACAGAAGGCTTATGCTGATACAAGAAGAAGAGATCTCGAATTTCAAGTCGGAGATCACGTATTTCTCAAAGTATCACCTGGACGTGGAATAAGGAGATTTGGTGTTAAGGGCAAGCTTACACCAAGGTTTATCGGACCTTTTGAGGTATTAGAAAGAGTTGGCGAGGTTGCTTATCGCATCGCTTTGCCTCCTCAATTGTCGATGTCCATAATGTATTCCATATATCCATGCTGAAGAAGTATGTGCACGATCCGTCACATATCATCGATCATGGAGACCTGGTGATTCAAAAGGATCTCACATATGAACAAAAGCCTATGAAGATCCTCGATCGTGAAGTTCGTATACTAAGAAATAAGATAATTCCCATGCTAAAGGTGCAATGGAGTAAATGCTCAGAGCACGAAGCCACATGGGAGACCGAGGAGTCTATGAAGAAGCGATTCCCGGATTTATTCTAAAGAGGTATGAGTCCTACACTCTCCGTAAATATGTGCGATTGAATTTGGGGACCAAATTCTTTTTAAGTGGGGGAGGGTGTAGCAACCCTGGTAAATTAAAAGAATAAAATCTTAAATAGAATAAAAGATTTAAAACCAATGATAAAAAGTTCAACTCATATACACTTAAAACATATAACAAAAAGGGCCAAGATAAATAACGCCTCCGTTAAAGTCATCATTTAATTGAAGACTGTTCACGCAGGCGCTAATTTAAGAATTGACGCCCTCTTGACAGGCGTCATATAAAAGAATTGAAGACTGTGACAGAGGCGTCATTTTTAAATAACGCCCCAACCTTAGGCGTCATTTACAAACAGAACCGTTGGTGTTTGGTTCGAACAGGGATGTTATCCGGGGTAAGTTTTGATTAAGAAAGGGATTGATACATGTATATTTAAGTTTAGTAAGGATTCTACCAAGGAAATTTTAGTTCTAATCGAACTCCTAAAAACCCATTAGGATTCCTTCCCTATAAATACCCCCTCCCATCGAGCCAACATGTTGGCTCTTTTCTTCATCAAACCTACTGCTGATGTCGATCGTCCAAGCATCAGGGAGCCTTCCTCTCCATCCATTCTTGATACGAGGAGGGTTCCCATCATCTTCCTCTTCGTCCTGCCGTGGAGAACGTGAAGAACGTAGGAATTCTCTTCCTCTTCCTCCTGCTGCTTCATCCGTTGCCGTTGTTATCAAGTTCCTCTGTTTGAAACAGAGTATCGACTGTGGTTATTATTCTCATCTTCTTCATCGTTCTATCAACCAAAGGCCATCCAAAGCATCAAAAGGTAGGTTTTCTCAAGACTTAGCAAAACCCTGTAATTCCTAGGTTAAAAACATGCATATAGGTCTGTAAGAGTTACAGATTTCGTTTCTGGATTGTGTTTTTTCCGTTTACTGCATAAATGGAAATAGCGACCCAAGCAAGGGCGCTATTTGATTCAACGACCGTGCAAACAGTCGTCAATTTCTTAGATAATTAATAATTATACCATGTTCAAAATTTAATAACTATGAACCCTTACATGTAAACTAATGTATGATCATGTCCATAAATTCCTGCTATTTTTCTCTATCTGTTCAGGTCTTTAGAATCTTGATCAGACATACTCCAAAAACCATGTGTCTGTGATTGTACCTGCCTGGTGCAAATCATATGACAAAGAATTAGCGACCCAGATTAGGTCATCATTTGAATGAACGCCCCTATACATGGGCGCCAATTTAGTGATAAACTGTGAATTATAGAAATGGTTATAATATTCCTGGATATTGAAATGACGACATATACCCTGCCCTTTAATTTGATATATGACGCCCCTGACTAGGGCGCTGTTTACAGAATTGAAGCCTTCATGAAAGGCGTCATTTTTATAATAATCAAAATTTGAAAGTGTTTACAGATATTAATATTTACATAATCCGGATGTAACGACTGAGTGAACAGTCGTCATTTACTGAACTGACGACCCTGACAAGGGCGCCAATTCAGAAAATGAAGACTTAATCTCAGGCGTCAATTTACTGATCTCCTGATTTCCTGATTTTCGTGGTTTTCTATAACCCTTGACCATGGGTTGTGTACACTGGCACTATATTCCATTCCGTGAATATAGCCCCACATTTCATGATGTTTTATCGATTACCCACTATTTCTCGATGATAGATGAACCCTCCATGGGACATTCTGTTCCTTTGGACCGGTGACTTTATCATAGAGACCTCCGTAAGACTTCGCTAGCCTTGGATTCCCTCAAGGCAGCCGAGCAGGTTGTACCATCAAAACCCATGACACTACTTGATTTCCATGTCACTCTAAAGAAACATGGTATACCGGCCCTCATGATATGCTATTTTGATGTCATGAGAATACTCTTTAATGGAATGGGAAACCATGCCATTAATACTGCTTAAGAATGATGTGCCATACTTGTGGACACTAATTCTATCTACCTTATCATGTACAAGAACGAGCGACCATTTCTATATGAGCGCTTATTCTTAATATCATGGCACCTATCTAGGGAGCCGTTTCCACCTAGTTTTATCGTTAATCGTGGTTACACCGTTATTACCATCCTTACGTATCATGTTCCATCCTTGAAATCTAATCTCTATGATCTACCTTAGAGTTCCTACAAGCTTGAATCCCTTTGGAATTCTATATTGGCTATAACTATAGTGGATGTCGAAATACATGATCAATGCCTGCGCATATAAGGGCCCGATCTGGTCCTGGGAGGAGCACCCGAAAGTACTAGTGCCCATGGGAGTTGTAATGATCACGGTATGGCATTGTACCAAAGTGCATGACTAGATTGATAGACATTCCACAAATCTCGTACTTGACTTGACTTGACATGACATGACTTGCGTGACCCGGAAAGGGTAATTATTGTACTTGCTTGAAATATGATAGCCAATTCTTGACATGACATGATTACTTGACATGATAGATATACGTGCTTGATTATCTTGCTATCTTAACATGAGTTCTTGAAAGACTTGCTAGTTCACTCATTATCACTTGATATACATTCTCTATTCTCTTTTTATACATTCTCTATTGTCATTTTACGCGAACATGCATAGCTAAATTGCATTCATCTAACTTGTAATTTACTTAAAGCAAGCTAACTTTTGACATATAATCCCTACTGAGCGTTCGCTCACATAGTGCTTTTCCCTTATTTTTCAGGTAAGTCCGAGGATGAAACTCTTTCGGATGGGGAAAGTCAAGAGTGATGAGATTAGAGCTACTCCAACTATCCAAGCGTTGTCTAGTCTTGACTTTTCTACATTCTTGAGTCAATCATTGTACTTTTTCATTTTATTGAGTCTTAGCACTAAGAGGATTGTAATAGAAGTACTTTGAAGGTTTTGATGAAATAAAGGATTGGGTTATCTTTACTCTTGCGCGCTCTATCTTTGTGTTGAATACACTAACGCAGTGATGGACATGATCGATATAAACTCGTCACGCGTCTCCGGGTTCCTTTCGCGCTCGGGGGGTGACAATCAAGGCAGTAGAATCAAGCATGTTCCACACATGACCAACACATTTAACATCAAGCTTGCTAGAGCCTTCTGCTAACTCTCATGAAAACTTAACAAGATAAGCCTCTTACAATACAAGCAAAAGCCAAGCAAAAGTTTGATGAAATGTTTCTAAATATCAGAAAATAGTTAACTCATCAAAACAAGTAGTGTTTCTCTTTGTTTTTCAGATTTTTGACTTCTTTGGAAATGCATGAAACTGGAAACATGTAAAGAAAGAGGATGGAAATTGATATTCAACATGAACAGTAGAAGCAGTTTGCAACTGAACCAAATGAAGAGATTGGAATCACAATGCAACTCATTGAATCAAAATAGTTTCAGCAGTCAAATCAGTCTGAATTCAAAATGATCCAAACATTCTGATTATACTGATGTGAGAGTATCCAAATAAAGGACTATCTGACCAAGAGAATCTCAAATGTTAACAATCAGAGCACAGAATTTTAAACCCATGCATTTGAGTTTTCTTTATTTTCTAGGTTTTTTGTTTTTCGTTAAGAATGCATAAACTAGATGCACATGAATGAAATGCAACACACACAATGCAATGATGAACTATGCACAGTGTGCAAACAAGCAGATATGTATACTTACATGCAACATAGCTCCCCCTTTTTGTTCAAAAGGATGGGATAGGTGTTAGAAAAGTTGTAGGTGTGTCAATACAACCACAGTGTTCATGAATAACACATAGGGGACTGTACAAGCATGTAGAAGAATCGTGCATAACCCAATGTAGTCATTTCAATTTTTAGAATACATATTATGTCAAATTACCAAGTGTATAACTGAATAACATGAAAATAGGCATTAGCCACATGGATATTCAGATTTTCCGTTCAACACAAGAGTAATTACATAGACTGTATTTCATTCTAGAGAACAGCGTATTGGAGACTTCGCTCTGCCTCAATGAATTTTCTTTCATGAATTTTTCAACTCATAAATTTTTACAATGATAATCTAAAATTTTCTAATAGTGATCAGGTTCATTCTACTCCTTTTTACGTGAGGAGACAGATGGAGCACATGTCAGACTCCCCGGTTACTCAGAGCATTAACCATCTCACCTCAATTGAGCAGAGATACTTCAGTATAACACTTTTCAAAATGAACCATATCATATCTCAGGTGGCATGCATCCAATCTACTTAATGAGACTGAGCATTGCTCTGCCATTAATTTTATGTGTTTAGATTCTATCTACAAAAAGACTGGCATATTTTTTCTCAACTGTCTCATTAACATTCATGCAGCAGGTTTAATTTCTCAGAGTGTTAAAAAAAATCCTATATCCTTATGTATAACACTCAATTTCACATTTCGTTCATGAAGTGTGCGAATTTGATTTACCATGTATATGAAAAATTTTCATGAACACATGATAGTGCAACTCCCCCTACATAGATGCACTTATCAAAATATTTACTCCCCCTGAGTGTGTGACATGATACACACCAGTGATGACTCAGATGCAATATTGTTTATCATGAAAACGTAAGGTCATAGAAGATTCAAGGATGGGGGGTTGTTTACCATATACATAAACATGCAAGCACAAAATTTGGAAAATATGCAATATAGAATGTAGAATGCATTATGAATGCAAACTTTCAGGTGTTACTTGAAAATCCTAAATGCATTTCAGAATGCACAAGTTCAGATTTTGCCTTGAGCATGTTATGCTTGTATGACTAGAATGCATTAGAATCATGAATTATATGTTGTTCATGAATTATATGACTCAGTCTAGCTTTATTCAAAGCTCATATGATGAACAAACTGGTTCAAAAACCAGAACAGATTCAAGACTCAAGGGGGTCGACCCTGTGGGTCGACATCTATAACGTAGACAGTTGACATCATTTTGTTAGACAATGCATGAAGTTTAACATTTCAAGGAACACTTAGCAGAACATTTTAGGCAATTCAGCTTGATTAAATAGCATGTGATGTATTACCATGAAGGTTCAGTTGAGCCACAAATGCAGGTTGTTCAGTTAAGAACTCCCCCTTACCGGGAGCATCAGAAAACATTTAAACAGTCATTTTCCTTTTCAAGACATTTATGAACAAACTTATACATGCAGCTCATAAGTTTTTCAGAAATAATTTATAAACAGCTTTTCAAAACTTTTCAGAAGTAAAAATATACAATCACAAGTTCGGCATTTGATTTCACCAAGTTTTGGTACAATGTGGAGTTTGAGGTCCGAAGACCCGACTTACACATGGTGAGAGCTTCCAAGTGGACGTAATCCACTCTTCTACAATCACACCATTTTATATACCATAAAAGTCAGTTAATCTTAAAAACTCACACACTTCCAATTGAAAAGTATTCAAAAGCCATTTAAGCATTTCAGCACAGTAGAATAGATAGCAAGAATAGTTCAATTTTCAGAAATGATACCTATCATTAAAACAATGCCACCTAGTGCCACAAACCTTTGTAAAGTATTACTTTCAGATCAGTTCATTATTGAAGTCAACAGACTTCTTGAAATTCGGCTGAGTTGATTTGCATTTCAGAAGGAGGGCTTGAAGAAGTCCACAAAGATCAGTTAAGTTCGTTAGCTCAAAAACACAATTTTCATTAAACATGACTAGTTGAAGACTACTGAAGCAAGTGGGTGAGCCAAAGGCTGGCGAGACTCAAAGTCTATACAGTTGAAAAGAAATCAGCAGGCTTAACAATGTCAGACAAGCATGTATCAAACACAAGGTGTTCAATGAAATTCAAATCTACAGAACCCATTTCATTGACCAACCAATATGTGACCCATTGAATGATTTTCAATATGAAATTGCTTGAGCACATTTGAAGAACAGAAATAATCCACCAGAAACTTACATGATTTTCAGAAAAGCTGAGAAATGTTTTGATAGAATATTTTGCAGTGAAGTCTCATTTGAAACCACTTTTAAAACTCAGAGACTACAACAAGTCATATCCTTACGTTTGCCTTGAGTGACCCTTGAGTTTGAACTTATCTCCATTGGCCTCAAGGCACCCCTGCAACAAAACTCTCATTTCACAGTCTTAGGTACCCAAGTCTTCTTGGGTCCCTGGGATTTAGCAGCACCTCTGGGAGGTGCTTTCCACTTTTTCTGAACATTTAAATTATCAAACTCCAATATAGCACAATCATGCATAGTATGCCCATTATTTCCACAGTAATGACAGTGAATGGAAGATTTCAGATTTTTCTTATGAAAATGGGTATGGAATTTCTGTGGGTTGGCAAAACCTATGATTATTTTTGACATTGAAATTCTTTCTTTCATTTGCTTGCCAACATTGTGACACATGGTTTCCAGGTTTTCTACAAATGAAACAACAACTACTCCTCCTTCTTTTGGAGGCATAATCATTCTCACATGCTTTCAAAGCATCAAGTTTCATAACTGGACAGTTACCCATAACATGCCCATGCTGACCACAGTAATAACAACTAAACTTTGAAGTTTTTCATATATGAGCATCCTTCATGTGACATTGGTGAGAATCAAATTTTATATTCTGACTCTTAGGACCATTTTGATAGTTTGGTAAGGGAGCGGATTTCTTGGTCCTCGGTTGAGCCTGAGTTTTAATCTTTGGTTTCTCAACAAAAGACACATTAGAAGTACAGGAAGCATGCACAAATGACATTTGAGTTTTCAGACCAAAGGCCTTCTTTTTACTAGGTTCATATCCTAGACCTTCCCGTTGAAAATTTACCTTGGTCCCTAAGATTTTATCAAGATTGTCTTTTCCTTTCATGAATTTAAATAATGAAGTATTCAAATCTTCAATTTCAGATTCAAGTGAAGAAATGTGCAGCTCATAACTTGTAATTTCTTGTTCGTTGCAACTCTCTTTATAGTTTTATAGCTCTCAATCTCTTGTTCCAACACAAGTAGTTTTTCAGATTTGACATTGACAGCCACAATTTTTCTTTTTTCAAGAGTTAACAGTCTTTCTGACATGGCTGTGTTTAACTCTTTTAACTTCTCATTTTCTTTTGCAAGCTTTTCATTTTGAATGAACTCATCAGTTAAAATTTGATCATTGTTTATTGAGCTCACTTTTTATTTCAAGTCTTTTTCTGATTTCTAAAGTTCTGAAATTTTATCTAGCAATAGGTTACTTTCATTTTTTGAACTATTAACTTGTTCCTTATACACATTGACCTCAAGCAGAATAGATTCATGCAGTTTCTCAATTTTAGAACATTTATCACAAGAAATATTCTCATGGACAGTGTTTTCACAATTCTTTTTGAGCTTTCTGTTCTCAGCCTTAATTCTCTTAAATTTTCTGACAATTCTTCATAAGCAATTAATAGTTCTTCAAATGAGAATTCATCATAGTCAGAATTAGAGTTTACCTCATAGGACATTATGTCCCTTTGATCACTACTATGATCACCTTTACCGGCCATCAAGCATCTAGCCTCCTCTTCCTCGTGGATGCTCACCAGGTGATCCAGTATTTCTTTGGCTGAGCTGTAATTTAGGACAAATGGAAATCGGTTACAGTCAATTGCAACTTTTAATAAATTTAGAGTAGCAAGATTATCATCATTTCTGTCCCTATGTTTATCAGACCATTTGGACTTGTCCAATGGTAGTTTATAAGGAACAACATATATAATTTTCCACAACTTGGGATCATAAGAATTGACAGTTCTAGATATTCTTCTGAGCCAGAGACAAAAATCAGAGCCATTAAAAATAGTTGAAGAATTCATTGGAATCTTTTCAACAGAAAAATTCATGATTGTAGATGCATTGGGATCTCTCTGTAGATCGCTAGATATAGGGACAACAGAGCCTAGCTCTGATACCAATTGTTGGGTCCCGAAGTGCAGGAAGGCGGATCTAGAGGGGGGGTGAATAGATCCCTCTAAAAATTATATGCCCAATTCAAAGACCTATCAGATAAACATAGTGGAAGCTACTAAATGCACCCTGTCTGAAAGTATGTAATGATCAGCATGAAATCATTCTGCATATGAGTATGGACATAAACTAAGCTAACAAATAGACTGACTAGCTCAATAGTGTGAGATGCTATGAAGTGAACAGCGAACAGGAAGTGTGTGCGAACAATATGGAATCTGAAATAAATCCCTGTCAATGAGGTAGAAGATATGGGGACAATCGTACAAATCAGACCATAAGACACAAGAATTTTTAAGGTGGTTCGGGACCACGATGGGCTCCCTACGTCCACCGCTCACCGAAACCCGGTGAGACTTTACAACTGGAACACCAGCACGATGACAACACCCCAACACGGAGCATGGCTCCAACTACACGCAGGACAAGCCTGCATACACGGGGACACGCCCCAATACACACACACAGGTTTGACCCTGCTCAACCATCGGGATAAACCCCAAACGTCCTTGGTCTGAAACCCAGCGACACGCACACACACAAATGCTCAGATCCACTGAGCCTGTGTAAAACTTGCATAGCAACACACACAAGAATATATCGTTCAAAGTTGCAAAGATAAACAACAAATAAGCTTGATAACAAATATGGAAAATAGCTTCAATGAACACTCCCTAAACCCAAGAACCGATGCTCAGATTTCTTGTAGCAGCAGGCGAGACTCTTCTCCCTTGTCTCTTCTTCTCTCTTCATTCGTTCTTCAGTGGATGAGGCTTCCTCTTCAGTGTTCCTCTGAGCACATCAAGTTCTCCTTCTTTTTGGTTCTTCTTTCCTCTTTGGAACCAACGCTAGCTTCTTGCGTTTTCAGATCTATAGCTTGGTCTGCAACTTCTTTTTTTACTTCTTCGTAACCTCAGCACTCCCTCCTCAGCTCCTACTTCTTCTTCTTCCTCTGGATGAACTCCTCCTTCATTCGAACGTGTATGCACTTGGTTTCTTGTTCGTCTTCCTTCTCCGATGGAGAAACGCATGCTTTTGTACCATGGAGATTTCATCTTTGCCCTTGATCTTCGGAGAGATGATCCCTGAGCCATTCGATCAATAGAGGCCTCCATATCGTAGAGGACATGGCCACTGATTGGCCAACCACTGATTTTCGTGTAGCACATCCACGTAGGAGACTTTTTCTCCAAGGCATGATTATTTTCTGGAAAAAGAACCCTTTTAGCCATTTTGTGATTGGTCTAGCTGAAAAGGTATAATATTTTCTGCCAAAAAGTCTTCTAGAAGCTTGGACCATCGAGCCATATGATTTGCAATGATAGAGACTTGGCCTCTTGTGCCCAAGGTGCTCCACCATCAGAGTTCGCAAAAACCCACTCTTAAGAGACATATGAGGAAGAGGTCAACGCATGTTTGATGGGGTCAACTCCTTCCTGCTGGCAGCTAGGTTAAGTTGACACAGTTTTTGTTGCGTCGACGCAGTCGGTCGATCAAACTCGGCCATCGGTCGACCGAACTTTGCAACTCTGAAAGATTTAAGTTCTTGAAGAACTCATCGACCGAAACTCCTTGGTCGGCCGACCGGCCAGTGTAGCCAGTCATTTTAGGATCATTTCTATCCTGATATGAGAAGGATCAGGCCATATAAGAAGGGGTTAATCATCAAAACATAAAATCAAGTGTTTTTTGAAGTTTAAGCAATATGAGAGCAACATACAAGTTATATTTCACCAAGTTTAAGTTAAACTTCCAAACACTCTTTGAAATCTCAATAGCCCCAACATCAATATGCAAAAACCTCACGTTTAAGTCGACTTCTATCCACTTAAGTCGACTTCCTTTTCAAAGCAAAATTGATGTGTAGATATAGGTCGCAGACAAACCTAAGTATGAAGTCAAGTGAAACCCCAAGAGTGAAATACTCCAAGTTCTCTAAGCAAATTCACAAGTTCACAAGTCCATGAAGCAAGTCATCTAATTTCTGAAGCATAACAATGACCATCAATGCACACACATACATAAAGTTTGATTATCATCAACATCACATGCAAGGCGGACCATCAATGCACACACATACATAAAGTTTGATTATCATAAAAATCACATGCAAGGCACACAACACCAGCTCTCCTCAAGAAAGCAAAAGCTATATGTCTAGCTCCTATAAGAATTTTGGGATTGCTTTGCCTAGAGCTACACAGAAATGCCAGAACTTAGCCCTACAGTTTCACAACATGAGTTGGCTATAAATCCTGAAGTAGAGCCAGTTAAACTGTCACCACGGTGCATGAGGCCGGAGCTTATCACCAAGATATGCAAAGAGGTTGACAAACTCATTGATGTGGGTTTTGTCGAAGTGAACAAATATACCACTTGGCTTGCCAACATTGTGCCCGTCAAAAAGAAGAATGGGCAGATCCAGATATGTGTAGACTTCCGAGATCTGAACAAGGCGTGTCCAAAGGATGACTTCCCAATGCTGATCACAGAACTCATGATTGATGCTATAGCCAATCACGAAGCCCTGTCATTCATGGACGGATCGGCCGGTTACAACCAGATATGGATCACGGAGCACGATCGGGTCCACAATGCCTTCTGAACCCCTAAGGGCATCTACCACTATGATAGGATGCCGTTCAGTTTGAAGAATGCTGGCGTAACCTACCAACGAGTAATGACCAGAATCTTTGATAAGCTGCTCTACCACAAGGTCGATTGCTATATAGATGACCTGGTAGTCAAGACCAGAAGACCTCCGAGTAATATTTCAGAGGCTCAGGCAATATGAGTTAACGATGAACCCCATGAAGTGCGCCTTCGGAGTATCCAGTGGCAAATTCTTGGGTTTCATTATTAGATATCGGGGAATTGAGATAGACCCTGCAAAGATCAAAGCAATCCAGGAGTTACCTCCGCCAAGGATCCTCACCGAGTTTCGTTCCCTACAAGGCCGGTTGGCTTATATCCGGCGGTTTATATCTAATTTTTTGTGTCGATGTCACCCCTTTCACAAGCTGATGATGAAGAACGTACACTTCTACTGGGATGAAGACTGCCAGATGGCTCTTGATAAGCTGAAAGATTATCTGAAGACTCCTCCTGTACTTGGCGTAGTGGTGAAAGGGCAGCCGCTAATTCTATACATAGCTGCCACGCATTACTCCATAGGGGCAATGTTGGCCCAAAATAATGAAGAAGGAAAAGAATAAGCACTCTACTATCTCAGCCGAAGGCTGGTGAGAACTGAGGAAAGATTCACGTTTATCGAGAAGGTCTACTTAGCCCTTGTCTTCGCAGTTAAGAAACTTCGGCACTATATGTTGTCGCATGAAATAAAGCTAAATCCAAAGTGGATCCGCTGAAGTACATAATATCCCAACCGGCACTGAAAGGCGGCTTAGGGAAATGGGCGGTGATTCTCATGGAGTTTGACATCTCCTATGTGTCGCAGAAAGCTGTCAAAGGCCAGTCCATCGCAGACTTCTTCGCCACACATCCTGTGCCTGAAGACTCCCAACTGGCGACTGAACTCCTTGAAGATGAGACCCTGGAGGCAAACCAAGTGTAGCCCACCTTATGGCAGTTGTATTTTGATGGTGCATCCAGAACCGATACTCCAGCAACTGAGCCTATTAGTGTCAGAGCTGGTGCATGCATAGTCTTGAAGTCTCCTGAAGAGGAGGTCATATATACTTCCTATTCAATAAACAAGCCATGCACAAACAACGAGGCTGAATATGAAGCCTTGATTATTGGTCTACAAATTGCCTTGTCCATGGAAATCCAGGTGCTCGAGGCGTTCGGGTACTCCATGCTAGTCGTAAAGCAAGTGGAAGGTCAATTTTATGTGCGGAAGCCAGAACTTCTTTCTTACCACCAGTTGGTGCTGCACCTGATGGCGAAGTTCTACTTCATTAAAGTAAATCACATCAATCGAGGACAAAATGCTCAGGCGGACGCCCTCGTAAAGTTGGCCAGTTCCTTGGCAATCTCGCTGGATGGGAGCCTAAATATAATCGTCATCAATAGGTGCCAAGTCCCGAGCATGATAGAGGTCCTTGCAGATGAAGAGGAAAATGAAATAATGATCGTGGAAAAAATTCAATAGCCTGATTGGCGAGAGCATCTCCAGCATTAGTTCCAGCACCAGCAGCTGCCAAAGGAGAAAGAACACATGATTAAGTTGATCAGAATCAAAAACTCTTATGAAATGAGGAACGGAACCCTATTCCAAATAATGGCAGATGCCCAAAAGAAAATCCTACTCCGCTGTTTGTCTACAGAGGAAGCTTGGCAAGTGATGAAAGAGGTTCATGCCGGGTCAGCCGGGGCACACCAGGCCGGTCCAAAAATGAAGATTGAGATAAATAAATTGGGCTTCAACTTGCCCACTATATTTGATGACTGTTGCAAATTTGCCAAGTCATGCCAGAAATGTTAAGAACACGCCACCATACCAAGAAGGCCACTGGCGCCATTGCACCCTACCATCCCAAGCTGGCCGTTCGCCCAATGGGGCACGAATGTGGTGGGCCCTTTGCCAGCATCTTCATCAAGGTGTAAATAAATTTTGTCAGCCACATATTACTTTTCCAGATGCGCAGAGGTTGTGGCACTAGGAGAAGTGACGGAGGAGCAGGTCGCCAGATTCATCCGTCAGAATATAATATCCCAGTTCGGGGTTCTCAACTGAATTATCTCTAACAACGGAAGCCATTTCAGAAACCAGAAAGTGTACAGGTTAGCCGACAAGTATAAAATTGATTGGAGGACATCATCCCCCTACAATCCTCAGGTAAATGGGCTTGAAGAGGCATTCAACAAAACCCTATGCACCCTGCTAGCAAAGACTGTCAACTCCAGCAAGAAGGACTAGGTAGAGAAATTGTATGAGGGACTATGGGCATAGCGTATAGTCTATAATGTTGGAACCCTAGTTTTGATAATGACATTCTATGAATCATGTTAAGACTGGAATGAATAAACACTTCAATCAAATCTATTTTGTGTCAGTCAGCATCTAAGGTCGATGCACCTTTTCTTTTTGTATCGTGCGTATTAAGTCGATGCACATTTGAATTCAACGCATATTAGGTCGGTGCATGTCTTGCTACCAAGTCTGAGCATAGTGTTGGTCTGAGCATATGTATAACAAAGGTCTGTGCACATATGACTGTTAGGTCAGTGCACGTTTCTACTTATGCATACATATAGGTCAGTGCAGTCAGTGCATATGCATGCATATAGAAGAACAAGGTCGGTGCACGTTCTTGCATTCTCCTAATAAGGTCGGTGCAATCTTTGTGTTTCTGCATATATATATTCGGTGCACATTTGGTGTGAATGCACACAAGGTCAGTGCATATTCCGATCTTGCATACATAGTCGGTGCAGGCTTTGACTCGTGCATGTAAAAGTCAGTGCATATTCGTCTTTAGGCAGAACAAGTTGGTGCATCCTCTGCCTTGTGCAATATAGGTCTGTGCATGTTTTGTATAAAGGTCAGTGCAACTTTTGCATCGAGCATATAAGTCGGTGCATCTTTTGCTATACGTATGCAAAGTGTCAGTGCACGTTTTTGTCTCATGCATACATAGTCGGTGCATGGGTCTGTAGAAATGCATAGAAGGTCAGTGCACGTTTTGTCATACGCATACAAAAGTCAATGCACTATTTGCATCTTGCATATTTGGGTCGGTGCATGTTTCATCTTACACATGTAAGGGTCGATGCATATCTTAGCCTAATGCATGTAAAAGGTCTGTGCATTCAAGTCTATGCATGTTCTTAGTCGGTGCACGTTTTTGCCTCATATAAGTCTGTGCTATGTTGAATTGCTCTTGAATAAAGGTCAATGCATGGTGTTTGACGAAAGGTCTTTATTTGATACGCATGATCTTAAGTTCGCGCGTGACCCAATAAGTAGCGCGTGATCCCAGGATGCCTCGTTGACTGCGACTCTGTCACATGGCCAGCAACCTTCTGACACGTGGACTACCAGCAAGAATAAGTTGCGTGGAAAAAGAGCGGGAAAGTGCCAACCACGCTCCCGCCATCTCCCGTCTATAAATAAAGGGTTTTCGCCTGAAAATCAATACAAAGAGATATAGATGTACAGACAGAGAGAGAAAAGAAAAGAGTGAAGCATAGAGAAATATAGAAGGCAGATAGAGCATAGCGTACAAGAGAATGGGGGAGCTGAGAAGTTTTTCAAAGAGAGGAAGCTTGAAGAGTTCGTGAGTGTGAAGCGAGAAGAAGGCCCAAGAGATCTGAAGAACTATTTCCACTGTGTCCTTTGGATCAAATCCAAGGAACAACGCTCTTGCGTGAGCATTTTGATTTACCTTTATTGTCAGTTTTCCGATGCTAAACTTTTTGGTTTCTTGTTTTCATTCCTCATACTTCTTGTAAGCTGTTAGGCAGCGATGGCTAAGCTGTAAGGCCCAGCGGATCAGGCTGTTAGGTAGCGGTGGCAAAGTTGTATTGCCCATCGGTCAAGCTGTTAGTCAGCGGTCAAGCAAGCGGTGAAGCTCAGCTGTTGTTGGCAAGTTGTGAGGCCCAGCTGTTCAAGCTGTTTGGCAGTGGAATCCACACTCTGGTTAGAGTGTAGGGTAGATGTTGGTCCTGAGCACTGAACCACCTAAAAAGTTTTTATTTACTGTGGTTTGCTTGCTGAATCGTCAACTGTTAGATGTATGCTAGGCTCGCTTCTATCTATGGTTCTCTCTGAAAGGATTTAGTGTACACGCATGCTTGATTTGGTTTCGTCAACAGCATAGACTTGCTTGGGAGTCTGCCTATCGCAGTGTATCTATTCAATTTAGGGCATCTTTGGTTTTCACATTCAGCAGAGCTTAATTGATTTTAATTCCGCATAAGATTAAGGTCTTTAGTTTAAATTTTAAATTGATCATGTTTTTAGAAGGGGATTCATTCACCCCCCCTATGAATCATTGTTGCACCATTGTCATTCTAACAATTGGAATCAGAGCAAGTTTCTGTGTCCCTAGATCTGACAAACTACAGATCAGATCCTATAGCTTTGGTGCATTCTGTGTGTTGTTGTCTTTGGTTTAAATTTGTTTCCATGGCCGAACCATCGAGATTTGATGGTTCTAGCTTTTATGATTGGATAGGGAAGTTCAGAGATTATGTAATCTCTGTAGATTCGAACTTATGGGTCTTGATTGCACACAGTCCATACAATAATCCAGAGGATCGATCCATATGGACTATTATTGAATGACTCAAGAATGCTAAAAATTTGAAAGCCCTGGAGATGGTAAAAAGGGCGATAGATGTTAACTTGTTTCCTAGTGTGAATGTGTTCAGGACTGCTAAGGAAATCTTGGAGAAGATCAATCCAGTCCGAAAATAGAAGGAAGACCACAAATGCCTTGTGTCAAGTGCTGAAACTACTGATCTAGAGGTAAGTTCTCCTTTCAAAGATTACACAGTAGATAAATGGGAAAAAGCTTACACTGATTTGTTTGTAATGTATGAGAAAGTAAGAAAGGAAAATGAATCATTGAAAAAGAAACTGAAACATGTTAACCATGCTAAATCCAATCATGCTGAAAATGAAGAACTGAAAGCTGAAAAAACATGTAATGAATGTATTTTCTTGAAAGAATTAATTGAAGATCTTGACTCTGATGATAACATGCAGAAGAGTCTAATCATATCCTTAAAAGAGGAAAATGAGCTGTTGCTTGAAAAGAAAAAGGAAGTTGATCAATATGAAGATAATCTGTTGGAAGAAAATAGCCATCTAAAAGAATAGAACAAAAAGCTAATGGTCCTGAATATTATCATGTCTGAAAAATGGTTAGCTATGGAAAAAGGAAAATATGTCTTGAAAGAAAATGAAGCTAACTGTGAAACAAAGCTAAAACAAGAAATTGATGCTTTAAAGAGCTTGAATGATGCTCTGCATCAGCAAGTTATTGCTTGTGAAACTGAAATTGCGGGATATGAGTTGAATGTTGCTTCTCTGAACTCAGAAATTCAAGACCTTAAGAACTCTATGTCTAAATTTGTTAAAGGAAAGGACAATCTAGAAAAGATTCTTGGAACGAAAATAAATTTTCAAAAGGAAGGGTTGTGCTATAACCGTGGAAAAAAGATGAACCTTGCTAACAAAACTCAAACCTCTTTTGTCTCTAGTTCTGTTCTACCTGTGTTCCAATTTACTACTCAAAAATATGAAAAACAAAATAAAAATCTGAAAAAGACGGGTAAACAGAAAAGGAACTTAAATCTGAATAATGCAAAAGTTACTTTTGCTAGTTCCATGAATGATGTTCATGCTTTGAATGTTTCTACTTCTGAGAAGTCTAATAATCCAGTGCATGTGATAAAAAATTTTCCCATTCATTCACATGAGCACAATAGAAATGCCTCATGTCACTACTGTGGTAGGGTAGGTCATGTTATGGATGACTGCCGTATAATGATAGCAGATGACATGAATGCATCCAAGAAATTGAATGAATATAAAAATGACAACAAACATGTTGTGCGGAAAAAAAAAATTCAATATTTTCATTGTAATAGAATTGGGCATAGGATGCATGACTGTTGGTATCTTAACAATGTTGGACTAAAAACCCAGAGAAACCTTAATGAACAAAGAGGCCAAATTTGATTTCAAATAAAAGGTCTCATTGTAACAACTACAAAAGATTCGGATATACAGTTGAGAACTGTTGGCATATGAGAGGAAATTTCATGTCTCATGACAGATATGGCAGAGCTAATGCCATCCTACAAAATCACTCCATTTATGCATTTAAGAAGAACATGAATTCATTCATATCATGTCATTATTGTGGGAATGTGGGGCATGTAATGAATAATTATTCAATCATGAAGTTTGATTATTTGAGTGCTTGGAGTACACCTGTTAGAGGTGTTACTCATCTGACAGGACCCAAGAATTCTTGGGTTCCTAGATATGCTAGGTAATCCTGTCTTGCAGGTGTGCCTTGATGGATGAAATAAAAAGGGGTTGAATAAATACTGAAGGCACATGAAGGTCAGCTAAACCCCATTCTTACCCTTTCTTGCTTTACTTATTTTATGGCATGAGTAATTCTTCTCTCAGTTTTTGAATGATTGATCAGAATGATTCTTCTCTAGTTATTGAATGGTATCCTGTTAACTAATACTTCTGATTGATGTTGTATTGAAATGACTAATTGTTGATCATCTGCCTCATGCATAACTTGTTGGGTTCGGTGCTATGTATTCAGAGGGGGGGTGAATGAATCTACCCTTAAAAATTTCTCCCAATTAAAACCTAATGCTCACAACTGAAGAATTAACACCTAAAGGAATGAATTAAACATCAGATCTAATCCTGTCAAAGGACTCTTGATACCATAATCAAACACACATTGTGCGATCAAAACATATCGTCCCTATGCATTCATCTAGCGGAAGCATATAAGAAATCAAACCACTGCACAAATAGTTTTTAGGTGGTTCGGTCCTCCAGACCTACATCCACCCCACACTCAATCCAGAGTGTGGATTCCTGCTGACTCACAGCTTGAACGGCTGGGCATCACAGCTTGCCTACATCAGCTGGGCCTCACAGCTTGCCATCCCGCTGAGCATCACAGCTTGCTGTCCAGAGGAGTCCACCTCTGCAACGCTGAGCATCACAGCTTGCTCCACTGGGCAATAAAACATAGCCATCCAGTGGAATCCTCCACTGCAAAACGCTGACAAACAGCTTGAAGAAAGGTATAAAATGAAAATAAAAACAAGAGACAACATCAACTGGAAAGCTGTAAACTATGAAGCACAATATGGCTCTCAAAGAGAGCTGACTGGCCTGGATTTGATCCACGGTCCAGTAGAGACTGATCTTCAGACTGCTCTCTTCTTCTCTCGATCTCACTATCTCTCCTCAACTTCTTTCTCTTCTTCTTCTACTAATCTCTTTCTCTTTCTTTTTCTTCTTCTTCTCTGCTCTCGATCTCTCACTCTCTTTTTCTTTCTCTTCTTCTTCTTCTGGATCGTGCAGGCTATCTTCTCTCTATCTCTGCCCCTTCTATCACGATCAGTCTTCTTCTGAGGAAGAAGGCTTCCTTTTATAGCAGCAGCAGGTAGGGCGTGTGGTCTCCAGAATTCCCACCCAGAGAGTTCCTCCACGTGTCAGCATTTCAACAGGCTTCAATACACATGTCACGATCCTGGCACTCCTATTATCCTCGGATCACGTGCCCTCCTTAACCTCACGAAGAGTACATGTCAGTCAGTCAGATAGAGTTATCAGTTTAAGACAACAACACCTTGTACAGACTTCATTCATGCAAGCAAGATAGTGCATGGCTGTACAGACTTGGTCGAGTGAACCAATGGAGGTTGTATAGACTTTGTGTATGCTTGAAGCACAAAATGCAATGGCTAAGGTTATGAGTGTATAGACTCTGATAGCACATGCTGCAGTATGCATATGGTGAAGTATGTACATTGACGTTGAATGCTCAGTCATGCCAAACGAATGTGTAGACTCTGCGTGCAAGAATGTACAGACTTGCTCAGATGATGCATGAACACAACTGCAGGTAATGTGTAGACTATGCTTGCATGCAACCAGACAATGTGCAGTCTTGCTACCAAGGAGTGTGCAGACTCGCGAGTGTATGGACTTAGTCAGCGTGCAACAGCCAATGTATAGACTTGGCGTTATGAAGCACACAGGCTGTACAGACTTGCCAGTATACAATGTATAGACTTGTTAAAGAAGAGATGCATGTGCAGACTTTGATGAGAGACATGCACATATGCACAAGGAAATGTATTGACTTTGTGTGCAGACTTAGTGTGTGTGAGAGAAGGATGTACAGACTTGAGTGTGTGCGACCAGACAATGTATAGACTTGAAGTCAAGAGATGCACTGGCTGTACAGACTTGTGCTAATGCTACAAGTGGACAATGTACAGACTTCAAGTGTGTGCAATAAGAGAATGTGTAGACTTCAACTCGTGCAATGCAGTGTATAGGCTTTGAATGGCAGTCTATGCAACCAATGTAGTGTACATACATGAGTTCGTGCATTGCTACAATGCAATGTATAGAGTTGCTGGTGTGGACGATGCACTGATTTATGACGCAATGTATGGACTTTGAGTTCGTGCATGCTACAGTGCAATGTATAGACTTTGACGATGTGCTATGCACAGTATAGACTTTAAATGTGTGAAACACACAGACTATACAGACTTGGTCCGATGTACAGACTTGACCGATGTACAAACTTTGCATGAGACGCTAAGTGAGACGGACACTGTGCACAAGTATGAAGAACATCGGCTGTACAGACTTTAAATGTGCATGCACAAAGACGCTAAGTGAGACGCCGGCTATATAGACCTGAATGATGCGTGCACAAAGACGCTAAGTGAGATGCTGTCTATACGAGAGACAAATGTATAGACTCACAGAGATGCTGAGTGAGACGCTGTACAGACTTTCAGCAACACACGATGTACAGACTTTCTAGGCATGAAGGTAACCGTTGCACAAACTTGCTAGAGATGAAGGCAACCGCTGTACAGACTTCGTGTGCAATGGCCAAACAATGTGCAGACTTGATGAACATATATAATGTGTAAACGTTGTACAGACTTTGCTACCAATGTACAGACTTTCTATGCTTACGCATGGACCAAGTCTGTATAGACTTTGAATGCAGTAGACTTTGTGCAGACTTTGAACGTATGTAATGTGCAAACGTTGTACAGACTTTGCCTGCATGCTGTGCAAGACAATGTATAGACTTGATGCAATGCATGAACAAGAAGACGATGTACAGACTTTGTCTGCATGCTGTGCAAGATAGTGTATAGACTTGATGTTCGTGCAGCAGTGTATAGACTTGCTCAGCCTGAAGCAGGGTAATGTACAGACTTCTTAACAGACGCATGCATCAACTGTTATTGCACTGATGCAGTGTATGCTAAACACAAAGACTATAGCAATGAATGCACGATGTATAGACTTAGCATGAGACACTGCATAAGATGATGTATAGACTTAGCATGAGTATAGAACACTGCATGACCTACCACACTCATGCATTCTCCACAGAACAGATCAGACATATGCATTCATGTGATGACTCAATGTGTTGTTCTTAGCAAAATAATATGGTGACTCATTCATGTTGCTATCATTAAAACACCACATTAACATCAAAGCACAAGGGGCACAACAATCTCCCCCTTTTTGATGATGGCAACATAATGAGTCACACTGACTCGTCAAACTATTCTCCCCCTTTGACATAATCAAAAAGAAAGGAAATGGTTTGAGAGATAAAATTCAGCACTTAGACTATTTTCCTACAAATTCAGAGTACAGAGAAAGAAACATAGTTCACTGAGATAGAGTTCCCCCTTATGACAAGAAAACATCTCTCCCCCTATCAATATGCATACAGAACTACTCTCCTCTTAAATGCAGATAATCCATAACTCCCCCTATCAATATGCACGCAGGAATGAACTCTGGTTATCCAATAAATCAATCTGAAATCTGCCATTACAAACAATCTGAACTCTAGTTGTGGCACCTCACATATGCATGAACAGAATGAAACAAGTAGAAAGTCCACAGAACCAGAACTGGTTGCAAAACAAGATGGAAGATTCTAACAGTGTCGAGAGTAAAGTGATTGATGATAGGAAGGTAAAAGTAGACAGCAATAATCACAAGACATCTCAATGAATAATCAATAGCAAGATTTGTGTTGATCAGGCTGTCTGGAGTGAATCTGATCATGAGGGATTTTAATGCTTGCACCACTACAATAAGTCTTAAGAAGAATAGACTCTTCTATCATAAAGGGTTATGAAGTGACAACTTAACCAATCTGATTTAATTATGATGTATACCAAATTTATCAAATTAAACTCAATACTCATATCTGAATCCAAGTTTTAATAAAGGTGAACCAAAGATTCAGATAACACTCAAAATCAATCATCTGTATCTTACACACATGATCTCAATAGCTCCTTTGAAAGAAACACAGATTAGTACTGAGGTTAAACACATTTATAAGAGCATGAGTTGACAGAATTTTTAATATATTTTCATTTGAAGCACATTATATTTTTCCTGAGTAATTTAGGTTGATCAACACCTTTTTACACGAGGCACAACACGTCTCAGGTGAAGTGACCCAGTTACTAAGTGTGATAACTGTCATTACCTCTCAACTTCGAGAACAGAGTTAGCAATATAAGTGTCTTTTTACATGAGGAGACACCTTGATCAGAGGCCAGACTCCCCAGTTACTCAACACAGAAATGCCATTGCTCTGTCAGGTTCTGAATAATTTTCATTTTAAGTGACTATGACACTTCATGACTTGGGTTTACTCGATTTCTTTGATGGATAACCCAGTTTCTCAATGAACAAAGTCATTTCATTACTCACTGATTTTATTTCCTGTCATATTTTTGATATTTTAACGACAATACTCACTTTATGTATCTTAACCAAAGTAGCCCTGATTTCAATTTTTCAGATATCTGATGAGTGAGTCTAAGGTTTTTATGACACAGATGGTTAAGATTTATTAAAGCTTATCATTCAGATATTTTTAATTCATTTAATTACAAATCTGAGAATACATTAATCTTATATCAGTCTGATTCAGTGGTAATTCTTAAACCTATATGATAGGAATTTCTACAAAGTTCTCAGACTGAATTGCATGACATGCAGCTTAATTTCCTCAGATCAGGTCAATAAATTTAGCTGACCAACTAATCAACAGTAGAACCAAATCAGGCACACCAGCAAAGAGATATATGAAGGATGAGTATAAGCTGGTGGAAGAGTTAATCACCAATAGAGAAGAGCATTAGAAGAGAGTTTATCAACAAACAGTAGCTGAGTCTGGAATTCAGACAGATCAGCTGACAAGTAGTAACATGAAGAAGGTTGAAAGAAGCTCTTCTTTGACAATATAATGAGTAGAAGGCAGAATCCATTATCAAGAGAGAGAGTATGAAATCAGATGAGAGATATTCAATTACTAGACAAGAGGTGTTCAGAGTGTGACAAACTAAACCCCAATTTAAATGCTCCCCCTGTCTAGATGCATCATGTGAAGGATAAAACATAAGCAGCAATATGATTAATCAAAAATAAGTGGACTCCCCCTGACTATATGCATGAAATGTATTGAAAGCACATCACATGATATCAAATTTTACATTCAGATATGATTCATGTAAATTAGACAGAAGAGAATTACCATAAGCATGATTGTGCAATTCACATTTCAGAAAGTTTTAGTTTAACATCAACAAAACAACATGATATGCAATCATTTCAAGTTCACAATTTCATATAATGGAATTTAAACTGGATGGTCATAACAAACCTGAAGAGCAGGATCCTGGGGTCTTCAACTTTGAGTGCCTTGGCTTATTTACCCCTCTTATTCATTCCAAGGCACACCTGCAGCACATTAATCATTTTGATCCTGTAGGAACCCAAGCAGTCTTGGGTCCTACGTTAACCCTGACAGGTGTTCTGAATATTCTCTTTGCAGCATTATCATCATAATCAATCAGGTAATAATTATCCATGGAATGACCAGATTTTCCACAATATCTACATGAAGCAATAGGTTTTCTGGTCCTATAATGCATATTAACAGTAGTTTGAGACCCATGACCATACGCATGAAATGTTCTGTTATATGCATGGACAGTTCGTTTCTTATTACCTGATAACCAACAATTTGCAAACTTATGACCTGGTTTATCATAGTTAAAACATGAAACATTTACAGGTCTTGTTTTAGGGAATTTAGCGGATTTGGAGTTAACATGATTTCCCTGAGCATACCAACAGAAAGTAGCCATGTGACCAAAATTCCCACAGTAATAACATTGAATTTTCTTTTTCTTATCAGTAGAAGGTTTCCTAGGAAGATGATTTCTAAGATACTTCCTAACAGTATTCCTTTCACCATTTATCAATGTAACACAGTCATGCATAATATGTCCAAGCTTTCCATAATAGTGACATGTTCCTACCTTTTTATTCACAGTCATTTGATTAATAGAATTAACATTCGCATGAGAGTGTGAATGTATGTGTGAGCAGTGAGCAACATGCACATGTAAATCAGGGACAAATTTGGACTTATTCAAATCAGCATTTTTCTTTTGTTTTTGAATCTTTTTCTGTTTCTTATCTGAATTTTCAGCCTTCTTAGCAGTGAATTAAAAGATAGAAGAACTAGATTGGTTAGCCTGTTCAGAACTTTTCACGAATACAGTTGACTTCTTCTTTTTATCCACTTTCTTATTAACAGGCACATATCCAAGTCCTTCTTTTTGAAAATTCACATTAGAGCCAAGCAATTTATTCAAATTATCTTTACCTTTGACAAATTTAGACATAGAAGCTTTTAGATCATCAATTTCAGTTTGCAATAACACAATGTCATCTTCACATGAGATTATTTGATTATGCAAACCATCATTGAGTCTTTTCAAACTTTCATTTTCCTGCAGGATCTTCAAATTGTTATTAGCTTCTTTGTCAATCAAAATAGCTTTACCTTTTTCAATGTTCATCAGTTTTTCAGAAAGCACAATGTTCAAAACCATCAGCTTCTTATTTTGATCTTTCAACGTTTTATTTTCATCAATCAAATTATTTTGATCCACAGTTTTAAAATCCTCATTCAAATTCTGTTTAGACATTTCTAGCTCAGAATTTCTATTCTTCAATTCTTCTAATTTTTCTTTCAGAGAGTCAATTTGTTGTTCCTGCATTTTCAGTTCGGATTGAAGACTGTTATTTACATTTTTAGCAGAAACATACTCATTGCATGAACTTTCATTTCTTTTCAGACTATCCTTTAGATTTGCATTTTCACATTTCAGTTCTCTTATTTTGTACAACATCTCCTTTTTCATTTTTCTCTTTTCAGTCTTAAGAGATTTGTATTTTTCTAACAAGTTTTCATACATTTCAATCAATTCATCAAGAGCTGATTGTTCTGAGTTAGAAGTTACCTGAGATGGAGTCTCATCTGATTGATCACTGATGTGATCTCTTGCCATAAAGCACAGAGTTCCTTTTCCACCATAGTCGTCAGTCAGTTTGTCTATCACTTCCTTTGCGCTCCTGCACTCAGAGATACATGTAAGCACATTAGATTTTATCGCCCCTTTCACAAGGTCAAGGGCCTTTTGATTTTTAGAGAATTTCAGTCTATTTGAGGACTTCCATTTGGATTTGTCCTCAGGAACTTCATATGGACTGTGAGCTATGAGTATCCATAAATCAGAATTCATATAGATCACATAGTCTCTAAAATGACCATACCAGTCATAGAAATCTAAACCAGTGAATACAGGAATTTCAGCCATAAGTGCAAGATGAAACAGATCAGATCAAGAGCAATGGTAGTAGAGAGCTCAAAACAATGCAAGCGAACAAATCAACTTAGATCACACCGAAGCCAATTACGGATCGGATCTGCAGGTCGTTGGACCCTTTGTGCAGACACTCGCTCTGATACCAAGTGTTGGGTTCGGTGCTATGTATTCAGAGGGGGGTGAATGAATCTACCCTTTAAAAATTTCTCCCAATTAAAAGCTAATGCTCACAACTGAAGAATTAACACCTAAAGGAATGAATTAAACTTCAGATCTAATCATGTCAAAGGACTCTTCATACCATAATCAAACACACAGTGTGCGATCAAAACATATCGTCCCTATGCATTCATCTAGCGGAAGCATATAAGAAATCAAACCACTGCACAAAGAGTTTTTAGGTGGTTTGGTCCTCCAGACCTACATCCACCCCACACTCAATCTAGAGTGTGGATTCCTGCTGACTCACAGCTTGAACGGCTGGGCATCACAGCTTGCCTACATCAGCTGGGCCTCACAGCTTGCCATCCCGCTAAGCATCACAGCTTGCTGTCCAGAGGAGTCCACCTCTGCAACGCTGAGCATCACAGCTTGCTCCACTGGGCAATACAGCTTAGCCGTCCAGTGGAATCCTCCACTTCAAAACGCTGACAAACAGCTTGAAGAAAGGTATAAAATGAAAACAAAAACAAGAGACAACAACAACAGGAAAGCTGTAAACTATGAAGCACAATATGGCTCTCAAAGAGAGCTGACTGGCTTGGATTTGATCCACGGTCCAATAGAGACTGATCTTCAGACTGCTCTCTTCTTCTCTCGATCTCACTATCTCTCCTCAACTTCTTTCTCTTCTTCTTCTGCTAATCTCTTTCTCTTTCTTTTTCTTCTTCTTCTCTGGTCTCGATCTCTCACTCTCTTTTTCTTTCTCTTCTTCTTCTTCTGGATCGTGCAAGCTATCTTCTCTCTATCTCTGCCCCTTCTATCATGATCAGTCTTCTTCTGACGAAGAAGGCCTCCTTTTATAGCAGCAGCAGGTAGGGCATGTGGTCTCCAGAATTCCCGCCCAGAGAGTTCCTCCACGTGTCAGCATTTCAGCAGGCTTCAATACACATGTCACGATCCTGGCACTCCTATTATCATCGGATCACGTGCCCTCCTTAACCTCACGAAGGGTACCTGTCAGTCAGTCAGATAGAGTTATCAGTTTAAGACAACAACATCTTGTACAGACTTCATTCATGCAAGCAAGACAGTGCATGGCTGTACAGACTTGGTCGAGTGAACCAGTGGAGGTTGTATAGACTTTGTGTATGCTTGAAGCACAAAATGCAATGGCTAAGGTTATGAGTGTATAGACTCTGATAGCACATGCTGCAGTATGCATATGGTGAAGTATGTACATTGACGTTGAATGCTCAGTCATGCCAAACGAATGTGTAGACTCTGTGTGCAACAATGTACAGACTTGCTCAGATGATGCATGAACACAACTACAGGTAATGTGTAGACTATGCTTGCATGCAACCAGACAATGTGCAGTCTTGCTACCAAGGAGTGTGCAGACTTGCGAGTGTATGGACTTAGTGAGCATGCAGCAGCCAATGTATAGACTTGGCGTTATGAAGCACACAGGCTGTACAGACTTGCCAGCACACAATGTATAGACTTGTTAAAGAAGAGATGCATGTGCCGACTTTGATGAGAGACATGCACATATGCACAAGGAAATGTATTGACTTTGTGTGCAAACTTAGCGTGTGTGCGAGAAGGATGTACAAACTTGAGTGTGTGCGACCAGACAACGTATAGACCTGAAGTCAAGAGATGCACTGGCTGTACAGACTTGTGCTAATGCTGCAAGTGGATAATGTACAGACTTCAAGTGCGTGCAACAAGAGAATGTGTAGACTTCAGCTCGTGCAATGTAGTGTACAGACTTTGAATGGCAGTCTATGCAACCAATGTAGTGTACAGACATGAGTTCGTGCATTGCTACAATGCAATGTATAGACTTGGTGGTGTGAACGATGCACTTACTTGTGACGCAATGTATGGACTTTGAGTTCGTGCATGATACAGTGCAATGTATAGACTTTGACAATGTAGTATGCACAGTATAGACTTTAAATGTGTGAAACACACAGACTGTACAGACTTGGTCCGATGTACAGACTTGACCGATGTACAAACTTTGCATGACACGCTAAGTGAGATGGACACTGTGCACAAGTATGAAGAACATAGGCTGTACAGACTTTAAATGTGCATGCACAAAGACGCTAAGTGAGACGCTGGCTGTATAGACCTGAATGATGCATGCACAAAGACACTAAGTGAGACGCTGGCTGTACGAGAGACAAATGTATAGACTCACAGAGACGCTGAGTGAGACGCTGTACAGACTTTCTGCAACACACGATGTACAGACTTTCTAGGCATGAAGGTAACCGCTGTACAGACTTGCTAGGGATGAAGGCAACCGCTGTACAGACTTCGTGTGCAATGGCCAAACAATGTGCAGACTTGATGAACATATGTAATGTGCAAACGTTGTACAGACTTTGCTACCAATGTACAGACTTGCTATGCTTACGCATGGACCAAGTCTGTATAGACTTTGAATGCAGTAGACTTTGTGCAGACTTTGAACGTATGTAATGTGCAAACGTTGTACAGACTTTGCCTGCATGCTGTGCAAGACAATGTCTAGACTTGATGCAATGCATGAACAAGAAGACGATGTACAGACTTTGCCTGCATGCTGTGCAAGACAGTGTATAGACTTGATGTTCGTGCAGCAGTGTATAGACTTGCTCAGCCTGAAGTAGGGTAATGTACAGACTTCTTAACAGACGCATGCAGCAACTGTTATTGCACTGATGCAGTGTATGCTAAACACAAAGACTATAGCAATGAATGCACGATGTATAGACTTAGCATGAGACACTGCAGAAGATGATGTATAGACTTAGCATGAGTATAGAACACTGCATGACCTACCACACTCATGCATTCTCCACAGAACAGATCAGACATATGCATTCATGTGATGACTCAATGTGTTGTTCTTAGCAAAATAATATGGTGACTCATTCATGTTGCTATCATTAAAACACCACATTAACATCAAAGCACAAGGGGCACAACATAACTCACAGAAGAACTTTTCATGTTGTAGCTAGTTATTCATGTTCATGAGTAGATGCATATGTCTGCATGACTCCTTGGTATATCAAATGGAAGTTGGGAGAAGGGCAGATATCTTCTGTCTGGAAACCCACGCCATGTGTAGAGGCTAAACCCTCACCTAGTACCAAGGGTCTTGACATTGTATGTAGTTTAAATCTGAAATGTGCATTTAGTTACTGCATCTCTGTGTACTTTAAGAAAAATAAGTGATGCTTGGTTGAAATCTGTAACGCCCGAGAATTTTCTAAGAATTTTTTGGATTAAAAAATATAATTATAATAATTATTAAGCATTTAATGGACTATTTGTTGAATTATAGTTAATTAAATATAATTATTTAGGCCCTACATTAATCCATGAGGATTAGGCCCATATAATGAACCCAATGGGCCGAAAAAGATTATTTTGGACCTTAACCCTTATTCTGGAACCTTAAAATAGGTGTAATCACAGAATTAAGGGGATAATTACTCCTTAGTAAGATAAGTAAATGGATAATACATTGGATAATATCGAAAGAGTTTGAACTAGTTTCAAATTCGGCGCTCATGAGGGAAAATGGTCTATCGCGAGACCGCATAGCATTGGCAAATGGTCTAGAGCTAGACCGCTAAGCTCTGTCAGTTCCGTGAGTATGAGAAAACGTGAAAAGAGTGGATTTTTGGCATCGAAATCACCTAGGATCGATTATATCTACTAATTAGATAGGTCTAGAAGGTTAGAAGATCAAATTGGAAACATAATTTGGACTCTAAGTTCGTTCTAATCCTCAAACCCTAGCTAATCCTAGAAATAGGTCCCAGATTTGACGTGTGCGACCTTACTTTTGGCACACCTGGAACAAAAGTAAGGAAGAAGAATTAAAGGTAAGTTTCTTCTAGGAATTTATTTATTATAGTCAGAACTAACCATCCTCCGAATTTCTTTTTAGGATATCATGCCTTCGGAGAGATATAAGCCTACAAAGTTGCTGATCTAACATCAAAAGCTCAGGAATTAGTGTGTTCGACCCAGATTGATCAAGGAATTCAAAGCCCTAAATGAGGTATTTAGCAAAAGTGTCTTTAGAACATTATGTTACCCTTCATATATTCTATCTACCCTCAAAATTTTACGTCTTTAGGACAAGGGAATCAAGAGATAGAAGGACGTGAAGTTGATGGTTCAGTTCAGGATGAGTAGAGAACTAGGGTTGACTTATAGCCTTAAATTCGAAGTTTAAAGCCCAAAACCAAGGTAGCTTATCTCATCAATGGCTTAAACTTGAAGTTAGGAATAAAAGCCCTCTAGTTTCATTCGATTTCATGCATTGTACCTTGAGAATTTTATGTTTTATTAGGACTATGCATCTAGTTTAGTCTTCATGCATAAATCTTAGCCTTACTGAAGTAAAAATAGAATTTTCTTGTTGTTCACACAAACCTATGCATATTGTTGGCCTATCCTTGTTCTATCATGATTATGAAAGTTTATATATGTTGATTTCCATGCATGATATGTCTTAGTTTAGCATTTTATTTTATTATTATTTGAACTCGGATTAATGCAAGAGGAAACGGTCTTCCTGTAGACCGCCAAGAAATTCTAGCGGTCGTACGATATTCGCTAGCCCAAGTTAAACGGTTCTGTATTAGACCATTTGAGATTTCTAATTTTTTGTAATATTGTTAACTCAACATATTACAGAATTAGCTTTAATAAATGTATGATAAGCCTAGTTAACTAAGTTTTAATTCTGATTTAGGTACTGGTTTCATATACTTAGTTAATTCTATTGTTTATCATAATAGATTCCATGTTTTATACACGTTGGTGTTATTTTGACTTATGTTAATTTATGACCAAAGTAATATACTCTTGTAATTAAATACATGTTTTAAATAGAGGATTCATGATTTAACTCGTTCACTGTTTTATCACTATTCTCTCTCTTCTAAGAGTCATTTTCTTAAGTACATGACACATATCCCGGTATGTTGTCATTAGTTACACTTTTGCACGTTAAGTACACAATCTTGGACATGATGATCTCTCTTTTGGATATTCCTTTCAACGGACTAGGAAATCTTGTTTCAAGGCCTCCGTAAGACTCCGTAAGTTTGGGATTCCCACTAGGACACCGAGCTGGTTGTACCATTAAAACCCAATGTCTAGAAGGCACTTTTACCGGTATTTTATACATTCTGGAACCTAGCGGCCTTCTGATTGACCGCCAGAGTCTAATAGAGGCCCTGCACTTGACCACTAACGGATCCTAAACGGCCCTCCATTAGACCGCAAAGCTCCAGAGGTTCTATTTTTTTTTAAAATATCGATTGTCTTAAGAAATGGTCCAGGACTAGATCGCATGAATTTCTAAACGGTCCAGCATATGACCGCTTTCTATATCCAACGGTCCTGTACTAGACCGCTTGGTTCCTTATTGAGTCTAACCCAAGGTTTGACCTTCGGGGGTTGGTTTTCTTGAGTTCATGTAATTATCTGGACTCTGAATTTATCTTAATAAGTCAATGTAAAGATATGAAATATAAGGAATGTACCGTTATGTTGCCATTTTTTTTTTATGGCATAACCTAGTTATTAATGCATTCTCTTGAAATTCCATGTTCTTAATTGAAGCATTCTTACCTTGGTTACTTTATCAAGGAACTATTTTTGAACTTGTACATTATTTGCCATATTATTGTTATAAACGTGGAAGTAGCTTGATTTATACTTGAAGATGCAGTTCGAGCACTGATTGTGTTCAAGGGCTCTATGCTAGACCCCTCGATTGATTGTCAGAAACATACTGTAAACCATGGGGTATGATGCTACTGGCGTCGCATTGCGCTGGGAGTACTTTCTCTATAAACAAGTGAAATTTCCACGGTATCCACGTAAATTCACGAAGTACTTGCTATAAAGCGAAAAATACTTTCTTGCTTGTTACATGACTTTCTAGTGCATAACCTTGATGGTTATGAAAAGTACATTCTTGTTACATTCTTGTTCATGAAAAGGCCACATTTACATTCTTATTATATACTTGATCAATCATATTATCATATCTTGTACTTGATCGTATCTTGTTACTTTGGCTTTATTCGCATGTTTCATCGTATCTGCATGATTTATCTTATTCTCTAGAGCAAAGATGTTAATTACTTAAATTTACCTTCATGTTGATACAAAGATACCTACTGGGCAAGGGTGCTCATTACCCTACTTTCCAATCTTTTTCAAGAAATTCTAGTCGGTCGGATTCAGATGGATCCGAGAGCGATTAAAGGATAACGATTCGAGAGAAGCCTCAGTTATCAATGTCTAGTCGAGTCATGATGTAATCTTTATTTTCTTGAGTCTAGTAAAGGTAATCAAAAGATTTTATCTACTTTGGAAATTATCTTATGAAGAAATAAAGTTAAAGGTTTTAGTGAATTACATTGTGCAATTACTTTTATGTGATTGTCTTGCGCTCTGATTATATTGCTTGCTCGAGGCGTACTAGCCGACTGTCCACATTCCCGACTGTTTTCACTGCATAATCTCGGGGCGTGATAAAATCTCTGCACATTTTGAGGGGGAGCTGAGCGGAATTGAGAATTAATGTATAATGCTTTGGCATTGGACTGTGTGTATTTGAGCTTTTGGTTATTGCTGAATTGCTGCTTGGATAGTGGGCTATATGTGCCTTATGAGTAGTAAAGTGCTGCTGCTGAGATTTTGATTTTGGAATCAGTTTAAGTCTGGTCTAAGATAAAAGGTGAGTTGTTTGGGAAATGCTCTATTGGAAACACTAATGTTTCTACAAGCTGAAGGCTGAAAGCTGCTGCATTATATAGAAGGTTGTTAGTCTGTTGCTAGACCTTTAAGGCTAAGTTTTTAGATGTTTGTTATTTGGCTCTATGTCCTAACCTTACTCTTGCATGGCCTTCATTCATATCTCCTTGCTCATCTTCTCCTTTTATTTATCCATATCCATGTTCTCATCTGTTCTTCATAAGAAACTCATAGACTGTGTTATTCAGGAGTAAAATCTAAAATCTGTCACCTTTACTAATCTTCAATAGTTAACTACTAAGATCACTCTGAGCTAAGAACAAAATTGCTGATCTTAACTAAAGTGTGATTTTCTATTTATGAAGATTAAATATTATCTAGAAATACTCACAATTACCCTTGAACGAGTTTTCAATGGTCTTAAAATAGTCTAAATTGGAACTGTTCAGAAGGTTGTCTAAAAATCTGAAAGTCATTAGTAATAAGTCAATCTGATAGAAAATCTGATGTCTATATGGTCCTTAAGCCAAGTTTTAAGAAAATTCTGTTAAAAGACCAGGGAATACGCCATTAAATGGAAAATGAAAGAGGCAGAGCAATGGCATATCATTTGAGAAACTGACATTCTATTTCAAAGAAATTCAGAGGTCAAGTCATGATAATAAATGCTATCTCTGTTCAAAATATGAAACATAAAGGTAAACTGCACTAAGTAACCAGGGATTCTGGTGTTTGATCAACATGTTTCCTTGAGTAAAAAGGTGTCGTAATACTAGAATGCTCAATCAAAAATTATAAAAGATCAATGAAAAATATGGTTGACTCTGAGCTCTTTTTAGTAAACTAAAATTGTTTTAAGATTCAATATAAAATAGTTTTATCAATCAGTTTTTGGCGAATGAAAATGACTAGTAAGATTAATGATTTCTCTGATTGGGCAGCGTCCTTGATAAAACTGCTTTATGTCCATTGAGTTTACTTCATAGGGATAATTTGTGAAGATTCATATCATAAGATATAATCCCGTATGCCGAAAATCACATAGAGGTGTTGAAAGGCATTTTCTTTAAAGGTAAAGGGTATTCTGGGTATTGACGGTTGAAATCGGTAAAGTCGACAGTATCTCATATAAAATACTCAACCCTACTACATTGTCTATCATAACCTATTTATTCAAGTCGAAACTTCTTCCCGCATTCACGATTCCTTCTCTCGTGCCCAGACTGTAAGTCTGTCTCTCCAATTTCTCTTTCCACATTTCTTCTCTTCGTTCTTCTATGATTCATCTTCCACTCTTCATTGCTTCTACCATGTCATCTCCGGCCGCCGAGAGCAAAGGGAAGAGGAAGGCAATGGAGGAGCCGCAGCCAGAGGAAACTGTGTCAGCAAGAGGTGCAGAGGTCCCACAAGAGGAGAAAGGAAAAGGAAAAGAAAGGGTAGAGGGGACGTCCTCCAAGCGTCAACGGCCACGTGCTGCAGAAACTACTCACGAAGAATCTGATGAAGAAGGTATTCCCTCTAGGTCTTCAATGCAACCTGAGATAATATTGGAAGCTAGAAAGATCATGTTTCCATGGTATGTGGATTTTCATGACCAGGAAATGATTTCAAAATATCATGAATTGGTTGAGTTGTTTATATTTCAAAAATGGAAGAAATTTCTGGGTAAACATAGAGTTTATTACCCTAGACTTCTTGCAGAGTTTTTCAATAATCTGAAATATGATTCGGAACAGTCAAAATTTTTGACTCTTGTTAAGGGAACCATGATTGAAATATCTAGGCACTTCCGTCATAAAGTCTTTAGAATTCCAGAAGATGGGGAAGTTGAAGGAGAGTTTATGTATAATCTTCATGATGCATACTCGCTTATCACAGATGTGCCTAGTAATCCCAAAGACAAGAAGCAAACAAAATTGGCTCAGTTCAATGCAAACAAGTTTTCCTCTTTTAAGAGGTTATTACACCACATTCTTACCACAATGATAACACCACAAGTTGGAGGAAGAGGGAGACTACCTGAGTCTCAGAGATTCATTCTCTTTTGCTTGCTAAAAAGAATCAGGGTATGTCTACCAGAGTTAATTATTTAGATTATGGGTACATGTAATGAGTCTAGGAGAAACATACACTATGCAGCCCCCTTGACTGCTATTTTCAAGAATGTCGACATTTCTTTAGAGAATGAGACTTCAAAGGAAATACCCAAAGTGAATGTCCACAATATGGATTTCATCAACAAATTCATGAAGTTGAAGTCTCCTTCGGTCAGTCAAGTAAAGGGACAAGCTGAAAAGGACATTCCAACAGTGACAAAGGGTCAGCTTCAAGCTGAGGTTGAATAAGCTGAGCAAGTAGAGATAGTGCTACAGGAACAACTTCAACCTGATGCACAAGGCATAATTACTGAATAGTTCCTGCAGCCACAAGGTGAAGGTCAGTCAAAACAGCTTCATATGGAAGTACATTGTCAGGGGGAGGATCAGCCTCCAACAGATCAACATGTACCTGATCAGCAGGTACATGATATTGGTGAAATAGAGCCAGTTATTGAAGAAGTTCATGAAGGGCAGCAAATAGAATTAGAGTCAGGAGAAATTCCTGAAGACCAACAGCTTAGAAATTTACAATTGGAACAAGAGGTTCATGAGCTGAACTTAACTGATGAGAAAATAATGTAGCAATTAGATTAGCACATTAATGAACTTTTTGATCATTTTGGTCAGCAGCCTCAGCAACAATTAGCAGTAGATCAGTCTGAACAGAGAGAGGAGCAGCAAAGAGAAGGAGACCTTCAGGAAGAACAAAGGATGGAAGAAGTTCAGGAAGAGCAATCCCAGGAAGCTTAAGAAGCTGAGATAGTAGCTGAACAGGAAGAATATCTAGGTCTTGCTCCTATCTATGGACCTCATCGTGGGCCAATTACTGTTTTTGGAATTCAGCCTCCCTTATCTCCTGAAGAACCATTTATCCCACCAGAATTTCAACCCTCTAGTTCATGTGGATATAACTCAGGACCACAAATTACAGAAATGTTTACCACATTGGTAAACCTTATCATGAGTCAAGGGAAAGACAATGAATGCACAGTTCATGCACATGCATTCAGCTATTCAAGGACATGATGCCAGAATGCTTCATTTAGAACAGACTGTGGATAGTCAGTGGATAAAATTTGTATATGACGAGCACAAGTCTGATTTAAGATTGCATGGTGCCTTGGATTCTTTACTGATAGTGTGTCAGAAGGCAAGAGAAATTTTGGGTAAATTGTAAGATACTCAAACTACATCTTTTGTAAAACTCACTCAGACTCTTGTTCACTCCTATGATATCAAGATAGAGCTTGAACCTGCTTAAAGGAGAACAAAAAGCTCTAGCTAAGAGAATTAATGCTATATCTGGTGAAGTGCATGGAAGCATGATACAGCTGGCCAATACTTATGAGAAACTGAATATAGTTCATGCATAAGTTCAGATGATAGCCAACAGTTTCAAAAATGTTGTCACAGAATAGGCTACCAGCTCTTCCACATTTTTGGCTGATGTTCACAACCAGCAAACTTCCCAAATAGAAAACATGTGCAGCATGATGCAGAAACTGGTTTGTAGACATGACGTCTACTGTCTATGAGCTTAATGCCCTAGTTAAGCAAAATGACCAGAAAGTGATGGCAAAGTTTGCAGCACTTGGAACGAAAGTAGACAGAATACCTTTTTCACGGGCAATACCTCTAAGGGGTAGTTCTAGCAGCACACCACCCAGAGGGAGAGGAAGCTCAAGAGGTACCAGTTCTAGCCGACCAAGTCCTGCTGACACCTAAGAGTACTCCTCTTTTGTTTTGATAATGACAAAGGGGGAGAATTTTCTTGGTCATGTATGAAAGTTCATAGTCTGGTGGGGCAGATGCTGATGCTAATAGATGCTGACAGATGTTGTTGCTGACTTGTTTCTGGGGTTTTGATATTTATGTAAAAATGCTCTCAATGAGAATTTTTTTTGTAATGAGATACTCACTCAAACATCAGTTTGTCTTTTCTTACTGTACATAGAAATGTCATTATTGCATATTGCATATTTGTGATGAATGTTACTCTTGCCATGCACTTCAGTGAATGAATTCTGTGAATGTTATTAACAACTTGTGATCACACCTGATTGAGTGCTTAGAATTGAATGAGTGTGTGAAGAATGGTTGTTTAATTCATTATCTATTTTAATCATACATGACTCATAGTTGTCATCATCAAAAAGGGGGAGATTGTTAGAACCGTAATATTTATAATGACATTCTATGAATCATGTTATGACTAGAATGAATAAACACTTCAATCAAATCTGTTTTGTGTCAGTCAGCATCTAAGGTCGATGCACCTTTTCTTTTTGTATCGTGCATATTAAGTCGGTGCACATTTGAATTCAACGCATATTAGGTCGGTGCATGTCTCGCTATCAAGTCTGAGCATAGTGTTGGTCTAAGCATATGTATAACAAAGGTCTGTGCACATATGATTGTTAGGTCAGTGCACGTTTCTGCTTATGCATACATATAGGTCAGTGCAGTCAGTGCATATGCATGCATATAGAAGAACAAGGTCGGTGCACGTTCTTGCATTCTCCTAATAAGGTCGGTGCAATCTTTGTGTTTCTGCATATATATATTCGGTGCACATTTGGTGTGAATGCACACAAGGTCAGTGCATATTCTGATCTTGCATACATAGTCGGTGCAGGCTTTGACTCGTGCATGTAAAAGTCAGTGCATATTCGTCTTTAGGCAGAACAAGTTGGTGCATCCTCTGCCTTGTGCAATATAGGTCCGTGCATGTTTTGTATAAAGGTCAGTGCAACTTTTGCATCAAGCATATAAGTCGGTGCATCTTTTGCTATATGCATGCAAAGGGTCGGTGCACGTTTTTGTCTCATGCATACATAGTCGGTGCATGGGTCTGTGGAAATGCATAGAAGGTCGGTGCACATTTTATCACACGCATACAAAAGTCAGTGCACTATTTGCATCTTGCTTATTAGGGTCGGTGCATGTTTCATCTTACGCATGTAAGGGTCGGTGCATATCTTAGTCTAATGCATGTAAAAGGTTTGTGCATTCAAGTCTATGCATGTCCTTAGTCGGTGCACGTTTTTGCGTCATATAAGTCTGTGCTATGTTGAATAGCTCTTGAACAAAGGTCAATGCAACGTGTTTGACAAAAGGTCTTTATTGGATACGTAGGATCTTAAGTTCGTGCGTGACCCAATAAGTAGCGCGTGATCCCAGGATGCCTCGTTGACTGCGACTCTGTCACATGGCCAGCAACCTTCTGACACGTGGACTGCCAGCAAGGATAAGTTGCTCGGAAAAAGAGCGGGAAAGTGCCAACCACGCAATGTCCATCTCCCGTCTATAAACAAAGGGTTTTCGCTTGAAAATCAAGACACAGAGATATAGATATATAGACAGAGAGAGAAAAGAAAAGAGTGAATCATAGAGAAATATAGAAGGCAGATAGAGCAGAGCGTACAAGAGATAGGGGGATCTGAGAAGTTTTTCAAAGAGAGGAAGCTTGAAGAGTTCGTGAGTGTGAAGTGAGAAGAAGGGTCAAGAGATCTGAAGAACTGTTTCCAATGTGTCTTTTGGATCAGATCCAAGGCACAGCACTCTTGCGTGAGCATTTTGATTTACCTTTAATGTCAGTTTTCCGATGCTGAACTTTTTGGTTACTTGTTTTCATTCCTCATACTTCTTGTATGCTGTTAGGCAGCAGTGGCTAAGCTGTAAGGCCCAGCGGATTAAGATGTTAGGCAACGGTGGCAAAGCTATATTGCCCACCGGTCAAGCTGTTAGTCAGCGGTCAAGCAAGCTGTGAAGCTCAGCTGTTGTTGGCAAGCTGTGAGGCTCAGCCGTTCAAGCTGTTTGGCAGCGGAATCCACACTCTAGTTAGAGTGTGGGGTGGATGTAGGTCCTGAGGACTGAACCACCTAAAAAGTTTTTGTGTATTGTGGTTTGCTTGCTGAATCATCAACCGTTAGATGTATGCTAGGCTTGCTTCTATCTACGGTTCTGTCTGAAAGGATTTAGTGTACACGCATGCTTGATTTGGTTTCGTCAACAACATAGACTTGCTTGGGAGTCTGCCCGTTGCAGTGTATCTATTCTATTAAGTGCATCTTTGGTTTTCACATTCAGCAGAGCTTAATTGATTTCAATTCCGCATAAGTTTAGTTTAAATTTTAAATTGATCAAGTTTTTAAAGGGGATTCATTCACCCCCCACCTCTGAATCCATTTTGCACCATTATCATCCTAACATACAAGACCCCAACTGGCTGTTCACCATTCTCCCTAGTGTATGGATCAGAGGTAGTGGTGCCAATAGAGCTGGAGGTGCCATCCTTACGGGCTGCTATCCAGCACGGTTTGGCTAGCGGCGAACAAGCAAATATAGAAAGAAGACTGGAGGAGCTTGATGAACTCGAAGGAAGACGACTTCGGGCGCAACAGAACATTCAACTATACCAAGCTCACATGGCCCGTGCCTTCGATAAGCTAGTCAAAGAGCGGGAATTCAAGAAAGGTGACCTGGTGATGGTCAAACGAAGGGAGTTGATGGCAGCCAACCCCAAAGGAAAGTTGACCAAAAATTGGGTAGGCCCATATGTTGTTCATCGGGTCTACGAAGGGGGCGCTTATGTCTTGGTAGATCACAAAGGTGCAGTTCAGTTCTCACCTCTCAATGGGAAACACCTGAAGCTGTATCATGCAGCCTTATCGGCGTTCGAAGAATGATCGAAATTTAACTTGGTCTAGTGGCACTCCGCCCTGGCCGAGCTCTCTGAAATGTGTACCCAGCTCAAACCAACCCGGGGCTATTGGCCTGTGTTGCAGGAGAATCCACGATATGCAAAATTGTAAGGGTCTTAAAAAACCCCCAACATAGTCCCATTGGGCTACCAGTTGACCACCATGGTAGACCTTACATCCGCATCAGTGCACAAACCATTTCCTTTACGCTGGCGTTATCCCCACGCCTACGATTATACATCCTTTGGCAAAAGGCTTCAAGCCCTAGCCGACATTTGCATACCCACCACCATGCTGGACCTTATGACCGCATCGGTGCACCAACCATTTCCTTTACGCTGGCGTTATCCCCACATCTGCGAATATACATCCTTCGGTGAACGGTTTCATGCCCTAAGCCGACATTTACATAACTACCACCGCACTGGGCCTTACACCCACGTCGGTGCATAGACCACTTCCTTTGCGCTGACATTACCCCCGTGCCCGCGAATACACCTTATCCAACGTAAGGCTTTGTGCCCTAGACGACGTCTATACATTATCGCCGTTATGGACCTTATGTTCGAATAGGCACATAAACTCTTTTCCTTGCGTTGGCATTATCTTCTTACTAATGAATATACCTTGTCCAGCGTAACAATTCATGCCCTAGCTGATATCCACACATTATCACCGTGCGAACAAATGAAGCAGTCGGGATCGAGCATCATATCTTCGACCTGTCATCATACTCTTATCTTCCAGACTCAAAAAAAAGGGGGCTTAAAATAGAGTTGCCCCGCCAGACTTGTTCATATATCCTAGGCAAGGTCAAAAATGGCTATAACCTGGTTGTGGCGAAAACCCGAAAGGGCGTTGTAGGCAAAATGGGTACCCCGCCAAGGGAAAACCCGAAAGGGCTTGTGGGCAAAAGCAAGAGGGGGCTGGCTCCGGCGAAAACCCATAAGGGCACTTGGGTCAGTAATGTGGTAATCAGAATTTCCTTTCGACATTTATCCTTATGAAATTCCAAATGGGACACTTATCATAGGTCCCATTGGAAATATGCATTTCTTGTACCGTTAACCTGGACTTTTCATCCTTGTTGACAATCAAACCTACCTTTGCTCCGGCAATTAGCCAATGCTGATGAACAAACCAACGTTGAACCTCGTCACCATCGGCGAGATCGGTGAATATACCGTTGACCCGGACCATCCATCCTCGTTGACGATTAAACCTACCTTTGCATCAGCATTTAGCCAATGCCGATGAACAAACCAACATCGGTCTTCATCATCATCGGCGAGATATGTGAATATACCGTTGACCCGGACCTTCCGTCCTCGTTTACGATTGAACCTACCTTTGCTTCGGCATTTAGCCAATGCTGATGAATAAACCAACATCGGCCTTCGTCATCATCGGCGAGATCGGTGAATATACCGTTAACCCGGAGCTTCCATCCTCGTTGATGATTAAACCTACCTTTGCTTCAGCATTTAGCCAATGTCGATGAATAAACCAACATCAATCGTCATCATCATCAGTGAGATCGGTGAATATACCATTAACCCGGACCTTCCATCCTCGTTGATGATTAATCCTACCTTTGCTTCGGCATTTAGCAAATGTCGATGAACAAACCAACATCGGTCTTCGTCATCATCGGCGAGATCGGTGAATATACCGTTGACCCGGACCTTCCATCCTCGTTGACGATTAAACCCACCTTTGCTTCGGCATTTTACCTATTTTGATGATTAAACCAGCATCGATCTTCGTCATCATCGGTGAGATCAGTGAATATACCGTTGACCCAGACCTTCCATCATCGTTGACGATTAAACCCACCTTTGCTTCATCATTTAACCCATGTCAATGATTAAACCAACATCGATCTTTGTCATAATTGGCGAGATCGATGAATATACTGTTGACCCAGACCTTCCGTCCCCATTGACGATTAAACTCATCTTTGCTTCGACGCCAGTCCAACGACAGTAATCAAACCAAACCATCACCAGATACCTCGTTAAGGAATGGCAAATATGTCTACTCATAAAAAAAAATGGGACTTAAAATAGAGGTGTCCCACCGGACTTGTCCAGATATTCTGGGCAAGGGCAAAAATGGCTGCAACCCGTCTGTGGCGAAAACCTGAAAGGGCACTACAGGCAAAATTTGGTAGCCTGCCACGTGAAAACCTGAAAGGGCGCGTGGGCAAAAGCAAGAGGGGGCCGGTGACTGGCGAAAACCTAGAAGGGCGCCTGTACCGGTAATGTGGTAACTAAAAGATAACAATACAATACCTTCCATCAGAGAAACCTCTCCCACGGTCGAATTCCCAGCTCCCTCGTGGGGATTCCCACATAAGAATATTCTTATATGTCCCACCGGCATGTGCCTTACGCCTACGCTATTATAAACCCTTCTTTGCTTCAGTGTTTAACCCATGCCAATGAATATGCTACCTTTGATCCTCGTCATCATCGATGAGATCGACGAACAAACCAACGACTCGCGCCCTTCGGCCCCGTCGATAAATAAAGCTTTCTTTACTTCGACGTTTAACCCACGCCGATGAATATGCTACCTTCGATCCTCATCATCATCGGTGAGATTGACGAACAAACCATCGACTCGGACCCTTCATCCCCGTCGATAAATAAATCTTTCTTTGCTTTGGCGTTTAACCCACGCCGATGAATATTCTACTTTCGATGCTCATCATCATCGGCGAGATCGATGAACAAACCATCGACTTGGACCCTTCATCCCCGTCGATAAATAAACCCTTCTTTGCTTCAGCGTTTGACCCACACCGATGAATATGCTATCTTCGATCCTCGTCATCATCAGAAAGATCAACAAATGAACCATCAACTCGGACCCTTCATCCTCGTTGATGAATAAACCCTTATTTGCTTCGGCGTTTAACCCACGTCGATGAATATGCTACCTTCGATCTTCATCGCCGTCGGCATGATCGATGAACAAAAAATTGACTCAGACACTTCATCCTCGTCAAGAAATAAACCCCCTTTTCTTACTTCGGCATTTAAACACGTCGGGGAGTATGTCATTTTCAAGTCTCGTCACCATCGGCGAGATCTATGGACAAACTATTGGCTCGGTCCTTCAGCCTTTTCGGCAAATAAACTCCGTTTATCCTTTGGCGTTCAGCCGATAAACATTTCCTACTCAAGCTAATAAAATCTTATCCTCGGGAAAGTTTACGCCGCAGTGGAGCGAACCCCTCATACCTTCTCTGAAGGCATGAGCGCTCTCCTGCCCTAGCAACTAATATGCCCCGGGCTTGATGGATTAGCGACACACCTCTATCTAAATTTGCAAAGAAGAAGAAGGAAGAGCTGTGACTCCTCAGCAAATATTCAAGGTAGAAATTGAAGAAACTTCATCGCACAAAAAGAGGAATCCATGGTAACACGCGGCATTCCATGGTATACATGAAGTATACGCAAAAGAAAAGAAAAGAGGGAAACAAAGGAACAGAAGAACTAATCAACTACTGAGCCAGACGGCGGAAAATGTCATCGAACTCTAAGATCTCCAAAGATGAGTATCGAACCAGCTCCAGCAAGTGAGACACCTCACCTTGGAGCCTCGTCAGCTCCTCTGGAAAAGAAGCAGCTTGCCCCTCCGCCAGTGTGGCTTTGTTTAGGCTCTACACTCGAAACTGCTCAGAACTTTTAAGCTTGTCCTCAACACGGACAAGTTCAGCCCAAAGCTCTACCGCCCATTTCTGCAAGGAGTCAATGTGGCAAGTAGCACCCTTGGCATTTTCCCTTTTTCAATGTTCAGATTCTTCGGATGAGCGGAGAGCAGCCTAACATTTAGCACGCTGAAGCTTCAAAGCCGTCATCCGGCCCGCTAAGATGTGGTCGAGATATTCCCTTCGGTTTACATACTTCAGCAGCAAGACCACACATTGCATCCTCTCCTCTAAGGGGCACCCAAAACCCTAAAGTACGGTGGAGATACGCTCTGCTATTGCCCACAGCTGCATATAAGTTAAACTTGGGCGGGTCAATATGTTTTACCGCATCACGTCAAGATAATGCCACACCATCTCATCCGAGGATTGTAGGCCCAAGGGTGCTACTTCAGGGAGATGAAACTCCACCCTGCTATCAACTTCGGCCCAAATTGCATCAAAAGGCTCTGATGAGGAATATGGTAGTGTCATTGACAGGCCTGAAGCTATTACCATTTCATCTCCACCCTCCTCAACAGACGCAGGCGGGGTAGGAATAATGGCCGTAGGCTCATCCCTGGCTTCGGGTACAGAGCTGGAAATTTCAAGCATGGGACTAGGAGTTCGCTCTATGCTTGCAGGAGAGGGGTCCTCATGCTCTTCAACCTGAACAGTCTCTTCAAGCTCTGCTTTGGCAGTGATTGCCAAAATAGTTGTCTTGTCAATGACTTTCTCTTGAAGCTCTTCCTGCTTCGGCTCTACACCAGCTACGTCGCCAGTCGGCCCTTGTTCGATGGCCAGAGGCAGAGGTTGTAGCTACTCCACGATATGATCGAGCCCAGGAATTCTTACAGCCTCATCAAGGTTCGATGTCTTGAGGTACCCGCTTGGAAGTCGCAGCACAAGAGACCTCCACACAGGCGCTACACCTTCACCAGGGGAGAACATAAAGAACTCCAGTTAAGGAGCAGGAAGTGATGTTGCTACACTCACCGATGATTGAGCTGGCCCCGTGGGGACAATGGTATCCTTCATAGAGTGAACAAGCCAAAGAAAGAAAGTACATGTCAAAGTCCACATTACAAGATGCAAGCAGTAACAAGGAAACTAAATGAAATATGGGGCTCACCTCAACTGGTACAAGGCCCAACTCGGCCACTTTAGGGGCCTCCATCGACGGGCGTGTCAAGACTGAAGCAACCTCACCTTCCTCCAAAGAAAGACTCGGGGTGTTAAGAAAGCCTGGCATGAGGTGTGCCGGGCTGAAAGATGGGAGGTCACTCCCGTAAGCGGCTGAGGGAGTGGCTCCTTGTCACACCCCGAGACATATGTACAGCGGAAGTAATATCGGGGAACGTGAACAGCCGGCTAGTAGGCCTCAAGCGAGCAATATAATCAGAGCGCTAACACATTCACACATAAGAAATGAATGCACAATATTTGGGACAAAATCTTTGCTTTATTTAAATAATAATCAAAAGTACATAAGGTTGACTCTTTGATTAACTAGACTCAATAAAAATAGAAAATTACATAGCGACTCTTGACTATCAACTAATGACATTCTAAGGCTTCACTCCTTCTTTAATCACTCTCGGATCCATCACTTGAATAGTCTGAATCAGACCGGCTAGAATTTCCTGAAAAAGATTGAAAAAGTAGGGAATGAGCACATATGCACAGTAGGTATCTTCGTATCAACATGAAGGCAATGTTTAAGTAATTAACATTTTAGCTCCAGAGTGTAAGATAAGTAACAAAAATACGATGAAACACGTGAATAAACCAAAGTAACACAAGTAACAAGATATGATCAAGGTGAGATATAAGAATTCATGTAGACTAGAAATATGATCAAGCAAGAATATAACATGAATGTAATTTGTCCTTTTATGAACAAGAGTGTTCTTTTCATAACCATAACAGATATGGACTAGAAAGCCATGTAACGAGAATGTACTCACAAGCATGTAATTTCACAAGATTGCCTCGTGGTTTTTCACCCGTTTATAAAAAAAGTACTCCCGGCACAATACGACGCCAGTATTCATCATACCCCATGATTTGTAGTATGTTTCCGGCTATCTGTCGAGGGGACTAGAGTTGAGCTCTTGGACACTGTCCATGCCCGCTCTTGCATCTTAAAGTTATAAGAGCAAGCTACTTCCACGAGAAATATAAATATGGCCACTAATGTAACCAGTTCAAACAATAGATTCATATTAACATTAATCAAGGTAAGAACGTACCAAATTGGAATTAAGAGATTAAGGATGATTTAATAACAACGTTATGCCATGGAAGAAATTCGGCAACGTAACAGTATATTGCTTAACTTCATAATTCATTAATAACTTACTTGAATAAGGTGTTAGGTTCTAGATAATGAATAAATCATCTAGGAATCATAAGAAAATCAACCCTTGGGTCGAACCCCGGGTTAAAAATATTGAAGACAATAGCGGTCATGATTGGACCGTTGATAGACCTTAGCGGTCAGTTCTGGACCATTTAATGACAAAGTCGAAGCATGAAGAAAGGGAGTGTCGACGTAGTGAAATTTCTAGAACCTTGCGGTCATGGTAGGGCCGCTAGACGTCCTTGGCGGTCAGGTAAATGGCCGTTAATAGACTCTTCCGGTCTAATGGATGGCCACTATGATCCAGAACATAGAAAACTTCGGTAAAGTGCTTTCTAGACAATTGGGTTTTAAGGGTACAACCAGCTCGGCGTCTTAGAGGGAATCCTAGGTTTGTGGAGTCTTATGGAGGCCTTGAAACAAGATCACCTAGTCTGGTGGAGGGAATATCCAACGGAGAGGATCACAAGTCCAAGATTATGTGCTTAGGTGCAAAGTGTATCTAATGACATCGTATCGGAATACGTGCCATTTACTTAAGAAAAAGACTCTAAGTTGAGAGTGAGATTGTGAAAGACATCGATCAAAACATCACTACCAAGTCCATGAATCTTATGAATTTATGATCATTAATACAAGAGTATAGGTTTTGGAATGAAAGTAACATAAGTTTAAAATAAGCATTTAAACCATGTAAGACATGCAATCTATCAGGGATGGTGCATAATATAACAAATATTACGAATATAAAGTCAAAACTAGGAACAAGACCTCATTAACTAGGCTTAACATATAGTCAATAGGGTCAATCTGACATCTATTTAGAGTTAACAAAGTGCAGATTATAGAAATTGATTAGCGGCCATAGGATGGCCGCTTAATAGGGCTTAGCGGCCTGTCGCAAGGCTGCTAGGTACCTCTGGCGGTCACAGAAAGACCGTTTCTTTCTGTCTGTAGTTAACAATATAAAACCCGAAGAGCAGGTCAAATCTAAGGCAAATAGATGCATAGAAAAATATGCCAATAAGTAAATAAGGCATGATGCAACTATATTAAAACATGGAGATGCCTGGGTTGCATGAATCAAGCCAAGAATATTTACTTTTCCTATTAAGGGCAAGGTTCATGCATGCTATGTTAACCCTATATGCATAGTCATAATAAAACATCAAATTCATCATGTACAATTAATGAAAACAGGTGGGAACATAGGACTTTTGTTCCTAACATGTTAATTTAGCTTTTTCATGAGATAACATACCTTTGATTCGATCCCTAGACTTTGGATTTCTGACTGGAAGTAGACCCTAGTTCCTGCATGTCTTGTGCCAAACTAGTAAATTCCCATCCTTCTATGTCCTTATCCTCTTGACCTAAATCTATGGAAATTAGAGGGTAGGTAGAAGATACAAAGGATAACAAAAAGTTCTAAAGGACCAACTTGAACTAACCTCGTTTAGGGCTTCTAATCTCCAGATTTTTACTAGACTGACGCTTTGGTTCCTGTGCAGACTGTAGCGAACCAACAACTTTCAGATGCTCTATCTCTCCAATGGCTGGGTCTTCTAGCACGAAAATTGGAAGTGCATTAGATAAAACGAAGAAGAACATAAGGTTATAAAGAACCAACCTGAGATAGGGTTTCCTTACCTTCGAAATACACGAGCCAGCATTAGGATTATCATGAGTCGAAGTTAGGGTCTATTTATAGGGTTCACCTAGGGTTTAAGGGATTAGATCTAACCTAGACTCCTAAATTGGAGTAGAGTTTTAATGCCCAAAAAAATTTGGCATTAAAATATAATTATATTAATTATTAAATGGGTGAAAAGGGCTATTAAATGAATTATGGTTAATTAAATCTAATTATTATGGCCCTGCACTGATCCAAGAGTATTAGGCCCATCGAATAAACCCATTTGGCCCAAAAGACTGTTTTGGACCTTAGCCCATATTCTAGAAGCTTAAAGTTGGTGTAATCACGGAATTTAGGAGATAAATAGGATAAATAGATGGATAATGGAGGGAAGAGTTTAAATAATTTTTAAATTCAATGCCCAGACAAAAAGTGGTCTATTGCGAGACCGCATAGAAACAGAAAACGGTCTCCTAAACGACCGCTAAGGCTCTGCAGATTCCGTGAGAGCAAGAAAGTGCAAAAAGATTGGATTTTTAGAATCTAAACTCTTAGAGACCGAAGTATGTAGACTTGTAAGCATGTTTATGACTCTCAGAGATCAATCCAATACCTAATAAGGACTCTAGAATCGTTCAAATCCATGAAACCCTAGCTAAACCCTATAAATAGACCCCAGAACGAACCAACGCGACCCTTACTCTTGGCTCGCGTGGAACTAAGGTAAAGAGGTCGAATTAGAGGTAAGTTTCTTCTAGGAATTTGTTCATTTTAGTTAGATATAACTTTCCTTTATATTTCGTTCTAGGAGATCAAGCCTACAAGGAGATTGAAGCCTACAGAGACGTTGGTTCGGTGCAAACAACCCAGGAAGTAGTGCGACCGACCCAGAAAGATCTACAAATTGGAAGCCCTAAACGAGGTAATTAGATATAGGTTCTTTAGAATAAATTGTTCCTTTTAGTACCCTTTTCTTACCCTCAAAATTTCACGTCTTTAGGTCAAGAGAATCAGGAGTTAGGAAGGCATGAAGTCGCTGGTTTAGCACAGGACATGCAGAAAACTAGGGTTAACTTCCAGCCCTAAATTCGAAGTCTAAAACCCAGGACAGAGGTAGGTTCTCTCATGAATGGCTTAAACTCGAAGTCAAGGATAAAAGTCCTCTGATTTCAACCGATTTCTTGCATTATACACCGAGAATTTATGATTTATTGGGACTATGCATCTAGTATACTCCTCATGTAAAATTCTTAGCCCTAATTAAGTTAAAAGGAGAAATTTCTCGTTTATTACACAAACCCACGCATATTGTTGGCCTATACTCACTCTCTCATGCTTTAGAGTATATTTATGTTTATTTTCATGTATGATATGCCTTAGATTAGTCTTTTCTTTTATTATTATTGAGTTTTCTGTAAACACAGGAATAAACGGTCTTCCTGTAGATAGCCAGAAACCTTAGTGGTCCTACGATAGACCGCTAGCCACTTGAAACGGTTCTCTCTAGACCATTTTTGATTTCTGAATTCTGTATTTAAGTTAACCCGAAACTTAATGTAGTTAGTCCAAATTAAGGTATGTTAAACCTAGTTAAGTAGGTTTTACTCCTGTTTCAAGTGATATTTTCATATACCTAGTTATGTTAACAAAACATTCAAGTAGATTTTATGATTCTTTATGCACTTAGAATTATTTTTAAACTTATGTTATTTTCATGACCAAATCATATACTTTTGTAATTAACTTAAATTTATATGATTCATGGACTAGTCATGACTTGATCGCTGTTACCACTATCTCTGATGTGACACACCTTAAGGATGATGCTCTGATACCAATTTGATGTGAAATGACCCCTTGGACCTAGAATTGCAAGCAATCGAACCGAACGGCGGACCCACTCAAGTGGGTTCACCCGCGTCGCGCGCACCCGGGTCCGTAGGTGGACCAGCGATAGTGGTGAGGGTCCGAGGATGGACCTTGCCTTTCCGTGGATTTGACTAGCTTGGGATGAACCCCTAAGGGCCTGGGATGCCCAATTTCGTGGGCGGCCAGCACGCCAAGGGCGTGGGATGTAGTGGCTCTCTCACAACTCGCTCCGCGGAGGCACTCAATTAGATGGCAATTTGAGATCGGGCGCTCGCCTCACCGCCGATGGGCAACTAGAAACGATACTAAGACAAACAATGGTAAAACCAGAAGAGGATGGGGGCTCAAAGCTCACCTGATCGGTGTGAAGACACCGATCCCGGTCGGAGACGAGGGCGAGCGGGAAAGCGTGGGCTACCCACACGCCGCGCCGATGATGCTTCAGCCGACGACCTGCTAGTACACAACTACTCCTCGAGCAGGAGGGTGATCGTGGGGTGGGGAAAATAGAGGTTACATTAAAACACTACCTCCACGCAGGGAGGGGCGCTAAGCTGGCCAGGCGGGGAAGGGAAACTAGCTAAGGAGGTAGCCGATTGATCCCACCGTCGGTTCTGCCCGCCTATTCTTCCAGCAGACAGGTACTCACTGTTGGATGTCCTGCGGATGCTCCCGAACTCAAAAACTGACGAAACCAGTGCCAAAACGTCACTGACAGACCAAAGAATGCCTGTGAATTTTTGTGGGTGGTTCTGATGTCTTCACCGGTAGGGGCGGGCTCTGGAACAGGGTCCCTGCGATCAGGCTCGGACTGCTCCCAGGGTGCAACAGCAGATGGACGAAGCCACCACGCCCGCTCCCGAAGTTCAAATGATGCGGGGCCAAGTCGAGGATGACCGTGGATGAGTCTTCTCCGAGCAGAAACCAAGATGGGCATGAGACGATGTCAGGGCAGAGAGCGAGAGCCCGTTGAGTGGGTAGGTGTCAGGTCAGGTCCTGAGTGGCCTGATCTGCGCACCCGAGGGAGAAAAACTGGAAAACGTTCCTCCGGGTGCCAAACGGGGTGCCGTCTTCTGCTGATGGAAGTATATTGGAGGTAGAAGACCTCGGCTGAGCGGTGCCTTCATAAGTGATTGGGTGTGACCGTGGGAGCTTCTGCACTACAGCTCTAGACCTGGTTCAGGTCCCGGTTGCGCAGTCGGACGAGAACGAGTCCTCTGGATAGCAGGGATGTTGGATGCCAGCGAGACCACCTCGGTTACGAAGCCGTCTGGAAGATCTTTCCGGCGATGTACGGTGCACCTCCAGAGGACGTCAAAAAACTCCGGAGCAGCCTCTGCAAGTTGAGCTCCAACTGCTGTCTGCGAATTGAGATGGATAGGGTGGTGAAAGGTGATGGGAGACGGAGTAGATGGGGTGGGAAATGGGGTGGATGGGTGTGGGGATGGCACCTGACTATGTGGGGGTCTGTTAGGGGGTGATACAAGGTGTGGGAGGGGCAGAAAGGGGGCTGGGAGGTGGTCTAACAAGTGGAGGAAGGGGGAGCTGCGAATTTGGGTTGGGAATGAGAGAGGGAGGAGAGATCTCTCCTTTGGTTTGAATGTGTGGTTAATGCAGGGTTTAATTCTGGTCTAGGGAATGGGAAGGGGTGTCTTGGGGATGTGAATGGGTGCTTGGGAGATGGGATTCTCCCTTGGAAAAATGAAAGGTTGTATGGGGAAGGGGAAAGGTTGCTTGGGAGGAGGGAGAGGTGCCTAGGAGAAGGGGATTCCACCTAGGGGTTGGAGGGGGATTAAATGAGAGGTATGGGGAAGGGGGAGGGGTCTTAATTAGATGTGAATAGGGAGGAGAGAGAGTGAATTTCAAAATTTGGAGAGAGGAGGAGAGAGAATGGGGTTCGCCCCCTTTAGAGAGAGAGAGAGAAATAGAGAGAGAGCTAGAGAGGTAGAGGTAGAGAGAGAGAGAGAGCACAGGGGTTTCAATATTCAACTCAAAATTTTCATTCAACGATTCATTAGCCTCCAAATGAGGGTTTGGGGTCCTATTTATAGGAATCCCACAATTTAACTTAAGTCCCTGACTTTTGGACTACTAACACTAAACCAAGGGGAAGGGGGCGCCCCTGGGCCTAGCCCATATAATTGGGCCCAATAACACACATAATGACTTAAGACTTAGGTAAATAGCTACCTAACCTAGGTATTGGACTCAAATAAAAGGAAAAGTACATGATAAGAAAATGAAAATTACATCATATGACTCGAAATAAAGTGGCAAACGAGATGTAGCATAGTTGGCGAGCATCGGGGTCCTCGATCAAATGAAATTGCTGGTGATGTCCTCATCATACCCCCGGGGTACGGAAAACTCGACTCCGTCGAGTATGGGCCCACCGGGGAAGTGGTCCTCTCCAGCGGCTCAGAGTGAACCTCAACCTCCAAAACTCAACCCTGCGTCTGCAACCAGGGGACGGTCCTTCATCCTCTCGAGGTGGCTCAGGCGCACCCTCTTGCTGGCGAGGGAACCCTGCTTGCCCAGTATTGCCTCCGTGTGCACACGTCGGATTCTCAGGCTAATTTTTGGTGGCTCTCCGACGGTGTCCCTCTCAAAGGAAGATAAAGGCTCGAGGCACTTACTAGGATCCACCGCGGTGCCCATATAGGGTGCCAGATCCGCCACGTGGAAAATGGGGTGAATCCCAAAAACCCATTAGTAAGTCCAACCCGTTAGCCAGGTTGCCAAAGTCACTCGGAACTGGGGAAGGTCAAAGTCCTCGTGCCCTCGAATTGGAGGTGACCCTAGGGTAGAGCCACTCCAATGTCATCATCACCAGATTGCCTACTTGGAATTCCAAGTGGCGCTCGCGAGCTCTTGTCCGCTCTTTGTGAACCTCACCGCTCGTCAAGAATTCCTTCCGTGTATGCTCATGCCGTGTATCATAATGCGGTGAGTGGGTGTGAAAGAGGATAGTATGCAAAGGTGGACTGGGGCAACCGTAGATAGACCTATCATGCATAGATGTGATGAAGACTTTCATGGACTCAGGGGGGCCGGGGCAACCATAAGTGGACCTATCATGCATGGTGGCGGTAATTACCGAGGGACCCGGACATCCATGTATGCTCCATGCATGCATAAGAGCTATGACGAATGTGGGAGGACCAGCACTTCCAAATGTGGCTCTATCAGGTATGGGTGCAATGAATGCCGGAGGACCTGGACTTCCATGTAGACTCCTATCATGCATAAGATGGATGATGAATAGGGGTGGACCTACATATCCAAATGTGAACCTGTCATGCACTGGACCTAGTGTGTATGTGACATAAATGAGACGACTAGCCCTACCAGATGGGGCAAAATGTTGTGGCACATGCATTCCTATCAAGATGGTCCCATCTTTTGGTGAGGGTTGATTTGGGGGTCTCCACTCATGGTGTTCGAAGGGGTCCCAGAAAGTGAACATCTTGGGATGGGTCAATTCGTCATTTCCTGGGTGGATGTCACCCTTGGTCATGGCTCTCATAGTGAGGACTAAGTTTTGGAATGGGTGGTTTAGGTTCAACATGGTGGGTGAGGCTAGGAAAAGGAGGGTGGTGGGTAAGGCGACTAGGTCCCATGGGTTCATTGGCTTTCATTGGGAGGGATCAAAGGGGTCATGGAATGGGTTGCCAAGGAAGAGATATTCTATGTCCTCAAGGTCTTTAAATGATGGTGAGTAATCCTCCTCCAAAGTAATTGGTCCAAGATCTCTATTGTGTTGACCGTTTAAGGCATTAGGGATCTCAAAGGGTGGGGAGTAGACCAGAGTGGGTTCTTCCTCCAAGGGGAGAAATAGGAGGATCTCAATAGTGCAATGCCCACTCGTGCAAATGGAGGTGATGGAGCCAATGGTGGGGTGGGCAAAGTTAATGGTGCTAGGCTCCGATGGTCCCATGGCAAGCAAGCCGGTCAAGTGGACTTGCCAATATAGGCAATCCACTAGGTCTCCCAAGTCTCCCACAAAGTAGAAGGTTTGGAGAGTGACATGGGGAGGCCGGGTGGGAACAATTTGGGATTGATATCCCAATGGTGTTGAGCTAGGGAGGGTGGGACTTTGCTTGAGCCATTGGAGTATGGACTCATCTATGGTGAGGGTGCCATGTGTGATGGTGCAAGACTTTTGAGGATCCAGACCATGAGGGGTGGGGGAAGATTGAGGCTCTTCTTCCTTATTGGTGGTAGCTTGGGCTTCCTCTATGGTGATAAGAGGGTCTAGATGGGCATAAATCTTCCTAAGCTCATTTCTCATCTCAATCCAAGAGTTGATGGGCTCTTGCCTTCCAACTTCCCTTAAGCCTACAATGTTTTGCCATTCATTCCTAGCTTGGCGCCAGAGCAAACTTTTGGCATAGTTGACTTGTATCGGCCCTGATAGAGTGAACCTCGCAAAATGTCGGTCTATGGAGCTCTCCCATTCTAGATATATACTAGGGTCGGATCCGTCAAACACAAAAGCCGCTAATGGGTCTAAGGATGGCGAATAGGCTAAGTAGGAAGTGGTCATGATGAACGGCTGATGAATGCAATGGCCCTAGGACAAGACTTAGTAGAGACAAGTCTAGAACTTGCTCTGATACCAACTGATGTGACACACCTTAAGGATGATGCTCTGATACCAATTTGATGTGAAACGACCCCTTGGACCTAGAATTGCAAGCAATCGAACCGAACGGCGGACCCACTCAAGCGGGTTCACCCGCGTCGCGCGCACCCGGGTCCGTAGGTGGACCGGCGATAGTGGTGAGGGTCCGAGGATGGACCTTGCCTTTCCGGGGATTTGACTAGCTTGGGCTGAACCCCTAAGGGCCTGGGATGCCCAATTTCGTGGGCGGCCAGCACGCCAAGGGCGTGGGATGTAGTGGCTCTCTCACAACTCGCTCCGCGGAGGCACTCAATTAGATGACAATTTGAGATCGGGCGCTCGCCTCACCGCCGACGGGCAACTAGAAACGATACTAAGACAAACAATGGTAAAACCAGAAGAGGATGGGGGCTCAAAGCTCACCTGATCGGTGTGAAGACACCGATCCCGGTCGTAGACGAGGGCGAGCGGGGAAGCGTGGGCTACCCACACGCCGCGCCGATGATGCTTCAGCCGACGACCTGCTAGTACACAACTACTCCTCGCGCAGGAGTGTGATCGTGGGGTGGGGAAAATAGAGGTTACATTAAAACACTACCTCCATGCAGGGAGGGGCGCTAAGCCGGCCAGGCGGGGAAGGGAAACTAGCTAAGGAGGTAGCCGATTGATCCCACCGTCTGTTCTGCCCGCCTATTCTGCCAGCTGACAGGTACTCACTGTTGGATGTCCTGCGGATGCTCCCGAACTCAAAAACTGACGAAACCAGTGCCGAAACGTCACTGACAGACCAAAGAATGCCTGTGAAAGTTTGTGGGTGGTTCCGATGTCGTCACCGGTAGGGACGGGCTCTGGAACAGGGTCCCTGCGATCAGGCTCAGACTGCTCCCAGGGTGCAACAGCAGATGGACGAAGCCACCACGCCTGCTCCCGAAGTCCAAATGATGCGGGACCAAGTCGAGGATGACCATGGACGAGTCTTATCCGAGAAGCAAACAAGATGGGCATGAGACAATGTCGGGGCAGAGAGAGAAAGCCCGTTGAGTGGGTAGGTGTCGGGTCATGTTTTGAGTGGCCTGATCTGCGCACCCGAGGGAGAAAAATTGGAAAACGTTCCTCCGGGTGCCAAACGGGGTGCCGTCTTCTGCTGATGGAAGTAGATTGGTGGTAGAAGACCTTGGCTGAGCAGCGCCTTCAGAAGTGATTGGGTGTGACCGTGGGAGCTTCTGCACTGCAGCTCTAGTCCTGGTTCAGGTCCCGGGTGCGCAGTCGGACGAGAACGAGTCCTCCGGATAGCAGGGATGTCGGATGCCAGCAAGACCACCTCAGTTGCGAAGCTGTCTGGAAGAGCTTTCCGGCAATATATGGTGCACCTCCAGAGGACATCGAACGACTCCGGAGCGGCCTCTGCAAGTTGAGCTCCAACTGTTGTCTGCGAATTGAGATGTATAGGGTGGTGAAAGGTGATGGGAGACGGAGTAGATGGGGTGGGAAATGGGGTGGATGGGTGTGGGGATGGCACCTGACTATGTGGGGGTCTGTTAGGGGGTGATACAAGGTGTGGGAGGGGCAGAATGGGGGCTGGGAGGTGGTCTAGCAAGTGGAGGAAGGGGGAGCTGCGAATTTGGGTTGGGAATGAGAGAGGGAGGAGAGATCTCTCCTTTGGTTTGAATGTGTGGTTAATGGAGGGTTTAATTCTGGTCTAGGGAAGGGGAAGGGGTGTCTTGGGGATGTGAATGGGTGCTTGGGAGATGGGATTCTCCCTTGGAAAAATGAAAGGTTGTATGGGGAAGGGGAAAGGTTGCTTGGGAGGAGGGAGAGGTGCCTAGGAGAAGGGGATTCCACCTAGGGGTTGGAGGGGGATTAAATGAGAGGTATGGGGAAGGGGGAGGGGTCTTAATTAGAGGTGAATAGGGAGGAGAGAGAGTGAATTTTGAAATTTGGAGAGAGGAGGAGAGAGAATGGGGTTCGCCCCCTTTAGAGAGAGAGAGAGAGAGAGAAATAGAGAGAGAGCTAGAGAGGTAGAGTGAGAGAGAGAGAGAGAGCACAGGGGTTTCAATATTCAACTCAAATTTTTCATTCAATGATTCATTAGTCTCCAAATGAGGGATTGGGATCCTATTTATAGGAATCCCACAATTTAACTTAAGTCCCTGACTTTTGGACTACTAACACTAAACCAAGGTGAAGGGGGCGCCCCTGGGCCTAGCCCATATAATTGGGCCCAATAACACACATAATGACTTAAGACTTAGGTAAATAGCTACCTAACCTAGGTATTGGACTCAAATAAAAGGAAAAGTACATGATAAGAAAATGAAAATTACATCATATGGCTCGAAATAAAGTGGCAAACGAGATGTAGCATAGTTGGCGAGCATTGGGGTCCTTGATCAAATGAAATTGCTGGTGATGTCCTCATCAATCTCTCTCTTCTAGAGTCATTTTTCTTAAGTACATGGCACATATCCTAGTATGTTATCATTAGTTACACATTTGCACATTAAGTACATAATCTTGGACTTAATAACCTCTCCATTGGATATTCCTTTCAATGGACTAGGAAATCTTGTTTCAAGGCCTCCGTAAGACTCCGGGAGCCTGAGATTCCCACTAGGAAGCCGAGCTGGTTGTACCATTAAAATCCCATTGTCTAGAGTGCACTTTTACCGGTGTTTTAATGAAGCTCTGGACCTTAGCGACGTAATGAATGACTGCCAGTGACACCTAGCGGCCCTGACCTAGACCGCATGGTTCCAGTTTCTCTTCCATCAAATCTAATTATGTTTAACCCATGGTTTCATCTTCGGGTTGAGTATCCTATGATCCTAGACGATCCATTAATTATCTAGAACTTATCTTGATTCAAATAAGCTATTAATAAATTAAGGAAATAAAAGAAATGTACCGTTATGCTGCCATATTTTCTCCATAGCAAAACCTAGTTATTAATGCATTTCTCGAATTCTCATGATCAATTATTTGTACGTTCTATACCTTGGTAACCTTATCATAGAATTATTGTTGAACTTGTACATTATTGGCCACATTATTGTTATAATCATGGAAGCAGCTTGATTTATACTTCAAGATGCAGTTCGAGTACTGATTGTGCTCAAGGGCTCTATGCTAGTCCCCTCGGCTAATTGTCGAAAACATACTGTAAATCATGGGGTATGATGCTACTGACGTCGCATTGCGCTGGGAGTACTTTCTTTATAAATAAGTGAAAATCCACGGACATGAATAAAGATCCACATAAATTCACGAAGTACTTGCTATTATGCAAAAAGTACTTTCTTGCTTGTTACATGACTTTCTACTGCATAGCCTCCATAGTTATGAAAAGTATATTCTTGTTATATTTTTGTTCATGGAAAGGCCAAATTTACATTCTTGTTATATACTTGATCAATCATATTCTCGTATCTCGTCATGATCGTATCTTGTTACTTTATTTTTATTCACATGTTTTACCGTATTTGCATGATTTATCTTATTCTCTAGAGCTAAAATGGTAATCACTTAAACTCGCCATCATGTTCATACGAAGATACCTACTGGGCAAGTGTGCTAATTACCTATTTTCTCAATGTTTTAGGAAGTACAGGTGAATCGGAATCGGATTATACAAGTAACGAGTCCGAGAGTGATTGAAGGACATACGAACGAGGGAAGCCTTATTTATCAAGTGCCTAGTCGAGTCATGATGTAATCTTTATTTTATTGAGTCTAGTAAAGAGAGTCAAAGATCTTATGTACCTTGAGATTATTTGATAAAGAAATAAAGTTAAAGCATTGAATGAATTAATGGTGCAATTACTTTTATGTGATTATCTTCCGCTCTGATTATATTGCTTGCTCGAGGTGTACTAGCCGACTATTCACATTCCTGATTATTTCCGCTGCATAATCTCGGGACGTGACAGTTAAGGGGGTATTAGAGCCTAAGTCTAAGGACTTATTTATTCATAGGAAATATATATATCATGGCATAGGCTAAGTCCAAGGCTTAAGGACAGATACCTATGAACTAAGGAAGAAATTTTCCAACCCATGTGAGAATTGGGTAGAACCCGGGATGAGCTAGTTGTTTAGAATATATCTTTAATCTAATTTCCTTTAAATTCTATGAAGAATAACAAACCCATTACCCTTCTTAGGTACATCATTCTTACAATGGCTCATCGTGTCGATTGGGGTGGAATGCAACAAACTGTTGCATGTCTCATACAAGCGTTGCAAAACATGGCTCAAGCCGGCGCAAGGGCAGGTGCTGGTGATTTGCACCGTAATTTTTGGAGTCTAAACCCTCCACGGTTTTCAGGTTCCTCTAACCCAAATGAAACTGAAAACTGGATAGATGAAATGAACCGCATATTTGAGGTCATGCAATGTGCCGACTAGGAGAAGGTTTGTCTTACTACGTTCCAACTCAATAAAGATGCCCGTACATGGTGGATGTCAATTCCTGCACTGCCTCAAGATGCACCACAAACTTTGGAGGGATTCCTTACCCTCTTCCGAACAAAATACTTCTCCGAGCATGTTATGGAACAGAAGGCTATGGAATTCACTTCTGTCTGCCAAGGCATGATGTCAGTGGCAGAATGTGAAGTCTAGTTTTCTAGACTGGCACCGTACGCTCCTCACTTGGTTAGTACTAACTTATTGAAAGCTAAACGATTTATGGATGGTTTGATGCCCGGCTTTATTCAACAACTTGGGACTCAGAATATTCATACATATGCGAAGATGGTCCAACGGGCATATCTATGTGAAAGGACCTTGGAGAAAGTCAAAAAACTTAAAGGTATAGGAGAGGAGCCGAGCCAAAGGTCTGATCGACATGAAAAGAAGGAAAAGTTTAGTATCACGGAACCTTACAAATCCAGTGATACCAAGAAGAGATTCCGGAACGGGAGTCGTAGTGGCTACCACAAGAACAAGAAGGTTAAAGAAAAAGAAAAGCAAGTCATGGTGGCTTGTACTTTCTCCCAGAAGTTTGGTCATTCGGTCAAAGAATGATAGAAGCGTCTCGACGGTTGTTTACGATGTGACAGTCGGGAGCATCGCTTGCTGGATTGCCCCCTTATGAAGGAACAATCTTCCGGTGGTGGACGTAAGCGACATGCTCGTCTTAATGCTATCATGGAAGATGAGGAAGCGCCCAAGAATGATGGGCTAATGGAAGGTACTATCCAAATCTATTCCCATACTGTATTCGTACTATTTAATACTGGTGCTTCTCATTCCTTTATATCTACTGCTTTTGCAAAAATCTTGCCAGTTTTATCAGTTCCTCTACCTTCGGACCTAGCAATCACTACACCATTAGGTCCCGGGACCAAACTTACAACCTACTACCCCGATAGTGAGGTAATGGTAGAAGGTCACAATCTTCCAGCAAACCTCGTATGCCTTGACATGGAGGGCTACGATGCTATTTTAGGTGTAGATTGGCTTGTAGACCATGACGCTTATATAAATTGTCGCAACCTGATTATCTATTTTCAGAAATCAGGTCTTCCAAGGTTTTCCTTCCTTGATATCAAATATAGGAAGCATCCTACCATTATTTTATCTCTTCTCGCTTGCAAACTTATTTCGCAAGGATGTGAAACTTTTCTTGCTTCCGTAATCATTACCGACTCCAAGAGAATTATCTTAGAAGATATTCCCATTGTGAATGAATTTTTCGATGTATTTCCATCAGATTTGGGGGGTTTATCGCCCGAAAGGGAAGTAAACTTCTTCATTGAACTCATTCCCAGAGCAGCAACTGTTTCAATAGCTCCCTATAGGATGTCCCCCACAAAACTCAAGGAATTGAAGAAATATCATCAGGAGTTATTAGACAAGGGTTTTATTCGACCTAGCACATGCCCTTGGGGTGCGCAAGTTCTATTCGTCAATAAGAAGGATGGATCACTAAGGCTATGTATCCACTACCGGTGACTGAATCAACTCACAATTAAGAATAATCATCCGTTCCCGCGTATCGATGAACTATTTGATCATATTTCAGGAGTAGAATATTTCTCCAAGATAGACCTAAGGTCAGGTTATCATCAGCTCAAGATCAAACATGAAGACATACACAAAACTGCTTTTCGGAGCATATATAGCCACTATGAATTCGTGGTAATGCCGTTCGGGTTAACCAATGCCCCGGCAGCATTTATGCAACTCATGAATAATGTCTTAAGGCCGTATCTTGACTAGTTTGTAGTCATCTTCATTGATGATATTCTTATATACTCTAGAACTAAGGAGGAACATGAAGAGCACTTAAGAATAGCCTTGCAGACACTAAGAGAGCACAAACTTTACGCAAAGCTTAGCAAGTGCGAGTTCTGGCTAAAGGAGGTCTCTTTCCTTGGCCATATTATTTCAAAGGAAGGTATCACTGTCGACCCTTCTCAAATAGAAGCTATTAGGAATTGGAGCCAGCCGACGAGCGTGTCTGAAGTCAGAAGTTTTCTGGGTCTGGCTGGTTATTACAGGAGATTTATCAAAGATTTCTCAAAGATCGCCATTCCTTTGACTAGACTCATAAGAAAGGAGAATCCTTTTATATGGTCGAAAGATTGTGAAGAGAGTTTTCAAACTCTTAAAGAACAGCTTACCACTGCACCTATATTAACGCTACCGACAGAGGATGGTGGCTTTGAAGTCTATACGGATGCGTCTGGCATTGGCCTAGGATTCATCCTTATGCAAAGTGGAAAGATGATTTGCTATTCATCAAGACAATTGAAGTGTAACGAAGAAAATTACCCTATGCATGATCTGGAACTAGCTGCGGTTATATTCGCATTGAAGATTTAGTAACATTACCTTTATGGGGAGAAATTCATCATATTTTCTGACCATTAATGTCTGAAATACCTCTTCACCCAGAAGGAGTTAAACATGCAACAACACAGATGGTTGGAGTATCTGAAGAACTTCAACTTTACTATCCAATATCATCCAGGGAAAGCAAATGCTGTAGCCGACGCACTTAGCAGGAAACCAATGGCAACTCTAGCAAGCCTCAAGAAAGGTATAACTTGTCTTATTGAAGACTTTTCTCATTTAAATTTTGATATTGACAGAGAAGGAGAAGGAGGTATGATTGCCAATATAAGGTCTCAACCTACATTGATCGAGGACATAGTCCAATTGCAAGAAAATGACCCCACATTGATGGAGATTAAGGATAATATTGATCAGATACCGAAATTTTATATCTCAAATGATGGAAGACTATTATTTAAAGATCAATTTTGTGTGCCGAATCATGATGAGACTAAGAAATTGATCATGGAAGAAGCTCACAAATCAAAGTATGCTATTCACCCTAGTGCGACCAAGATGTATCAAGATTTGAAAAGAAACTTTTGGTGGCCCAATATGAAAAGAGAAGTAGTAGATTTTGTGTCTCGATATCTCACTTGTCAACAAGTAAAAGTAAAACATTTAAGACCCGCTGGGAAATTGCACCCCTTGAATATTCCTGGGTGGAAATGGAAAAGTGTAGGGATGGATTTTATCATGGGTTTACCTAAGATAAGAGAAGGACATGATGGTATATGGGTGATCATAGACCGATTGACTAAATCTGCACATTTTCTACCAATCAAAAGATGATGATCTGTGGATGTACTAGTAGCATTATACATGAGGAAGATTGTCAAACTACATGGTGTCCCTGTCACCATTATATCCGACCGAGATCCTCGGTTCACATCATAATTCTGGAAGGGTCTACAACATTCAATAGGGACCCGATTTAATTTTAGCACTGCGTGCCATCCATAAACTTATGGTCAAACTGAAAGGACAAATCAAGTGGTAAAAGATATTCTCATGGGTTGTGCTATTGACTTTGGAGGAAGTTGGCATGATCACTTGCCTCTAGTGGAATTTTCATACAGCAATAGCTACCAAGCTAGCATACAAATGGCACCATTCAAGGCTCTGTATGGTAGACGCTGTCGATCACCTATTTGTTGGAATGAAGTAGTGGAAAGGCAATTTCTCAGCCCCGACAGTATTAGGGATACTACCGACAAGATAAAGCTTATTCGAGAGAAAATTCAGATGGCTCAAGATAGGCAGAAATCGTATGCTGATAACCGAAGGCACAACCTGGAATTCCAAGTAGGAGACCATGTGTTCTTTAAGGTTTCTCCAAGTTGAGGTATTCAAAAATTCGGTATCAAAGGCAATCTTACTTCGAGATTCATTGGCCCCTTTGAAATTCTCAAAAGGGTTGGTGAAGTCGCATATCGAATAGCTTTGCCCCCTCATTTATCCGGAGTTCATGATGTATTTCATGTCTCAATGCTCAAGAAGTATGTACCGGATCCATTCCATGTCATCACTTACGACAACTTGGAGATTAAAAAGGACTTGACATACGAGCAAAAGCCAGTCAAGATCATTAAACGTGAAGTACGTCAACGTTGGAACAAAACCATTCCTATGGTCAAAATCCAATGGACCAAGTCATGGCCACATGAACCAACATGGGAAACCGAAGAAACCATGCGTAAAAGATTTCCAGAGATATTTGAATGTAAGTACACTCTCCTAAGCAATTCTTATTACAAGGAATTTGGGGACCAAATTTTTTTTAAGTGGGGGAGGGTGTAACGTCTAAAAAAATCTTAAGATTAAAATATAATTATATTAATCATTCAATAGGCGAAAATGGCTATTAAATGAATTATGGTTAATCAAATCCATTTATTATGGCCCTGCACTGATCCAAGAGGATTAGGCCCATCTAATAAACCCATTTGGCCCAAAAGAATGTTTTGGACCGTAGCCCATATTCTAGAAGCTTAAAGTTGGTGTAATCACAGAATTTAGGAGATAAATAGGATAAATAGATGGATAATGGAGGGAAGAGTTTGAATAATTTTCAAATTCAGCGCCCAGACAGAAAGCGGTCTATCGCAAGACCACATAGCAACAGAAAACGGTCTCCTAAATGACCACTAAGCCTCTGTAGATTCCGTGAGTGGAAGAAAGTGCAAAAAGATTTAATTTTTGGCGTCTAAACTCCTAGCGGCCGAAGTATGTAGACTTGTAAGCATGCTTAGGACTCTTAGAGATTGATCTAATACCTAATAAGGACTATAGAATTGTTCAAATCCCTGAAACCCTACTAAAACTCTATAAATATACCCCAGAACCAACCAACGCGACCCTTACTCTTGGCTCGCGTGGAACTAAGGTAAAGAGGTCGAATTAGAGGTAACTGTCTTCAAGGAATTTGTTCATTTTAGTTAGATTTAACTTTCCTTAAACTTTCGTTCTAGGAGATCAAGCCTACAAGGAGATTGAAGCCTGCAAAGACGCTAGTTCGGTGCAAACAACCCAGGAAATAGTGCGATCGACCCAGAAAGATCTACAAATTGGAAGCCCTAAACGAGGTAATTAGATAGAGGTTCTTTAGAATAAATTGTTCCTTTTAGTACCCTCTTCTTACCCTCAAAATTTCACGTCTTTAGGTCAAGAGAATCATGAGTTAGGAAGGCGTGAAGTCGCTGGTTTAGCACAAGACGTGCAGAAAATTATGGTTAACTTTCAGCCCTAAATTCGAAGTCTAAAGCCCAGGACAGAGGTAGGTTATCTCATGAAAGGCTTAAACTCGAAGTCAAGGATAAAAGCCCTTTGATTTCAGATGATTTCTTGCATTATACACCAAGATTTTTATGATTTATTGGGACTATGCATCCAGTATACACCGCATGCAAAATTCTTAGCCCTAATTAAGTTAAAAGGATAATTTTCTTATTTATTACACAAACCCATGCATATTGTTGGCCTGTACTCGCTCTATCATGCTTTAGAGTATATTCATGTTTATTTTCATGTATGATGTCATAGATTAGTCTTTTATTTTATTATTATTGAGTTTTCTGTTAACACAAGAAGAAACGGTCTTCCTGTAGACCGCCAAAAACCTTAGCGGTCCTACAATAGATCGCTAGCCACTAGAAACGGTTCTCTCTATACCATTTTTGATTTCTGAATTGTATATTTAAGTTAACCCAAAACTTAATGCAGAATGGTCCAAATTAATGTATGTTAAGCCTAGTTAAGTAGGTTTTACTCCTATTTCAAGTGATATTTTCATATACCTAGTTATGTTAACAGAACATTCTAGTATATTTTATGATTCTTTATGCACTTAGAATTATTTTTAAACTTATGTTATTTTCATGAACAAATCATATGCTTTTGTAATTAACTTAAATTTATATGATTCATGGACTAGTCATGACTTGATCGCTGTTACCACTATCTCTCTCTTCTAGAGTCATTTTTCTTAAGTACATGGCACATATCCCGGTATGTTGTCATTAGTTACACATTTGCACATTAAGTACACAATCTTGGACTTGATAACCTCTCCATTGGATTTTTTTTTCAAACGGACTAGGAAATCTTATTTCAAGGCCTCCGTAAGAGTCTTTGAGCCTGGGATTCCCACTAGGACACTAAGCTGGTAGTACCATTAAAACCCCATTACCTAGAGAGCACTTTTACCGGTGTTTTATTGAAGCTCTGGACCTTGGTGGCGTAATGAATGACCGCCAGTGACACCTAGCGGCCCTGACCTTGACCGCATGGTTCCAGCTTCTCTTTCATCAAATCTAAGTATGTTTAGCCCATGGTTTTAACTTTGGGTTGAGTATCCTATGATCCTAGATGATCCATTGATTATCTAGAACTTATCTTGATTCAAATAAGCCATTAATAAATTATGAAAATAAAAGAAATATACCGTTATGCTGCCAAATTTTCTCCATAGCAAAACCTAGTTATTAATGCATTTCTCGAATTCTCATGATCAATTATTGGTACGTTCTATACCTTGGTTATCTTATCATGGAATTATTGTTGAACTTGTACATTATTGGCCACATTATTGTTATAATCGTGGAAGTAGCTTGATTTATACTTCAAGATGCAGTTCGAGCACTGATTGTGTTCAAGAGTACTATGCCAGTCCCCTCGGCTGATTGTCAAAAACATACTGTAAACGATAGGGTATGATGCTACTGGCGTCGCATTGCGCTGGGAGTACTTTCTTTTTAAATAAGTGAAAATCTACGGACATGAATAAAGATCCACGTAAATTCACGATGTACTTGCTATTAAGCGAAAAGTACTTTCTTGCTTGTTACATGACTTTCTAATGCATAGCCTCCATGGTTCTGAAAAGTACATTATTATTATATTCTTGTTCATGGAAAGGCCAAATTTACATTCTTGTTATATACTTGATCAATCATATTCTCGTATCTCGTCATGATCATATCTTGTTACTTTAGTTTTATTCACATGTTTTACTGTATTTGCATGATTTATCTTATTCTCTAGAGCTAAAATGGTAATCACTTAAACTCGCCTTCATGTTGATACAAAGATACCTACTGGACAAGTGTGCTCATTACCTACTTTCTCAATGTTTCAGGAAGTACAAATGAATCGGATTCGGATTATATAAGTAACGAGTCCGAGAGTGATTGAAGGACATACGAACGAGGGAAGCCTTAGTTATCAAGTGCCTAGTCGAGTCATGATGTAATCTTTATTTTATTGAGTCTAGTAAAGAGAGTCAAATATCTTATGTACCTTGAGATTATTTGATAAAGAAATAAAGTTAAAGCATTGAATGAATTAATGGTGTAATTACTTTTATGTGATTATCTTCCGCTCTGATTATATTGCTTGCTCGAGGCGTACTAGCCGACTGTTCACATTCCCGATTATTTCCACTGCATAATCTCGGGGTGTGACAGTTAAGGTGGTATCAGAGCCTAAGCCTAAGGACTTATTTATTCCTAGGAAATATATATATCATGGCATAGGCTAAGTCCTAGCCTTAAGGACCCATACCTATGAACTAAGGAAGAAATTTTCCAACCCATGTGAGAATTGGGTAGAACCCGGGATGAGCTAGTTGTTTAGAATATATCTTTAAGCTAACTTCCTTTAAATTCTATGAAGAATAACAAACCCATTACCCTTCTTAGGTACCTCATTCTTACAATGGCTCATCGTGTCGATTGCGGTGGAATGCAACAAACTGTTGCAGGTCTCACACAAGCGTTGCAAAACATGGCTCAAGCCAGCGCAAGGGCAGGTGCTGGCGATCTGCACAATAATTTTTGGAGTCTAAACCCTCCACGGTTTTTAGGTTCCTCTAACCCATATGAAGATGAAAACTTGATAGATGAAATGAACCGCATATTTGAGGTCATGCAATGTGCCGACCAGAAGAAGGTTCATCTTGCTACGTTCCAACTCAATAAAGATGCCCGTACATGGTGGAAGTCAATTCCTGCACTGCCTCAAGATGCACCACATACTTGGGAGGGATTCCTTACCCTCTTCCGAACAAAATACTTCTCCGAGCATGTTAAGGAACAGAAGGCTATGGAATTCGCTTCTCTCCGCCAAGACATGATGTCAGTGGCAGAATATGAACTCTAGTTTTCTAGACTACCACCGTACGCTCCTCACTTGGTTAGTACTGACTTATTGAAAGCTAAACGATTTATGGATGGTTTGAGGCCCGACTTTATTCAACAACTTGGGACTCAGAATATTCGTACATATGCGGAGATGGTCCAACGGGCATATCTATGTGAAAGGACCTTGGAGAAAGTCAAAAAACTTAGAGGTAAAGGAGAGGAGCCGAGCCAAAGCTCTGATCGGCAAGAAAAGAAGGGAAAGTTTAGTATCATGGAACCTTACAAATCCTATGATACCAAGAAGAGATCCCGGAACGGGAGTGGTAGTGGCTACCACAAGAATAAGAAGGTTAAAGAAGAAGAAAAGCAAGCCATGGTGGCTTGTACTTTCTCCGAGAAGTTCGGTCATTCAACCAAAGAAATGCTGGAAGCGTCTCGACGCTTGTTTACGATGTGACAGTCGGGAGCACCGCATGCCGGATTGCCCCCTTATGAAGGAACAATCTTCCGGTGGTGGATGTAAGCGACAGGCTCGTCTTAATGCTATTATGGAAGATGAGGAAGCGCCCAAGAATGATGGGCTAATGGAAAGTACTACCCAAATCTATTTCCATCCTGCATTCGTACTATTTGATACTGGTGCTTCTCATTCCACTTATATCTACTACTTTTGCAAAAACCTTGCCACGTTTATCAGTTTATCTACCTTTAGACCTAGCAATCACTACACCGTTAGGTCCTGGAACCAAACTTACAACCTACTACCCTGATAGTGAGGTAATCGTAGAAGGTCACAATCTTCCAGCAAACCTCGTACGCCTTGACATGGAGGGCCACGATGCTATTTTAGGTGTAGATTGGCTTTTAGACCATGACGCTTATATAAATTGTCGCAACCGGATTATCTCTTTTTGGAAACCAGGTCTTTCAAGGTTTTCCTTCCTTGATATCAAATATAGGAAGCATCCTACCATTATTTCATCTCTTCTCGCTTGCAAACTTATTTCGCAAGGATGTGAAGCTTTTCTTGCTTCCGTAATCATTACCGACTCCAAGGGAATTATCTTAGAAGATATTCTCATTGTGAATGAATTGTTCGATGTATTTCCATCAGATTTGTCAGGTTTACCGCCCGAAACAGAAGTAAACTTCTTCATTGAACTCATTCCCGGAGCAGCAACTATTTCAATAGCTCCCTATAGGATGTCCCCCACAAAACTCAAGGAATTGAAGAAATAACATCAGGAGTTATTAGATAAGGGTTTTATTCGACCTAGCACATCCCCTTGGGGTGCGCCAGTTCTATTCGTCAAGAAGAAGGATGGATCCCTCAGGCTATGTATCGACTACCGGTGACTGAATCAACTCACAATTAAGAATAAATATCCCTTGTCGCGTATCGATGAACTATTTGATCATATTTCAGGCGCAAAATATTTCTCCAAGATAGACCTCAGGTCAGATTATCATCAGCTCAAGATCAAACATGAAGACATACACAAAACTACTTTTCGGAGCAGATATAGCCACTATGAATTTGTGGTAATGCCGTTCGGGTTAACTAATGCCCCGACAGCATTTATGCAACCCATGAATAATGTCTTCAGGCCGTATCTTGACTAGTTTGTAGTCGTCTTCATTGATGATATTCTTATATACTCTAAAACTAAGGAGGAACATGAAGAGCACTTACGAATAGACTTGCAGACACTAAGAGAGCACAAACTTTACGCAAAGCTTAGCAAGTGCGAGTTCTGGCTAAAGGAGGTCTTTTTCCATGGCCATATTATTTCAAAGGAAGGTATCGTTGTCAACCCTTCTAAAATAGAAGCTGTTAAGAATTGGAGCCGGCCGATGAGTGTGTCTAAAGTCAGAAGTTTTCTGGGTCTGGCTGGTTATTACAGGAGATTTGTCAAAGATTTCTCAAAGATTGTCGTTCCTTTGACTAGAGTCACAAGAAAGGAGAATACTTTTATATGGTCGAAAGATTGTGAAGAGAGTTTTCAAACTCTTAAAGAACACCTTACCACTGCACCTATATTAATGCTACCGACAGAGGGTGGTGGCTTTGAAGTCTATACGGATGCGTCTGACATTGGCCTAGGATGCATCCTTATGCAAAGTGAAAAGATGATTTGCTATTCATCAAGACAATTGAAGCGTCATGAAGAAAATTACCCTGTGCATGATCTGGAACTAGTTACAGTTATATTCGCATTAAAAATTTGGCGACATTATCTTTATGGGGAGAAATTCATCATATTTTCAGACCATAAAATTCTGAAATACCTCTTCACCCAAATGGAGTTAAACATGCTACAATGCAGATGGTTGGAGTATCTCAAGAACTTAAACTTTACTATCTAATATCATCCAGGGAAAGCAAATGCTGTAGCCGGTGCTCTTAGCAGGAAACCAATGGCAACTCTAGCAAGCCTCAGGAAAGGTATAACTTGTCTTATTGAGATTTTTCTCATTTAAATTTTGATATTGACAGAGAAGGAGAAGGAGGTTTGATTGCCAATATAAGGTCTCAACCTACATTGATCGAGGACATAGTCCAATTGTAAGAAAATGACCCCACATTGATGGAGATTAAAGATAATATTGATCAGAGACCAGAATTTTATATCTCAAATGATGGAAGACTATTATTTAAAGATCAATTTTGTGTGCCAAATCATGATGACACTAAGAAATTGATCATGGAAGAAGCTCACAAATCAAAGTATGCTATTCACCTTGGTGCGACCAAGATGTATCAAGATTTGAAAAGAAACTTTTGGTGGCCCAATATGAAAAGAGAAGTAGCAAATTTTGTGTCCCGATGTGTCACTTGTCAACAAGTAAAAGCTGAACATTTATAACCCGCTGGGAAATTGCACCCCTTGAATATTCCCGAGTGGAAATGGAAAAGTATAGGGATGGATTTTATCATGGGTTTACCTAAGATAAGAGGAGGACATGATGATATATGGGTGATCATAGACCGATTGACTAAATCTGCATATTTTCTACCAATCAAAAGTCGATGGTCTGTGGATGTACTAGTAGCATTATACATGAGGGAGATTGTCAAACTACATGGTGTCCCTATCACCATTATATCCGACCGAGATCCTCGGTTCACATCACAATTCTGGAAGGGCCTACAACATTCAATAGGGACCCGATTTAATTTAAGCACTGCGTTCCATCCATAAACTGATTGTCAAACTGAAAAGACAAATCAAGTGGTGAAAGATATTCTCAGGGCTTGTGCTATTGACTTTGGAGGAAGTTAGCACGATCACTTGCCTCTAGTGGAATATTCATACAACAATAGCTACCAAGCTAGCATACAAATGGCACCATTCGAGGCTCTGTATGGTAGATGATGTCGATCGCCTATTTGCTGGAATGAAGTAGTGGAAAGGTAATTTCTCAGCCCCGACAGCATTAGGGATACTACCGAGAAGATAAAGCTTATTCGGGAGAAAATCCAGATGGCTCAAGACAGGCAGAAATCGTATGCTGATAACCGAAGGCGCGACCTGGAATTCCAAGCAGGAGACCATGTGTTCCTTAAGGTTTCTCCAAGTCGAGATATTCAAAGATTCGGTATCAAAGGCAATCTTACTTCGAGATTCATTGGCCCTTTTGAAATTCTCAAAAGGGTTGGTGAAGTCGTGTATCGAATAGCTTTGCCCCCTAATTTATTAGGAGTTCATGATGTATTTCATGTCTCAATGCTTAAGAAGTATGTACTGGATCCATTCCATGTCATCACTTACGATAACTTGGAGATTAAAAAGGACTTGACATACAAGTAAAGGCCAATCAAGATCATTCAACGTGAAGTACGTCAACTTCGGAACAAAACCATTCCTATGGTCAAAATCTAATGGACCAAGTCATGGCCACATGAACCAACATGGGAAACCGAAGAAACCATGCGCAAAAAATTTTCAGAGATATTTGAATGTAAGTACACTCTCCATAGCAATTCTTATTACAAGGAATTTGGAGACCAAAATCTTTTTAAGTGGGGGAGGGTGTAACGCCCAAGAAAATTCTGAGATTAAAATATAATTATATTAATTATTCAATAGCTGAAAAGGGCTATTAAATGAATTATGGTTAATCAAATCCAATTATTATGGCCCTGCACTAATCCAAGAGGATTAGGCCCATCTAATAAACCCATTTGGCCCAAAAGATTATTTTCGACCGTAGCCCATATTCTAGAAGCTTAAAGTTGGTGTAATCATGGAATTTAGGAGATAAATAGGATAAATAGATGGATAATGGAGGGAAGAGTTTGAATAAATTTCAAATTTAGCGCCCAGACAGAAAGTGGTCTATCGCGAGACCACATAGCAACAGAAAACAGTCTCCTAAACGACCACTAAGCCTCTGTAGATTCCGTGAGTGGAAGAAACTGCAAAAAGATTAAATTTTTGGCGTCTAAACTCCTAGAGACCGAAGTATGTAGACTTGTAAGCATGCTTAGGACTCTCAGAGATTGATCTAATACCTTATAAGGACTCTAGAATCATTCAAATCTATGAAACCCTAGCTAAACCCTATAAATATACCCCAGAACCAACCAGCGCGACCCTTACTCTTGGCTCGCGTGGAACTAAGGTAAAGAGGTCGAATTAGAGGTAAGTTTCTTCAAGGAATTTGTTCATTTTAGTTAGATCTAACTTTTCTTAAAATTTTGTTCTAGGAGATCAAGCCTACAAGGAGATTGAAGCCTGCAAAGACGCTAGTTCGGTGCAAACAACCTAGGAAATAGTGTGATCGACCCAGAAAGATCTACAAATTGGAAGCCCTAAACGAGGTAATTAGGTAGAGGTTCTTTATAATAAATTGTTCCTTTTAGTACCCTCTTCTTACCCTCAAAATTTCACGTCTTTAGGTCAAGAGAATCGGGAGTTAGGATGGCGTGAAGTCGCTGGTTTAGCACAGGACGTGTAAAAAACTAGGGTAAACTTTCAGCCCTAAATTCGAAGTCTAAAGCCAGGGACAGAGGTAGGTTATCTCATGAAAGGCTTAAACTCGAAGTCAATGATAAAATCCCTCTGATTTCAGACAATTTCTTTCATTATACCCCAAGAATTTTATGAGTTATTGGGACTATGCATCTAGTATACTCCTCATGCAAAATTCTTAGCCCTAATTAAGTTAAAAGGAGAATTTTCTTGTTTATTACACAAACCCACGTATATTGTTGGCCTATAATCGCTCTATCATGCTTTAGAGTATATTCATGTTTATTTTCATGTATGATATGTCTTAGATTAGTCTTTTATTTTATTATTATTGAGTTCTCTATTAACACAAGAAGAAACAGTCTTCCTATAGACCGCCAGAAACCTTAGCGGTCCTACGATAGACCGCTAGCCACTAGAAACGGTTCTCTCTAGACCGTTTTTGATTTCTGAATTGTATATTTATGTTCACACAAAACTTCATGCAGAATGGTCCAAATTAATGTATGTTAAGCCTAGTTAAGTAGGTTTTACTCCTGTTTCAAGTGATATTTTCATATACCTAGTTATGTTAACATAACATTCTAGTAGATTTTGTGATTCTTTATGCACTTAGAATTATTTTTAAACATATGTTATTTTCATGACCAAATCATATACTTTTGTAATTAACTTAAATTTATATGATTCATGGACTAGTCATGACTTGATCGCTGTTACCACTATCTCTCTCTTCTAGAGTCATTTTTCTTAAGTACATGGCACATATCCCGATATGTTGTCATTAGTTACACCTTTGCACATTAAGTACACAATCTTGGACTTGATAACCTCTCCATTGGATATTCCTTCCAACGGACTAGGAAATCTTATTTCAAGGCCTCCGTAAGACTCTGCGAGCCTGGGATTCCCACTAGGATGCCGAGCTGGTAGTACCATTAAAACCTCATTATCTAGAGAGCACTTTTACCGGTGTTTTAATGAAGCTCTAGACCTTAGTGGCATAGTGAATGACCGCCAGTGACACCTAGCGGTCCTGACCTAGACCGCATGGTTCCAGCTTCTCTTTCATCAAATCTAAGTATGTTTAGCCCATGGTCTTATCTTTGGGTTGAGTATCCTATGATCCTAGATGATCCATTGATTATCTAGAACTTATCTTGAATCAAATAAGCCATTAATAAATAATGGAAATAAAAGAAATGTACCGTTATGCTGCTAAATTTTCTCCATAGCATAACCTAGTTATTAATGCATTTCTCAAATTCTCATGATCAATTATTGGTATGTTCTATACCTTGGTTACATTATCATGGAATTATTGTTGAACTTATACATTATTGGCCACATTATTGTTATAATCGTGGAAGTAGATTGATTTATACTTCAAGATGCAGTTCGAGCATTGATTGTGTTCAAGGGCTCTATGCCAGTCCCCTCGATTGATTGTCGGAAACATACTGTAAATCATGGGGTATGATGCTACTGGCGTCGCATTGCGCTGGAAGTACTTTCTTTATAAATAAGTAAAAATCCAAGGACATGAATAAAGATCCACGTAAATTCACGAAGTACTTGCTATTAAGCGAAAAGTACTTTCTTGCTCGTTACATGACTTTCTAGTGCATAGCCTCCATGGTTATGAAAAGTACATTCTTGTTACATTCTTGTTCATGGAAAGGCAAAATTTACATTCTTGTTATATACTTGATCAATCATATTCTCGTATCTCGTCATGATCGTATCTTGGTACTTTAGTTTTATTCACATGTTTTACCGTATTTGCATGATTTATCTTATTCTCTAGAGCTAAAATGGTAATCACTTAAATTGGCCTTCATGTTGATACGAAGATACCTACTGGGCAAGTGTGCTCATTACCTACTTTCTCAATGTTTCAAGAAGTACAAGTGAATCAGATTCGGATTATACAAGTAACGGGTCCGAGAGTGATTGAATGACATATGAACGAGGGAAGCCTTAGTTATCAATTGCCTAGTCGAGTCATGATGCAATCTTTATTATATTTAGTCTAGTAAAGAGAGTCAAAGATCTTATGTACCTGAGATTATTTGATGAAGAAATAAAGCTAAAGGATTGAATGAATTAATGGTGCAATTACTTTTATGTGATTGTCTTGCGCTCTGATTATATTGCTTGCACGAGGCGTACTAGCTGACTATTCACGTTCCTGATTGTTTCCGTTGTATAATCTTTGGGCGTGACAAGAATTAATCCCTAGAGAGTTCTAGAGAGTCTTCCACGCCAGGTCGCTTCGATCTAAGGTGATTTGGTCGTCAAAGATCCAAGCTTTTCACGTTTCTACGATTCACGGAACTGGGGTCGCTTAGCGATCATAGCCAGACCGCTAGGGTGTACTTGGCAATCTCGCGATAGACCGCCAGGCGGTGCTTAATCCGAAAAATTTAGATTTTCTTATTATCTCTCATTTATCCCCCAATTGGTGTATATATCCCATTTTAAATCCGTAAATTACCTAATTTATGTTTCAATTAATGGACTTGGGCCTAATGGTCTTGGAATTGGTTCTTTGAGCCTATTTGAGTTGGGCTTAACCCTTTAGTTAATAGAGGGCTTTTAAATGGATTCAATAAATCCTTAATTCTTCTTAATAGCCCGTTAAGGCCTTTTAAATTGCTTATTAATTATATTTTAATCCCAAAAAAGTCCTAGAAAATTCTCGGGCGTTACACCCTCCCCCACGTAAAGGAATTTGGTCCCCAAATTCAATGCATGTAATTGACAAGGATAGTGTACTTACAATTGAATAGTTCCGTGAATCGTTTGTGCATCGCTTCTTCCGTTTCCCACGTCGCTTCGTGTGGCCAAGATTTTTCCATTAGACTTTGACCATGGGAATAGTTTTATTCCGAAGTTGACGTACTTCTCGTTTAATTACTTTGATTGTCTTTTGCTCATATGTCAAATCCTTATTAATCTCCAGGTTGTCATAAGTTATGGCATGGAATGGATCGGGGACGTACCTTTTGAGCATTGAGACATGAAATGCATCATGGACTCCAGCTAATTGAGGGAACAAAGCTATTTGATATGCGACTTCACCAACCCTTTCGAGAATTTCAAAGGGTCCAAGGAATCTCGGAGTGAGCTTGCCTTTGATGTCGAATCTTCGAATACCTCGACCCAGAGAAACCTTAAGGAATACGTAGTCTCCTATTGGAATTCCAAGTCGCGCCTTCTATTATCAGCATAGGATTTTGGCCTGTCTTGTGCCATCTGGAGTCTCTCCCGGATAAGCTTTATCTTCTCGGTAGTATCCCTGATGATGTTGGGGCCGAGAAATTACCTTTCTCCTACTTCATTCCAACATATAGGTGAGCGACAGCTTCTTCCATATAGTGTCTCGAATGGTGCCATTTGTATACTAGCTTGGTACCTATTATTTTAGGTGAATTCCACTAGAGGCAAGTGGTCGTGCCAACTCCCTCCAAAATCAATAGCACATGCCCTAGGCATATCTTCTACTACTTGATTGGTTATTTCGGTCTGACCATCAGTTTGTGGATGAAATGATGTGCTAAAGTTTAGTTGGGTCCCTAACGAATGTTGTAGACCCTTCCAGAATTGTGATGTGAACCAAGGGTCTCGGTCAGATATAATGGTGACAGGGATACCATGTAGTTTGACAATTTCCTTCATGTATAGTGCTGCTAATACATCCACAGACCATCGACTTTTAATTGGTATAAAATGTGCAGATTTAGTCAATCGGTCTATAATCACCCATATAGCATCGTGTCCACCTCTCGTCTTAGGTAAACCCATGATGGAATCCATCCCTATACATTTCCATTTCCACTCAGGAATATCCAAGAGATGTAGTTTCCCAGCGGGCTTTAAATGTTCCGCCTTTACTTGCTGGCAAGTGAGGCAGCAAGATACAAAATTTGCTACTTCTCTTTTTATATTGGGCCACCTGAAATTTCTTTTTAAATCTTGATACATCTTGATAGCACCAAGGTAAATAGCATACCTTGATTTATGAGCCTCTTCCATGATCAATTTCTTAGTGTCGGTATGATCCGGCATACATATTCGATCTTTGAACAATAGTCGTCCATCAGTTGAAATGGAGAATTCTGACCTTTGATCAATATTAGCCTTGATCTCCATCAATGTGGGGTCATTTTCTTGTAATTTGACTAGATCTCTCCATGGAGGTAGTGTCACCAGATTTTCAAAGTGAATATAATCACAGCTAGTTCCAGATAATGCATAGGGTAGTTTTCTTCATGGCGCTTTAACTGTCTCGATGAATAGCAAATCACCTTGCTATTTTGCATAAGAACGCATCCTAGGCCAATGCCAGATGCATCGGTATAGACTTCAAAGCCACCGCCCTCAACGGGTAGTGTCAATATAGGGGTCGTAGTGAGATGATCTTTAAGAGTTAGAAAACTTTCTTCGTAATCCTTTGACCATATAAAAGGGTTCTCCTTTCTTGTAAGTTTTGTCAAAGGGACAGCGATTTTTAGAGAAATCCTTAATGAATCGCCTATAATAACCAGCCAGACCCAGAAAACTTCTAACTTCGGACACGGTCGTCGGGCAGCTCCAATTTTTAACAGCTTCTACCTTAGAAGGATCGACAGTGATTCCTTCCTTTGAAATAATATGGCCGAGGAAAGAGACCTCCTTTAGCCAGAACTCACACTTGCTAAGCTTTGCGTAGAGTTGATGCTCTCTTAGAGTTTACAAGGCTATTCTTAAGTGTTCTTCATGCTCCTCCTTCATCTTGGAATATATAAGAATATCATCAATGAAGAGGACCACAAATCGGTCGAGGTAAGGCCTGAAGACATTATTCATAAGGTGCATAAATGATGTCGGGGCATTAGTTAACCTGAACGGCATTATCACGAATTTGTAGTGCCCATATCTACTCCGGAAAGTAGTCTTGCATATATCTTCGTCTTTGATCTTGAGCTGATGATAACCTGACCTGAGGTCTATCTTGGAGAAATATTTCACTCTCGAGATTTGATCAAAGAGCTCATCGATACGCGGCAATGGATATTTGTTCTTGATAGTGAGTTGATTTAGTCGTCGATAGTCGATACATAGCCTGAGAGATCCATCCTTCTTCTTTACAAATAAAATGGGCGCACCCCAAGGGGATGTGCTAGGTCGAATGAAGACCTTATCTAATAACTCCTGAAGTTGTTTCTTCAATTCTTTGAGTTCTGTAGGGGACATCCTGTAGGGAGCTATTGAAATAGGTACTGCTCCAAGAAAGAGTTCAATGGAGAAGTTTACTTCCCTTTCAGGTGGTAAACCATGTAAATCCGATGGGAACACATCGGGAAACTCAGTCACAATGGAAATATCCTCTAAGTTGATTTCCTTGGACTCGATAATGATTACGGAAGCATTAAAAGCTTCACATCCTTGCGAAATGAGTTTGCAAGCATGAAGAGATGAAATAATGGTAGGATGCTTCCTGTACTTCATACCAAAGAAAGAAAATTGCGCGAGACCTAGTTTCCAAAAAGAGATTCTTCTATTGCGACAATTTATATAGGCATCGTGGTCTACAAGCCAATCTACACCTATGATGGCATCGTAGCCTTCCATGTCAAGGCATACGAGGTTTGCAGGGAGATTATGACCTTCTACCATTACCCCACTATCGGGGTAGTGGGTTGTAAGTTTAGTTCCGGGACCTAAGGGTGTGGTGATAGCTAGGTCCGACGGTAGAGGAATTGATGAAACTGGCAAGGTTTTTACAAAAGTAGTAGATATAAAGGAATGAGAAGCACTAGTATCAAATAACACGAATGTAATATAAGAATAGATTTGAATGGTACCTTCCATTAGCCCATCATCCTTGGGCGCTTCATCATCATCCAGAATAGCGTTGAGACGAGCATGTCGCTTGCATCCACCGCTGGAAGAATTATCTTTAATGAGGGGGCAATCCGGCATGCGGTGCTCCTGACTTCCACATCTTAAGCAAGCGTCGAGACGCTCCCAGCATTCCTCGACCGCATGGCTGAATTTCTCACAAAACGTGCAAGCCGCCATGACATGCTTATCTTCCTCCTTCGCCTTTTTGTTCTTGTGGTAGCCACTACCACTCCCGTTCGGGATCTCTTCTTACTATCACGAGATTTGTAAGGTTCCGTGATACTGAATTTCTCCTTCTTTCCACACCGATCCATCTTTTGGCTAGACTCATCTCCTTTACCTTTGAGTTTCTCGACCATCTCCACGGTCCTTTCATATAGATGGGATCGTTGGAGCATCTCTGCATAGGTCCGAATATTTTGTGAGCCAAGTTGTTGAATGAAGATGGGCCGTAGCCCATCCATGAAATGATTAGCTTTAAGAAGATCCATGCTCACTAAATGTTGAGCATAGGCTGCTAGGCGAGAGAATTATAATTCATACTCTGCCACTGTCATCATGCCTTGATGCAAGGAAGTGAACTCTTTCACCTTCCTCTCCTTAACATGTTCAAAGAAGTATTTTGCTCCGAAGAGTGTGAGAAATCCCTCCCAAGTGTGTGGTGCATCTTAAGGCGGTGCCGGAATAGATTTTCACCAAGTACGTGCATCCTTGTTGAGTTGGAACGTGACGAGAGGAACCTTCTCTTGGTCGGCACATTGCATGACCTCGAATATATGGTTCATTTCATCTATCCAGTTTTCTGCTTCATCTAGATTAAAAGAGCCAGAAAACCATGGAGGATTTAGACTTCAAAAATTCTGATGTTAGTCGCCGGCACCAGCCCTCGCGCCAGCTTGGGCCATATTCTGGAGTGCTTGGGTAAGACCTGCAACAGTCTGTTGCATCCCATCCCAGTCAACACGGTGTGCCATCGTGAAAATAAGGTACCTGAGAGGATAATCAATTAGTTAATTCCAATGGAATTAATATAATTACTTTAGATAAAATTTCTAATTTACTATCTCATTTCGGCTCTACCCAATCTCACATGGGTAGGGAATTCCTTCTTAGTTCATAGGTGTGGGTCCTTATCCTTAGACTTAGCCTATGACATTCTCCTAGGGATAAGTAAGTCCTAAGACCTATGCTCTGATACCACTTTAACTGTCACGCCCCGAGACATATGTACAGCAGAAGTAATATCGGGGAACGTGAACAGCCAGCTAGTACGCCTCAAGCGAGCAATATAATTCGAGCGCTAACACATTCACACATAAGAAATGAATGCACAATATTTGGGACAAAATCTTTGATTTATTTAAATAGTAATCAAAAGTACATAAGGTCGACTCTTGACTCTTTGACTAACTATACTCAATAAAAATGGAAAATTACATAGCGACTCTTGACTATCAACTAATGACAATCTAAGGCTTCGCTCCTTCTTTAATCACTCTTGGATCCATCACTTGAGTAGTCTGAATCTGACCCGCTAGAATTTCCTGAAAAGATTAGAAAAGTAGGGAATGAGCACACATGCCCAGGAGGTATCTTCGTATCAACATGAAGGTAATGCTTAAGTAATTAACATTTTAGCCCTAGAGAGTAAGATAAGTAACGAAAATACGATGAAACACGTGAATAAACCAAAGTAACACAAGTAACAAGATATGATCAAGGTGAGATATGAGAATTCATGTAGATTTGAAATATGATCAAGCAAGAATATAACATGAATGTGATTTGGCCATTCATGAACAAGAATGTACTTGTCATAACCATAAAGGCTATGCACTAGAAAGTAATGTAACAAGAATGTACTTGCAAGCATGTAATTTCACAAGATTACCTCGTGGTTCTTCACCCGTTTATAAAAAAAGTACTCCCGGCGCAATGCGACACCAGTATTCATCATACCCCGTGGTTTATAGTATGTTTCCGGCTATCTGTCGATGGGACTAGAGTTGAGCCCTTGGACACTGCCGTGCCCGCTCTTACATCTTCAAGTTATAAATCAACCTACTTCCACGAGAAATATAAATATGGCCACTAATGTAACCAGTTCAAACAATAGATTCATATTAACATTAATCAAGGTAAGAACGTACCAAATTGGAATTATGAGATCAAGGATGATTTAATAACAAGGTTATGCCATGGAAGAAATTCGGCAACATAACGGTATATTCCTGAACTTCATAATTCATTAATAACTTATTTGAATAAGGTGTTAGGTTATAGATAATCAATAAATCATCTAGGAATTATAGGAAAATCAACCCTTGGGTCAAAAGTCGGGTCAAGAACATTGAAGACACTAGCGATCATGACTGGACCGTTTATAGACCTTAGCAATCAGTTCTGGACTGTTTAATGATAGAGTTGACCCATGAAGAAAGGGAGTGTCGACGTATTGAAATTTTTGGAACCTTGCGGTCATGGCAGGGCCGCTAGACGTCCTTGGCGGTCAGGTAAATGGCCGCTAATAGACTCCTGCGGTCTAATGGATGGCCGCTAAGATCCAAAACCTAGAAAACTTTGGTAAAGTACTTTCTAGACAGTTGGGTTTTAAGGGTGCAACCAGCTCAGCATCCTAGAGAGAATCCCAAACTCGCAGAGTCTTATGGAGGCCTTGAAACAAGATCACCTAGTCCGGTGGAAGGAATATCCAACGGAGAGTATCACAAGTCCAAGATTGTGTGCTTAGGTGCAAAGTGTATCTAATGACATCGTATCGGAATACGTGCCATGTACTTAAGAAAAAGACTCTAAGATGAGAGTGAGATCATGAAAGACATCGATCAAAACATCACTACAAAGTCCATGAATCTTATGAAATTATGATCATTAATACAAGAGTATAGGTTTTGGCATCAAAGTAACATAAGTTTAAAATAAGTATTTAAACTGTGTAAAACATGCAATCTATCAAGGATGGTGCATAATATAACCAATATTACGAATATAAAGTCAAAACTAGGAATAAGACCTCATTAACTAGGCTTAACATATAGTCAATAGGGTCAATGTGTCATCTGTTTAGAGTTAACAAAGTGCAGATTATAGAAATCGATTAGCGATCATCGGATGGCCGCTTAATAGGGCTTAGCGGTCTGTCGCAAGGCCACTAGGTACCTCTGGCGGTCATAGAAAGACTGTTTCTTTCTGTCTGTGGCAAACAATATAAAACCCGAAGAGTAGGTCAAGTCTAAGGCAAATAGGTGCATAGAAAAATATGTCAGTAGGTAAATAAGGCACGATGCAACTATATTAAAATATGGAGATGCATGGGTTGCATGAATCAAGCCAAGAATATTTAATTTTCCTATTAAGGGCAAGGTTCATGCATGCTATGTTAACCCTATATGCACAGTCATAATAAAACATCAAATTCATCACGTACAATCAATGAAAATAGTAGGGAACAGAGGGCTTTTGTTCCTAACATGTTAATTTAGCCTTTTCATGAGATAACCTACCTTTGATTCGATCCCTACACTTTGGATTTCTGACTAGAAGTAGACCCTAGTTCCTGCACATCCTGTGTCATACCAGTAACTTCCCATCATTCTATCCCTTGATCCTCTTGACCTAAATCCATGAAAGTTGGAGGGTAGGTAGAGGATACAAAGGGTAACAAAAAGTTTTAACGGACCAACTTGAACTAACCTCGTTTAGGGCTTCTAATCTATTGATTTTTACTAGACCGATGCTCTGGTTCATGTGCAGACTGCAGTGAACTAGCAACTTTCAGATACTCTATCTCTCCAACGGCCGTGTCTTCTAGCATGAAAATTGGAAGTGTGTTAGATAAAACTAAGAAGAATATAAAGTTCTAAAGAACCAACCTGAGATAGGGTTTCCTTACCTTCGAAATACACGAGCCAACATAAGGGTTCGTATGAGTCGAAGTTAGGGTCTATTTATAGGGTTCACCTAGGTTTTAAGGGATTAGATCAAACCTAGAGTCCTAAATTGGAGTAGAGTTTGTTGGGACGCTAAAGGGTGATCTAGAGGGGGGTGAATAGAACAATCACCCGTTAAAAAATTACTGCAGCAGAATCAAATGCGGAATGAAAACTTCTACTGAACAGATAGTGGGCACAATGCGAATGCCACCCAGAACAGATGAAGAACCGTCCTAAGCATACATCTACTGTGCGAAGATAGAAATATAGAAGCTAGGCAAACCACAAAACAATCACATAGTAGACAAAGGCTTTTAGGTGGTTCGGTCCTCCAGACCTACATCTACCCCACACTCAACCCGAGTGTGGCTTACTGCTGACTCAGCTTGAATAGTTGGGCATCACAGCTTGCCTTACAACCGCTGGGCAACACAGCTTGTCGTCCAAGGAATCCTCCTCGCCCCGCTGAGCAACACAGCTTGCTGTCCAGTGGAATCCTCCACTGCAAACCGCTGGGCAATACAGCTTAGCCGTCCAGAGGCAGCACCTCTGCAATCCGCTGACTAACAGCTTGAAGAAGATGTAAAATAGAAAATAGAAAATGGAAATAAACAGCAATCTGAAAGCTGTAAACAATGAAGCACGATGTGGCTCTTAAAGAGCTGGATGGCCTGGATTTGATCCACGGTCCATCAAGAACAGATCTCCCTCGATCTCACTCTCTTTCTTCACTCTCTCTCTTCTTCTTCTTCACACTCTGCTCGAGCTCTCTATCTCTTTCTCCTTCTTCTTTCTCTTCTTCTTCTTCACACTTCTTTCACTCTCTACTCTTCTCTTCTTTTCTTCTGCTGGATCGTGGAAGCTCTCTCTCCTTTTTCTCTTATTCTTCTCTCAGCTTCTGCTCCCTGGCTTCGATCACGATCAACCTCCATCTGAAGACGAAGGCTCTATTATATACCAGCAGCAGCAGCAGGGCGCGTGTGGCTTCCACAGTTCCCGCCCTAAGAATTCGGACCACGTGGCAGCATCCAGCAGGCTGTCAGTACACGTGTCCTCATCTGGGCACTCTCCTTATCCTCGGATCACGTGCCCAGCACCAGTACGCTCAGCAACTGGAGTTAGATGGCGTCAACCCACTTGCTCCAAGGAGTTGACGCAGCCTTCAGAGATACTTTATCAGCAAAGCTCAAGTCTGCTGCGTTGACGCTTCCAACCCGCAGCGTTGACGCATCAGAGTAATCCAGTAAGCTTCTTTCTTGATTGTTTGAACTACAGCGTCCACGCCACTTGATCAAGGCGTTGACGCATTGGTGTCCAGTGATCAATGTCTTCAGTATATAGGCGTGTTGCGTCGACGCTGCTAGCCCATAGCGTTGACGCAGTGGTGTTCCAGCAGCTAATACTTTAGCTTGTTTGCTTGCTACGTGGACGCTACCAGGCCGTGGCGTTGACGCAGTGATGTGTTCCAGCAGCTAATACTTCTACTAGTATACTTGCCGCGTGGACGCTGTGGTCATTCTGCGTTAACCCTGCACACACAAAAATCTTATAATCATATCATAGAACAAGTGGTTATTTAAATCACATAACACTGAGTGTATATATTCTGAAACAGCAAATGGGCAAGTATGTACACTGAGAGAGTGTAGAGACTTGGAAGTCTTCTTGTGAGCTCAGTGTATATACTTCCCAATGACTAGACTTCAGAGATGAAGACCAAAGTGCAGACATCACGCTAGTACAGACTTGATCAAGAAACTGGCTGTACAGACTTCAACATAGCTGCGATGTACAGGCTTTGACAAAGCAGCATTGTACATACTTGAAAGTTCAAGGCCACGATGTATAGACTTTCAATGAGGAAGCATTGTGTAGACTTGAGAGGTCTAAGCCAGTGTACAGACTCTGCCTCAACAATGAAAGGGCAACACAGATGTACAGAGTTGGCCAAGCACTTGAAGATAGGATGTACAGACTTGAAACTTAATGCAAAGGCCAATGTACAGACTTCTAAATGCTGATGCGTTGTATAGACGTTCATGAGACGCTAACAGAGACGGACGGATGCATATACTTGAACTTGAATGCATGAACAGTCTGTATAGACTTCACCTAGACACTGCATAACACTATGATGCAATGTACAGACTTTACTGAACAGGATGTGCAGACTTTGGCTGTACAGACTTTGAAAGCTTGGCGGAGGATGTACAGACTTGAAGTGTGAAGAGCATTGTATAGAGTTGGTGAAATGAAGTCCAGTGTACAGACTTGCACAAGCGAGCTACAGTGCCAATGTGTAGACTTCACGCTGTACAGACTTTCCAAAGAGAACTTAACGCTGTACAGACTTGAGGCTTTGAACGTTGAAGGCACAAGACGATGTGCAGACTCAGATACTAGACCAATGTATGAAGCAAAGCAAGAGCTCTTTCAAAGCGATTTTAATGCATCAACGCATTGAGTCCACTGCGTCGACGCACCAGTTGACACATTTTATAGACCAGCTCTGGGACAGACCAGTGAGTTGACGCAATAATCCCATGCGTCAACGCATCATGCAATACTCATGCAAACTCATGCATTCAATGCTGTATATCAGACACAGTCCTATGCAATCAAATCAACAGCCTTATTCAAAACACAATATCATAATGCACTGACTGTGTTGCAATCATCAAAACAAATCAGCATGTTATCATCAAAACACAATGCACATGCTTGTGCCTAAGAGGCACAACATTTTCCACCTTTTTGATGATGGCAACACAATGTGACAGTGAGTCACACACAAGAATTTCTCCCCCTTTGACATGATCAAAAAGAGAAAAAAAATTGTAAAAATAAGAGTGCAAAGTGCATTATGCATGCAAATTCCTCTCGAACATTCTCCCCCTGAATGTAAGACTCCCCTGAATTATTTCTCCCCCTAAATAAATGCTCCCCCTTTGAGAAGGAATATGAACAGATAAACAAGGTAGAGAAGGTAGGAGGGTCACTTGACAACAGCTGAATCATAGGTTCAGAAGGGAAGCATGATTATAAACAACTGTTAAAGTATAAGAATCAGCAGCATACAATTTTGACAAAAATTCAGGTTTAACAGTGATAAATCTTAGAGTAAAACATTTGACCCCTGAACAAGAGTTTATAGATTCCATTTATAGCAATGAATCTAGGGCACATGGTATTAATAGATAAGTCAGAAATAATACCCTTTTGTGATTAAACAAGGAAATTCAAGAGAGGCAACTTGAACATGTATTGATAAAAATAATTTTCACTCATTGACTTTTGATTTTTCGAAAGGTTACAGCAGTTTGATTTTCATTTTTGAATTTCAGAACCTGAACTAAGTTAATAGATCAGTGGCATTTATGCTGTTGACATTAGGTGTACACCTTGATCAGAGGCAGGTACCACCAGTTACTAGGCATAAACTACTAGACCTATTTCAGATCAAAACCTAGAAAGAGTAGTCTTCACTTTTGACATTAAGGGTACACCTTGATTAGAGGCCAGTACCCTCAGTTACTTGGTGAGGACTCCCCCTATAGATTTGACCCTTTGAACAGAGATATTCTGAAGCACTTCATGACTATGAATTCTCCTGCTTCATTGGAGGAGATCACAATTTCTTAGTGCAGTCAGCCATTGCTCTGTCACTGTGTTCAGTTCTTAACATTAATGATCTTATTTATTGCTGCCCTTAATTCTTTTAGAGTGATTGTTTAAAAAATCAGTACATACTCTTATTAGCCTGTTTTAGACATATCCAGTTCAACACATTTAGGCATTACAAAACCTTTTTCTATTTTAGCCATGAGACAAAGATTAAGAGCTATAAAAGTTTTCTTTTATCTCAAATTCTAAAGTGCAGACACTTAACTTTCCAATTTATAAAGGTTAAACCTTTAGTTCCTTTCAATTTGTAAGAGTGATTCTTATAAAAGAACAATTGAGATAATCACAACTCAATGTACTAAACCAGATACAGAGCAGTTGTTCAGTGAAGGTTAGGGAAATGATAGCAATAGGCATTGAGTTCCAGGAGCATCTGATGTCAAAAGATATGAAAAAACTAAATGGGGACAATGAGGAGTAGCAAGGATTCAATGAATTGAACTAAACTATCAGCTCCCCCTTGACAACATGATGCAAGGGATATGCTATGCAACACACTGTTCTACATGCAGACTATGCACCAATGATATATGAGGCAAGTATGCACTCAATTCAAGTTTATGCATCCAAATTCAGTTCAACATATAGCAAGAGAAGAGCATCAGATATGCAGACTGATCAGCTAGACAAGAATAGAATATCAGACATCAAACAATCAAATCAACATGACTTTCTCAATTCAGTTCTGAAGGTAAATCACTTACCTGCTTTACCAGATTGATTTATTTTTACCCTTGGTGTTGCACCAGATATTTTGACAAGGCCTCCAATTTCTTTCAGCTCTTAGGATTTTGGCCCTGTCTCTTGTCATATGCCTGAAGTAGCTATTTATGTTTCATCAGTTTGTTCCCGGCTACCAGACATACCTGCAAACACACTTAAGGAGCAGGTTTTGGAACCCAAGATATTTTGGGCTCCAAGACAAAACCAGATACTTGAGAGTGAAAACAAGACAACAGCTGTTTAGGGATCCACATTTGTGTAAAGATGGAAGGTTTAGTGGATTCTACAGCTTGAGAGTTCTTTTGGTTATTTTTCGTTTTCTCAGCACCAACAGGTTTAGTTTTCTTTTTCTGGTGCTTTGATGGTTGTTGTGTAGTCCTGGCATTCATTTTATTAAAAACATTTTTGTTTTTCTGCCAGTGCCTTGGCCAATGAATGTACTGAAGGTTATGGCCCAAATTGGTCCTAGGCTGACCAAAAAACCTTTGGTGACTAGGACTCCATGTCCTAAACTGACTATCCCATCTCCTAGCTGGCTGAGGTCTATATGGCTGATACCAAGTGGGGAAATTCTGATACCCGAACCTCATGTGTACAGGGTTCCACCCAAGCCTATTAAGTGGTTGAGGATGAAAGTTATGATAGACTTGGGCTCTAGGGAAATAGGGATGAGCAAATGGGTTCCTAGCTGCACTTGGTCTCCCTGCCACCTTTGACCCTCTAGGTTTCTGAACTGACTTATATTGGGTCTTTTTCTGAGCAGTTGATGGTGATGGAGACTTAGCAGCCTTGGGCTGGGGTTTTGATGTGCTAGCTGGCTGACCCCTAGCCTTGGACTTATCCTTGGAAGAAGAGCATGCAGCTCTAGGCTCTACAACTTTCTGCTTTCCCTTGTCCTTAGCATTGGACACTTTTGATTTAACATTATTGAAGGCAAATTTTTCATTGACCATTTTTATGAGTGGTCCTCTATTCTTTTCTCCCACACATGAAATGGTTTTCAATTCAAAGCTCTCTTTAGCTGAGGGATTAAAACCAAGACCCTCCTTTCTGAAATTAACTTTTGACCCTAGCAAGGCATTTAGATTTTCAGTTCCTTGGGTCATGCTTTCAATGATTTTCATTTTGTCAGAATTTTCATTTTCCAGATTTTCAATAGTTTTCTTTAATTCAGCATTCACTGACAAAACAGCTTCATATTTTTCATTTGAAGTCTTTATTTCATTTTCAGACTTCTGAATTTTCAATTTCAACTCATCAACAACATTTTTCAGCAAATTATTTTCTTTCCTACAATCAATCACAACATGCTTTAATTCATCAAAATCAGAACATGCATTTTTCAATTTGTCATTCTCTGATTGTAAGCATGCAACTATATCAGAAAGAGATTTATCATTAACCAGAGAGTTCATTTTCTTCTTTAAGAGTCTGTTTTCCTTCTTAATATCATTAGCTTTATCTAACAGGTCTCCATAAGCATCTGCCCAATCAGAAATAGTGTAATGTTCGAAAAGGGATGATACCTGATCAGACTCTTCTTCTTCATCTCCATTTCTAGCCATCAAGCAGATGTCCTTTTCTGATTTTCCACTATCTGAGGAAGTGCTCAGCGTGCCTTCTTCCTCATCACTCCATGTACTGACCATGGCCTTTCCCTTTGGCGCCTTCTTCCATGGTCTTCCTTTCATTTTCTGTAACTCTGGACAATCAGCCTTCATATGACCTGTCTTCCTGCAATGATAACAAGCATTAACATCAGATTTTTCAGCAGGGTTAAATTTATACCTGTTTTGCTTCCTGCTGTGGTATTTTCTATAGAGATTCTTCCCTTCTCTTCTAAGAAATCTACTGAACTCTTTTGTGATCATAGCTATTTCATCCTTTTCAAGATCTGATCCAGATGAATTCCGATCACTGGATGATCCAATGCTGCTGGACTGTTTTGAGCAGCCATGCTTGGCCTTCAGAGCAATAGGCTTCCTGTTTTCAAGCTCTTCAGCTTGTAGTAAATTCATCTCGTACGCCATCAAGGAACCTATCAGCTCATTGGGTTTCATCTTTTGTAGATCTTTTGACTCCTCAACCACAGTTGCTTTGGTATGCCATATAGGAGTCAACGATCGAAGGATCTTCCTTACAACTTCATGATCAGTATAACTCTTTCCCAGATTTCTTAGACCATTTGTGATGATGGTCAGACGAGCATACATTTCGGTCACTGTCTCACCAGGCTTCATCCGAAATGCTTCATACTTTGACACTAGCATATTTGCCCTCGTCTCTCTCACTTCAGATGTTCCCTCATAGATAACTTCGAGGGTATCCCACATCTCCTTCGCTGTCTTGCAGGATGACACTCTGTCAAATTCAGTGGGATGGAGTGCACACTGAATGGCGTTGATAGCGCTCCAATTCAGAGTAGATTTCCGGACTTCTTCTCTTGTCCATAATTCCTCATTCTCATGTAGCTCATAAGGACCTTTGCTCACAATTTTCCATACCTCGTAATCTTTGGCTCTGAGGAAGACCTGCATCCGGTTCTTCCAATATGGGAAGTTGGAACCATCGAAGAATGGTGGCTTCGTAGTGGACTGACCCTCTGCTGTTAGCCCTCTAGCATCCATGGCCGATCCTCTTTAGGATGTTAGTCCTGCACAAAGAGTTAGGCTCTGATACCAATTGTTGGGACGCTAAAGGGTGATCTAGAGGGGGGTGAATAGATCAATCACCCGTTAAAAAATTACTGCAGCAGAATCAAATGCGGAATGAAAACTTCTACTGAACAGATAGTGGGCACAATGCGAATGCCACCCAGAACAGATGAAGAACCGTCCTAAGCATACATCTACTGTGCGAAGATAGAAATATAGAAGCTAGGCAAACCACAAAACAATCACACAGTAGACAAAGGCTTTTAGGTGGTTCGGTCCTCCAGACCTACATCCACCCCACACTCAACCCGAGTGTGGCTTACTGCTGACTCACAGCTTGAACAGCTGGGCATCACAGCTTGCCTTACAACCGCTGGGCAACACAGCTTGCCGTCCGAGGAATCCTCCTCGCCCCGCTGAGCAACACAGCTTGCTGTCCAGTGGAATCCTCCACTGCAAACCGCTGGGCAATACAGCTTAGCCGTCCAGAGGCAGCACCTCTGCAATCCGCTGACTAACAGCTTGAAGAAGATGTAAAATAGAAAACAGAAAATGGAAATAAACAGCAATCTGAAAGCTGTAAACAATGAAGCACGATGTGGCTCTTAAAGAGCTGGATGGCCTGGATTTGATCCACGGTCCATCAAGAACAGATCTCCCTCGATCTCACTCTCTTTCTTCACTCTCTCTCTTCTTCTTCTTCACACTCTGCTCGAGCTCTCTATCTCTTTCTCCTTCTTCTTTCTCTTCTTCTTCTTCACACTTCTTTCACTCTCTACTCTTCTCTTCTTTTCTTCTGCTGGATCGTGGAAGCTCTCTCTCCTTTTTCTCTTATTCTTCTCTCAGCTTCTGCTCCCTGGCTTCGATCACGATCAACCTCCATCTGAAGACGAAGGCTCTATTATATACCAGCAGCAGCAGCAGCAGGGCGCGTGTGGCTTCCACAGTTCCCGCCCTAAGAATTCGGACCACGTGGCAGCATCCAGCAGGCTGTCAGTACACGTGTCCTCATCTGGGCACTCTCCTTATCCTCGGATCACGTGCCCAGCACCAGTACGCTCAGCAACTGGAGTTAGATGGCGTCAACCCACTTGCTCCAAGGAGTTGACGCAGCCTTCAGAGATACTTTATCAGCAAAGCTCAAGTCTGCTGCGTTGACGCTTCCAACCCGCAGCGTTGACGCATCAGAGTAATCCAGTAAGCTTCTTTCTTGATTGTTTGAACTACAGCGTCCACGCCACTTGATCAAGGCGTTGACGCATTGGTGTCCAGTGATCAATGTCTTCAGTATATAGGCGTGCTGCGTCGACGCTGCTAGCCCATAGCGTTGACGCAGTGGTGTTCCAGCAGCTAATACTTTAGCTTGTTTGCTTGCTGCGTGGACGCTACCAGGCCGTGGCGTTGACGCAGTGATGTGTTCCAGCAGCTAATACTTCTACTAGTATACTTGCTGCGTGGACGCTGTGGTCATTCTGCGTTAACCCTGCACACACAAAAATCTTATAATCATATCATAGAACAAGTGGTTATTTAAATCATATAACACTGAGTGTATATATTCTGAAACAGCAAATGGGCAAGTATGTACACTGAGAGAGTGTAGAGACTTGGAAGTCTTCTTGTGAGCTCAGTGTATATACTTCCCAATGACTAGACTTCAGGAGATGAAGACCAAAGTGCAGACATCACGCTAGTACAGACTTGATCAAGAAACTGGCTGTACAGACTTCAACATAGCTGCGATGTACAGGCTTTGACAAAGCAGCATTGTACATACTTGAAAGTTCAAGGCCACGATGTATAGACTTTCAATGAGGAAGCATTGTGTAGACTTGAGAGGTCTAAGCCAGTGTACAGACTCTGCCTCAACAATGAAAGGGCAACACGGATGTACAGAGTTGGCCAAACACTTGAAGATAGGCTGTACAGACTTGAAACTTAATGCAAAGGCCAATGTACAGACTTCTAAATGCTGATGCATTGTATAGACATTCATGAGACGCTAACAGAGACGGACGGATGCGTATACTTGAATTTGAATGCATGAACAGTCTGTATAGACTTCACCTAGACACTGCATAACACTATGATGCAATGTACAGACTTAACTGAACAAGATGTGCAGACTTTGGCTGTACAGACTTTGAAAGCTTGGCGGAGGATGTACAGACTTGAAGTGTGAAGACCATTGTATAGAGTCGGTGAAATGAAGTCCAGTGTACAGACTTGCACAAGCGAGCTACAGTGCCAATGTGTAGACTTCACGTTGTACAGACTTTCTAAAGAGAACTTAACGTTGTATAGACTTGAGGCTTTGAACGTTGAAGGCACAAGATGATGTGCAGACTCAGATACTAGACCAATGTATGAAGCAAAGCAAGAGCTCTTTCAAAGCGATTCCAATGCGTCAACGCATTGAGTCCACTGCGTCGACGCACCAGTTGACACATTTTATAGACCAGCTCTGAGACAGACCAGTGAGTTGACGCAATGATCCCATGCGTCAACGCATCATGCAATACTCATGCAAACTCATGCATTCAATGCTGTATATCAGACACAGTCCTATGCAATCAAATCAGTAGCCTTATTCAAAACACAATATCATAATGCACTGACTGTGTTGCAATCATCAAAACAAATCAGCATGCTATCATCAAAACACAATGCACATGCTTGTGCCTAAGAGGCACAACAGAGTTAATCCCTAGAGAGTTCTAGAGAGTCTTCCACGCCATGTAGCTTCGATCTAAGGTGATTTGGTCATCAAAGATCCAAGCTTTTCAAATTTCTACGATTCACGGAACTAGGGTCACTTAGCGGTCATAGTCGGACCGCTAGGGTGTACTTGGCAGTCTCGCGATAGACCGCCAGGCGGCGCATAATCCAAAAAATTTGGATTTTTTTATTATCTCTCGTTTATCCTCCAATTGGTGTATATATCCTATTTTAAATTTATAAATTATCTAATTTACGTTTCTATTAATGGACTTGGGCCTAAAGGTCTTGGAATTAAGTCTTTGAGCTTATTTGAGTTGAGGGCCTTTAAATGGATTCAATAAATCCTTATTTCTTCTTAATAGCCTATTAAGCCCTTTTAAATTGCTTAGTAATTATATTTTAATCCTAAAAAATTATTAGAAAGTTCTCAGGCGTTACACTCCTCCTGACTCCACCTCTAAGGGATCCTCGTCACAAGAGGTCCCGTAATCCACCTGTTCCTCTGAAGATGAACTCTCTGATGAGCCTGCCACCTCTGTAACCGACCTCTGCAAACATGTTGAGCTGTCCAGGTCCGCTTCTGACAAACTTCTCTTTGCTGCAAGAGCAGCCAACCGCTCCGAGGAGCGTCGACTCGGCAATGCACACTAAGTATGAGTGCTAGAGGGAGGGTCCCCAACAAGAACAGAGGGGCCAACACCTGCTCGACAGAATAAATTGGTGAAGATAGATAATCCATCAGGGATTTCAGAGAATAATGATGGAGTACCTTGACCCTCGTGGCTAGGGGTCGGCGAAGGCAAATCTCCTTCTGCCGGGAGGGAAATGGCTGTAACACCTCTCTCCTCTTCGGCTCCGCTAGTGACGGCGACCTCCTCTTTGGCTGAAGTAGATTCGGGCACCGAAACTAAGATGGAAAAGTGAAGATTACCCCTTGGCTAGCACAAGATGGCAAAACGAAAGGGTCATACCTGTAGCGAGACGTTCTTGTGTCCCCGAAGCCTCAAACCCCTAAAACGTCGGTATCCTCGGAAGTGGCACCGTAGGTTCTGCTGTTCCGGTCTCCTTCTGCTTTATACCCTCTATTTGAGCCTTCTTAGCTTGAGTCACAACCTCTTTGAGGGGAGGCCTTTCTCGTTTCCTTGAGCCACCAGCTGACAGAGGGGTGGTCGTTGGTGCAGCGGCCGGGGCCTCGAAGTAGCTCAATTTTTGGGCTTTCAAGATTAACTTCTGGTATTTCCCAGTTCTCTTGGAGTCGGGATGATCTACATAAATAGCACAGTTGCAAGATTTTTGCATACGCAAAGGTGATATGCCTCGAAGGTAAATAGACATAGATGAATGAATAAGTCAAAGGACGTGTACCTGATGGTCCTGAATATGAAGGCGAAAACGGCCAATAGAACAGTGAAGGCTCCTTGTTGAGGGATGCTACTTCTCGGACTATCCAGCAGGCATCCCCAATTGTCACACACTATTCTAATAGCAAGGCAAGGTCTTCATGGTCACGCGTCGACAAACAATAGTACAACCCAAGGTGGTCCATACCATACCCGTCGGCGTACTTGAAAGCAATGAATCGTGGCCAACTTAAAATTACATCAGCTTTATCACTTATTGAGAGACTGTGCAGCCGTAGCAATACAAACAACCATGAGGTTTGCCTATAGAATGTCGGCTGCATGTCGCCCTTTGTATTAAAAGTCCTATAGGGACAATGCATATCCGCTTCTTGACGCCATGGGACGGGAGAGGGGATCGGCTCTTCTACAGGCAAAGGGAACTGGTGAACTGCAAGCCTCTCACTCCCAATCCGGCACAAGCCTACGAAAATCTTCAAAAACTCATCCTTATTCATGGGTGGCAACTCGGGTTGAGGCCTTGGCGAGCTGCGCTTGGAAGCCTTCCAGGCCACCAGATACGCTTCCACTTCTATGTCCTTCTTAAATTTCAACCTCCTTAGGTGCACCAGATCGATCTCAAGCACCGGAGATGACTGGGCGTTCAAGAATTTGAGCTATGCTGTGTCCCAGCAATCATTTTGGGATGTCCGAAAGAAGTCGGTTTGGGAATTCCACCACTTGATATATTCTGGTGTCACGCGAGGAAAACGCGTAGGGGTGGGCACCTTGAATGAAGCAGTTTCCCTTCGACAAAAATAGTCCCACCAAGTGCAAGCTTCCTCCACTGTTGCCGACCCCAACCATACTCGGTTCTCCAATGGAAATTGTGCCGAAGATGGAGGAATGTGTTGGTCGTAGCCAAAATTCCTGCCAAAATGAAAGGGATAATATGGCTCTAAATAAGTGGTCCCTCCCTTTCGAAAAACCAAAACACTGGGCCTGATAGATAAAACCCAATCCACCAGCTCTTGCTTTAAAGAAGGCCGTGTACAGATCTCGCCAGAAATGGGGTGGGTATAATCCTCAACCGCTCTAAATCTACATTCCCGCAGCCGATTCACCAACGGACTGGAGTGCGCAACTAAGCTCTAGAAGTGTAAAGCACCTGGGGCGTTCATGGGCACCTTCGTCAGTTGTCCCTTGATGGAGAATAGCTGGTCTGTGGGCTGATTCGGCTCCACGCTGGCAAACTCCAACATTCTCGGGAATTAGCTGGATGTTTGCAATGTTCGAGGAGCGAACTCAGGAAATAAAGTGCACACTCAGGCGTTAAGGAAATGCATAGAACCCACGGTCAACAAATTTCTCAGGAGACGTGAATGATGAAGGTCTCCCAACATCTTGAAAATCAAGCACAAAGCCACCGGGCAGAGGGACAACTTTACTCCTCACGCCGTAAGACACGTCAGATATATAGCATCGGTGCGAATTTGATGTGACACGACCCCTCGGACCTAGAATTGCAAGCAACACAACAATTTTGGCAACGTGACACAAGCGGATTCACTCGCGTTGGCACACTCGGGTCCGTAGGAGGACCAGCGATGACGGTGAGGGTCCGAGGTTGGACCTCAATGTTCCAAGGGTATGGCCAGCTAAGGATGGACCCCAATGGGCCAGGGATGCCCCAATTCAGTGGGCGGCCAGCACGCCAAGGGCGTGGGATGTAGTGGTTCTCTCTCAACTCGCTCCGCGGTGGCACTCAAATCGATGATATTTTGAGATCGGGCGCTCACTCACCGACCGACGGCACTAAGCAGTAATACTAAACAAGCAAAGCAATTCCAGTAGAGTAGGGCAACCCGAGGCTCACCTGATCGGTGTGAAGACACCGATCCCGGTCGGAGACGAGGGCGAGCGGGGAAGTGTGGAATCCTCGCACACTGCGCCGATGAAGCTTGACCTGTTTAAAGATTACAATCACTACACCTCACACAGGAGGGTGGACTTGGGGTGGGGATTTTTGTATTACAAGTCAAACACTACCTCCGCACAGGGAGGGGCGCTAAGCCGGCCAGGCGGGGAGGGGAGATAAGCTCGATCGCGCCGACGGAGCACCCGGCCGAATCTGCCCGGGTCTGGGACAGCAAGACAAGGGGTCGATGTAGTCGCCGCTGTGAGCTCCCCTGGACTCAGAACTTGATGAGACTTGCGCCAAAATGTTTCTGACATACCCAGGTACAACTGTGATTTTTAGTGGGTGGTCCCGAGGTCTTCGCTGGCAAGGACGGGCTCTGGCACAGGTCCCTTGCGTGCAGAAGCAGACTGTTCCCAGGGACAGCAGCGGATGGCCGAAGTCACCACGACAGCTCCTGAAGTCTGAATGAGACGGGACCAAGTCGAGGACGTCTTTGGTTGAGTCTTCTTCGAGCAGCAACCAAGAACAGCACCATAGGATGTCGGGGCGGTGAGGAGGAGTCCGTTGAGTGAGGCACTATCGGGGCAGGACCTAAACAAACTGTCTGCGCGCCCGGGAGTGAAAAAAAAGGGAAAGGCACTTCTTGATGCCGAACGGGATGCCGCTTGTTGGTGGTGGTGGAAACCTCATGGTTGCAGCTCTCGGCCAAGTGGAACCTCCAGAAGTTGAAGGATGTGGCCGTGGTGGAGGTTCGAACAGCGTGGCAGAATCTGGGCGCAGCAACTACCTGATATGAACAGTGACTTGCAGAAGCTACACCGGCCGCTCCCGACCTCTGAATCATGAGCCGTTGGAGTTTCTGGAATCGTGGTTGAGTCTAATTCGCAGTGAAATGAACGGGGAAGCCGGATGAGGTCGGAGGAGACCGGGGGACCCAAAAAGGTGCTGACAGGTCGAAGCAGACTTGGGGAAGCAGCTTGGAGCAGTCGGAGGAGAAACTCTATAACTCTGTCTCACGGAACCTGAACGTAGTTCCGCTTCCTGATCCTGGAAGAGGACAGGACGTGGAAGAACTTTGATGAAGAGGCCTCGGCTTGGTTCTGCTAGGGTTGGCCGTGGCACAGCTTCAAAGCCGGTTCTGGTACTCTGCAGGGGGAGCCCAGCGCAGTCAGGGGAGAATGGCTCTCCCGGACAGCCCCGAACTCGGAATGGGATGAGATCATCTCGCTTGCGACGAAGACTCGCAGAACTTTCCGTCGATGTAGGCCACGCCCCCAGGAGCTTCGGGAAGAGGTCGTGGGCAGCACTGCAACTGGCGGCTGTTCTGCAGGTCTTCAGCTGTATGCAAATGAGAAGGGGGAAAAGGGTGGAGGGGTGGTTCCTTTGGTGGAAGGAGAGGGGAAATGGTTGCTTTGGTGATGGGGAATGGTTGGGAGGTGGCAAGGGGAGGTGAGGGAGGAAGGAGGGGTGGAGCTAGCAGGGGAGGGGGGGTGATTGCGCAAATGGTCAAGGGGGGGTGGAGGTGGGGAGATGGGGGCGCAAGTGGCTTGGGGAAATGGGGAGGGTTCCCTTCAATTTGGGTGGAGGATTAATGGAGGTGCTAATGGGGGCCTAGGGAAGGGGAAGAGTTGCTTTGGGAAGGGGAAAGGGTGTCTAGGAGAATGGATTCTCCCTTGGGAATGTGAAGGGGTTGTATGGGGAAGGGGAAAGGTTGCTTGGGAAGGGGGAGAGGTGCCTAGGAGAAAGGGGTTCCACCTAGGGGTTGGAGGGGGAGTAAATGGAAGGTATGGGGAAGGGGGAGGGGTCTTAAATAGAGGTGAATAGGGAGGAGAGAGAGTGAATTTCGAATTTGGAGTGGGGAGGAGAGAGAATGGGGTTCGCCCCCTTTAGTGAGAGAGAGAAGAAGAGAGAGAGAGAGCTAGAGAGAGAGAGATGCACAAATGCCTTGGCAAATTTTTACTCAAATATTCATTAGCTTACAAATGAGGTATTGGGGTCTTATTTATAGGAATCCCACAATTACACATAAGTCCCTGACTCTTGGACTAATAACACTAAACCAAGGGGAAGGGGGCGCCCCTAGGCCTAGCCCATATAATTGGGCCCAATAACACACATCATGACTTAAGACTTAGGTAAATAGCTACCTCACCTAGGTATTGGACTCAAATAAAAGGAAAATTACATGATAAGAAAATGAAAATTACATCATATGACTCGAAATAAAGTGGTGAACACGATGTAGCATGGGTGGCGAGCATCGGGATCCTTGATCAAATGAAATTGCTGGTGATGTCCTCATCATACCCCCGGGGCGCGGAAAACTCGACTCTGTCGAGTATGGTCCCACCAGGGAAGTGGTCCTCTCAAGCAGCTCAGAGTGAGCCTCAACCTCCAAACTCAACCCTGCGTCCGCAACCAGGAGACGGTCCTTCATCCTCTCGAGGCGGCTCAAGCGCACCCTCTTGCTAGCGATGGAACCCTGCTTGCCTAGTATTGCCTCCGTGTGCACATGTCGGACTCTCAGGCTGATTTTTGATGGCTCTCCGAGGGTGTCCCTCTCAAAGGAAGATAAAGGCTCGAGGCACTCACTAGGATGCACCGCCATGCCCATATAGGGTGTCGGATCCGCCACGTGGAAAATGGGGTGAATCCCAAAACCTATTAGTAAGTCCAACCCGATGGCCGGGTTGCCAAAGTCACTCGGAACTTGGGAAGGTCCAAGTCCTCGTGCCCTCGAATTGGAGGTGACCCTAGGGTAGAGCCACTCCAATTCCATCATCACCAGATTGCCTACTTGGAATTCCAAGTGGCGCTTGCGAGCTCTTGCCCGCTCTTTGTGAACCTCACCGCTAGTCAAGAATTGCTTGCGTGTATGCTCATGCCATGTATCATAATGCGGTGAGTGGGTATGAAAGAGGATAGCATGCAAAGGTGGACCGGGGCAACCATAAATTGACCTATCATTCTGTGATGCCATGTGGACCCTGATGAACTTGGGTGGACCGGGGCAGCCACAAGTGGCCCTATCATGCATGGGCTGCATAACAATGGTTGGAGGGCCATGGTATCTGTAGGGAAACCTATCACTCAAAGTGGTGATGAATGCCGGGGGACCCGGACACCCGTAGAGGCTCCTAACATGTATATGATCAATGATGAATTATGGAGGACCAGCACATCCAAATATGAGCCAGTCCTGCATTGGGCCTAAAGTGTGTGTGACATGTATGAGATGACTGGGCTTACTAGCCCTACCAAATGATGCAAAATGTAGTGGCACATGCATTCCCATCAAAATGGCTCCTTCTATGTGTATGGCTTGGTGTGAGAGTTTCCACTCATAGGGGTCAAAGGGGTCTAGGATAATGGAGTGGGCTTGGTCCAATAAGGTTGGATGGGGTAGGGACAGGTTGGTGGTGAGTAAGGTGGGTGGGTATAGGATGGGATCGAAGGGGTCATGGTAAGGGTCACCTAAGGAGAGGAACCCTAGGTCCTTTTGATCCTCACAACCCCTTGATGGCAGATTCTCCTCCTCTAGTAAAGTGATCGGGCCAAAGTTTTTGGTGGGATGGTCGGCCATGAATGGAGGACTAGATGTTCTACCCGAGACAAGCAACTCTAGTTTGTGAATAGCATCGGGCTCGTCGGGTGTAGGGAGGAGTAATAGAAGGTCACTAGTGTAGCAACCCACATTGTAAATGGAGGAGATGGATCCGACACATAGGTGTAGGAGGTCAAGGCTCCTAGGTCGGTCGGTTATTGTAGACATCATGCCAGTTAGCTCCATTTGCCAAACTATACCCTTAAGAAGATCCCCTAATGTTTCCACTTGATAGGATGATTGGATTGTGGTGTGATAGGTGGATAAGGGTACTATGGGAAGGTTTTGTTCCATAGGAGGGCAAACATGGGCCATGAGATCTCTAAATGGGTTCTCCTTTAGCCAACGTAACAGGGGTTCTCCTAAGATGAGCTCGGCCCCTACTAGGGAGGGTGGTGTAAGGTGAAGACCACTATGTGAAGTGTCTTCTTCTTCCTGGACATGGGTGATCTCCATGGCGGGGGTTGGGTCCGGAGTGTTCACCACTATGGGGTCGGGTATGGGTTCTTCTACCAACGAGGTGAGCGGGTCCTCTGAGGGCGAGATGATAATGGTTGGTGTATGGTGTACCTAGGGTGGTGAGTGAGGCCGGACTTGGGTTGGGGTTGGGAGTGGAAGTAGTGGGGGGCTAGGTTTGGGTAGGATAGGAGTGGTAAGTGGAAGGTGGTTTGGGTGAGTAACTTCGGGATTGGGAATGGTGGCTGTCACGGGCCTAGATGGAGGGGTGGACATGGGGTCCACGTGGGTTTGAATGGTGAGGGTGGATTGAGCCATGATGCTTCTCCCACATGGGATGGGAACTTCTCGGCCTAACCCATGATATTGTGACTCGTATTCTTCTTCCCAATCTGGGGAGGCCTCATGTACCTCAATTACAATCTTATCCCTTTGGGGTGTGGGGGTCTTACTCTCCAAGGGAATGGGAAGGTCTTTTGGGGATGGGGTGATGAAGGTTGGGGCATAATGGACCCGGGGTGGTGAAGCTTGGACCCTAAGGGAGGTCTTGGGTTGAGGGAGAGGAGGAGTGGGAGTGCTCCTTGGGTTATGGTTCTCAAGGTAGGAGTGGGGAGGTCGGGGAGTGAAGATCTTCCTAAGCTCAATCTTCATCTCTTCCCATGATTCTATGGGTTCTTGCCGCCAAATCCTTCTTAAGCTCACTATGCGTTCCCACTCCTTCTTGGCTTGTCCCCGAAGTCGCCCTGTGGCCCTGCGGACTCTAGTGTGTCCATAGACCCTAGTCCTATCAAAGTGTTTATTCATGAAGGTTTCCCACCTAACATAATCACTAGGATGTGACCCAACAAAGGTGATACTCTCATCTATAAGGATGTCCGAAAATGGGTGGTCGATCGGACCTTTGTGGAGGGTCGAGTGGGACCAAAGGTAGGTAGCCATGTAGATGAACCGAATGACTCTAAATGCTTATGCGCTCTGATACCAATTTTGATGTGACACGCCTAAGTATGATGATGCTCTGATACCATTTGATGTGACACGACCCCTCGGACCTAGAATTGCAAGCAACACAACGATTTTGGCAACGTGACACAAGCGGATTCACTCGCGTTGGCACACTCGGGTCCGTAGGAGGACCAGCGATGACGGTGAGGGTCCGAGGTTGGACCTCAATGTTCCAAGGGTATGGCCAGCTAAGGATGGACCCCAATGGGCCAGGGATGCCCCAATTCCGTGGGCGGCCAGCACGTCAAGGGCGTGGGATGTGGTGGTTCTCTCTCAACTCGCTCCGTGGTGGCACTCAAATCGATGATATTTTGAGATCGGGCGCTCACTCACCGACCGACGGCACTAAGCAGCAATACTAAACAAGCAAAGCAATTCCAGTAGAGTAGGGCAACCCGAGGCTCACCTGATCGATGTGAAGACACCGATCCCGGTCGGAGACAAGGGCGAGCGGGGAAGTGTGGAATCCTCGCACACTACGCCGATGAAGCTTGACCTGTTTAAAGATTACAATCACTACACCTCACACAGGAGGGTGGACTTGGGGTGGGGATTTTTGTATTACAAGTCAAACACTACCTCTGCACAGGGAGGGGTGCTAAGCCGGCCAGGCGGGGAGGGGAGATAAGCTCGATCGTGCCGACGGAGCACCCGGCCGAATCTGCCCGGGTCTGGGACAGCAAGACAGGGGGTCGATGTAGTCGCCGCTGTGAGCTCCTGGTTGCACTCCTCTTGGTCAGCACTTCTTGCTTAACTAGTATTGCTTCTTAGTGCCGTCGGTCGGTGAGTGAGTGCCCGATCTCAAAATATCATCAATTTGAGTGCCACCGCGGAGCGAGTTGTGAGAGAGCCACTACATCCCACGCCCTTGGCATGCTGGCCGCCCACAGAATTGGGGCATCCCAGGCCTTTAGGGGTTCAATCTCAAGCGAGCCAAACCCTGGAACAGTGAGGTCCCATCCCGGACCCTCTCCACCATCGTCGAGTTGCCTACGGGCACGAGTGTGAGCTACACGGGTGAGTCCACTTGAGTGGGTTCGCCGATCGGTTCGATTGCTTGCAAATCTAGGTCCAAGGTGCATTGGTCAAGTGGCTGCCACCCCCAAGGGGTTTGTGTCACATCAGTTGGTATCAGAGCATCATCATCCTTAGGCGTGTCACATCAGAATTACACTTTCATTACCCTAGGGAAGAGCAAACTCACATAGCCAGTATATTAGGTATGCTGCACAGTGCATAATGGGGTCTACTCCGGCTGGATTCTAGCCGCCCCGCTGCCCCTTCTGCAATGAGGATGGGAGATGGGCTTTTCACCGAGCCTGCTTCCTCAACTTGCTTGGAGCCCGTGCAACGGAAGGAAAGTCTTTGTACTTATGCTCACCCTCGAAGAAATATTGCAGCCATACGCCCATCCTCACTCTTTTCTTCTCTCTTCGAGAGCGAGTGTGAGAGGAAGTGGCTTAAGAAGTGTCACGATGTGACAAGCATAAGGTCCTGTAGACCTTCACCAGATACCGGTAAGCATATCCGGTCAAATAACATCCTTCTCCATTGGTCTGGTCATTCAGCTGATCGGGCCAACTTACCTCTTCACAGGGCTCTCCATCAATTGGGAGGCCGCTTAATTGGGACAGACTCCATAAGTCTAATGAAGTTTCCCCCTCCGCCGTGTAAAAGGTGTTGTACTCGGGACAAAAGACTTCAATCATCCCGTACCAGAGCGCCTTTGAAATGGGATAGCAGTTTCTAGAGGCATAAATACTGTTATATACTCCGACAGTCATCAGAATCGGGCCGTAGTGCTGAAGCACATAGTCTGTGAACTCGACGGCTCGGGCCCGGAAGCCATGGGAGTCGGTGGCCTTCCAACAACAATTTGATGCTTAAATCACACGGCCAAGCAGTCAAGTAGAAATGGCTCTTCACAGAATCACCACTTCTGCGGGGCCATGAAGAAGCCGAATGCTGGTTTCTCCCTGTGTACATTACCGACTGATAGATCCCACTTGGCCGGGGTAAACACGGGAGCTCTCGTCAGCATGCCCTCTGCTGGAGTCAACTCTAATACTCCAGTAACAGCATCCCACTTCCGAGGCTCCCCGGAGAAATATATGGGCTCGCCCCTCACCACCAAATATACCAGGATATCTTAGCCTAAGAGGATACTCTGTTCATCTACTCAAACCAGATGGACATTCCTCCTACCGAGGAGAATACAGGCATGAAGAAAAGCAAGTAGGTGCTTGTCTTTTGGATAGTCTGCTCTATAGCTCCAGCTACGGTCAAATTGAAAATGGCTGCTATCTGAAAGGACCAGCAGTCCAGAATCCATGGTGTCTATCATTGAATCTAAGGAGTTAGCCACCGCAGTAAGGTGATCTCATCCTCTATCGAGCAGATTAATATTCCTCCAAGTAATAGTCGGCCTTATCGACCCTCCAAACGGGTCACCTGCCTCCTGCGCAGTCGAGGAGGGCGCTGCTGAAACCATTTTTATCTGCAACAAAGTTAATGAAAATTAAATTAGAAGACACTTCTATGAGCAAAAGAAAATTTCTGAAGAAATTTCAGCAGAATCTCCCCTTAACCGGCAGCGTGCCAAATGAAACATGGGAACGCGTCTACACACACGGGTGAGACGGTCCGTAAAATAGGGCCATAGGTGATACACCTAGGCCAAGTGGACACCCGGGGATTTTGTCTTCGAGGACTAGCCAACTAGAAGCCTCCTGGGGCCACCAAGAGAACGGTTTGGACCCCGTAGAATGGTCTGCATAGGGCTTTCCCACCTCACTGTCGTGTCGTCACTGTTGTTAGAGAAGAAAATGAAAGCCCTGGTCCCTTCATCGCCATTCACGAGAAGAAGGAATGGGAAAGATGTCTCTCCGCCTCCGCAATCACTGGCAGTAGAGGAGGCCCCGCTATCTGCGAGCTCGTCAGAATCAGAGAAGAGGAAGCAACCTCACCGCGCCGGAGGTGGAGATGCTCGAGGAAGAAGGGGAGGGTAAGAGCCTGCCGTCCTCGCCATACTCGAAGAAAGGAGAAAGGGAGGAGAAGCTTGCCTTGCTTGGCACGTTCAATGTGCTCGCCGCACTCGGAGCAGAAGCAAGAGGGGGAGAGGTTTGCTTCCGTTCGCTGTGGTCGGAGATGAAAGGAGAGTCACGGCGGCCGTCCGTCGAAGAGAAGCAAGAAATAAGAATAGGGTTTTCCAAACCGTTCCGAAGGAATATAATGAAAGGGAAAAGGGGTGAATCGGCGCCTGACCGAGGCGATTCACCGGTCTGCCAAAATGAATAGGACCCGCGCCGATTAAGGCTCCCCCATGGCCTGCGCCGAATCAGGCACCCCCATGGCCTGTGCCTATTTAGGCACCCTCCATGGCCTACGTCGATTCAAGAATCCCATATGACCTGTGTCGGTTAACAACGGTCAAAGGCTCTCCGTGCCAACTTAAAAAGTCCAAGACTTTTGGTGCCTAATCAACATGATGGAGCCAGCGTACTTATTCATCCTGGCGAAGTGGGAACCACCTTCTAAAGTGTTTATGCCCTAAAATAGCCACTACGGAATGGATACATCCGTGAGTCCTGCGTTGTTCGTCCCTAACTTGCGGCACCCACGGCTGTGGGGCATTTGTTGCCATCTGAAATGTTGCTATATGGCGAGCACGCCTTAAAGCCGTCGACTAAGCGTGAATAAGGTCAAAGGAAGACTGAAGAGAGGTCCTCTCAGACTGCTGAAGCCCTAAGGTCACCTGATGAAGTGTCAAGGACTCTATAATTCATCACCTCGGGACATCCGAAGAAGTTTACAATAAGTCAGCAATGCTATACGGCGAGGCGAAATCAATAAACCCAACAAACCGACATCAACTCGATTATGCCGAACAAACCCCACATCTCGTCCGATGAGGATGAAAATTTGCCTGGTGGTCCGCCACCTGATAAAGAAGCCTTTCGAGGCGAAGAAATGTCCCTGGTCCCTCAAAACGGGGTGCCAAAGGGGATATCAGCAGAAAACCTGAGTGACTCGATTCGGGTACACGTCGTGCCGGAAAGGTCCGCAAGTGGCCAAAAAGCTGTCCAATCAGAATCTTGGAAGGTCTGGTTTACGAAAGGATATTATCCTATTCTTGCAATCTATGTAGGCAACATGGTCTACAAGCCAATCCACCCATAAAATAGCATCGTACCCTTTCATGTCAAGGCATACGAGGTTTGCAGGAAGACTGTGACCTTCTACCCTTACTTCACTATTAGGGAAATAGTTTATGAGTTTGGTTCCAAAGCCTAATGGTGTAGTAATAGCAAGGTCCGAAGGTAAAGGAACCGATGAAACGGGCAATGTCTTTACAAAGGAGGTAGATATAAAGGAATGAGAAGCACCAGTATCGAATAGTACAAAAGCAGGATGGGAACAAATGTGAACAGTACCTTCCATCAGCCCATTATTTGGGCGCGCTTCTTCATCTAAAACATCATTGAGACGAGCATGTCTCTTACGCCCGTCACTGGATGATTGATCCTTCATGAGAGGACAGTCTGGCATGCGATGCTCCCGGCTGTCACATCTCAAACAAGCGCCGAGGTGCTTCCAGCATTCCTCAGCTGAGTGGCCGAACTTTTCACAAAAGGTGCAAGCCGCCATGACTTCCTTTTCCTCCTCCTTGACTTTCTTATTCTGCTGGGAGCTACTCCTACTCTCGTTCCTCGACCTCTTCCTGCTATCACGGGGTTTGTAGGGCTTCATGATGCTAAATTTCTCCTTCTTATTACGCCGATCTGACCTTCGGCTTGACTCTTCACCTTTGCCCTTTAAATTTTTGACCTTTTCTAAGGTCCTCTCACAGAGATACGCCCGCTGGACCATCTCCGCATAGGTGCGGATGTTTTGAGTCCCGAGCTGCTGAATGAAATCGGGTCTTAACCCGTCCATAACCGATTGGCCTTCAATAAATCGGTACTAATTAAATGAGTTGCATATGGTGCTAGCCTGAAAAATTGTAATTCATACTCGACAACTGTCATCATTCCCTGACGTAGAGAAGTGAACTCCATAGCCTTTCTCTCTTAACATGTTCTGAAAAAATACTTGGCACGAAATAAGGTAAGAAAACCTTCCCATGTGTGTGGTGCGCCAGCTGGCGGTGCCGGAATCGACTTACACCATGTACGTGCAGCTTTGTTGAGTTGAAAGGTAGCAAGACACACTTTTTCCTAGTCTGTACATTGTATGACGTCAAATATTCAGTTCATTTCATCGATCCAGTTCTCGGCCTCGTCAAAGTTCGAAGAACCGTAGAAACGTGGAGGATTTAAGCATCAAAAATTACGATGCAAGTCCCCAGCTCTTGCTCCTGTGCCCGCTTGGGCTATCGTTTGTAGTGCCTGAGTGAGGCCCGCAACAGTCTGCTGCATACCATCCCAGTCTACGCGATGAGCCATCACTACAACAAAAGGCGCGATTTGGGACGAAATTTTGCGACGAAATTTTGAGACGGAATTTCCGTCTCAAATTTGGGACGGAATATTTTCCGTCGCAACATTTGTCTCAAATATGGAATTTGGGACAGAATTTGCGACGGAATTTGGGAGGGAAACTATTCCGTCCCAAATTTGGGACGGAATTTGTGACGGATTTTTAGAACCGTCTGAAATTTTTGACCAAGAAATTGTGACGGACCGACTCCGTCAGAAATCCATCTCAAAATCCATCGCAAAACACATTTGCGACGGATTTCGCAAGGGCATTTGGGACGGAATATTTTCCGTCGTAAATTCCGTCTCAAATATGGAATTTGGGACAGAATTTGCGACGGAATTTGGGAGGGAAACTATTCCGTCCCAAATTTGGGACGGAATTTGTGACGGATTTTTAGAACCGTCTGAAATTTTTGACCAAGAAATTGTGACGGACTGACTCCGTCGGAAATCCGTCTCAAAATCCGTCGCAAAACACATTTGCGACGGATTTCGCAACCTGGAATTAATCTAGAGCTAATTTACTATCTTATCCTGGGCTCTACCCAATTCTCACATGGGTGGGGAAATTTCTTCCTTAGTTTATAGGTATGGGTCCTTAAACCTTGGACTTATCCTATGACATGGCTTTCTCCCTAAGTCCTTAGACTTAGGCTCTGATATCAACTTAACTATCACGCCCCGAAATTATGCAGTGGAAACAATCGAGAACGCGGACAGTCGGCATGGTAAGCCTCTTGCAAGTAATAATAATCAGAGTGCAATAACAATCACACAAGTAATTGCACAATAATGAAATCAAACTCTCATCTTTATTTCATAATTTAAATACATAATATTGCACTCTCTCTAGACTCAAAAAGAGAAAATTACATATCCTCAATCTAGACATATTTCGACATTCTAAGTCTTCACTCGATTCCTTGTTTCCTTTAATCACTCTTGGACCCATCACTGGAATGACCTGAATCCGAATCTGACCCACTGGTACTTTCTGAAAAGATTGGAAAGTAGGTAATGAGCACACTTACCCAGTAGGTATCTTTGTATCAACATGAAGGTAATATTAAAGTGATTAGTATTTTAGCTCTAAAGAATAAGGTAAAATCACGCGAATGCGATAAATCATGTAAATAAATCAAAGTAACAAGACATGATCATGTTAAGATATGATTGAGCAAGCATGATTAAGTAAGAATGTAATTATGGCCTTTCATGAACAAGAATGTAACGAGAATGTACTAGAACGTCATGTAACAAGCAAGGAAGTAGTTTTTCGCTAGAGCAGGTTGCGAAATCCGTCGCAAATGTGTTTTGCGACGGATTTTGAGACGGATTTCCGACGGAGTCGGTCCGTCACAATTTCTTGGTCAAAAATTTCAGACGGTTCTAAAAATCCGTCACAAATTCCGTCCCAAATTTGGGACGGAATAGTTTCCCTCCCAAATTCCGTCGCAAATTCTGTCCCAAATTCCATATTTCAGACGGAATTTGCGACGAAAAATATTCCGTCCCAAATTTGAGACGGAAATTCCGTCTCAAATTTTCGTCGCAAAATTTCATCCCAAATCGCGCTTTTTTTGTAGTGCATTAAAACAATAAGGTACCTGAGAGAAATAACAAGTTGTTAATTCCCATGGAGTTTTTTAAAGGAATTAATCTAGAGCTAATTTACTATCTTATCCCGGGCTCTACCCAATTCTCACATGGGTGGGGAAATTTCTTCCTTAGTTTATAGGTATGGGTCCTTAAACCTTGGACTTATCCTATGACATGGCTTTCTCCCTAAGTCCTTAGACTTAGGCTCTGATATCAACTTAACTATCACGCCCCGAAATTATGCAGTGGAAACAATCGAGAACGCGGACAGTCGGCATGGTAAGCCTCTTGCAAGTAATAATAATCAGAGTGCAATAACAATCACACAAGTAATTGCACAATAATGAAATCAAACTCTCATCTTTATTTCATAATTCAAATACATAATATTGCACTCTCTCTAGACTCAAAAAGAGAAAATTACATATCCTCAATCTAGACATATTTCGACATTCTAAGTCTTCACTCGATTCCTTGTTTCCTTTAATCGCTCTTGGACCCATCACTGGAATGACCTGAATCCGAATCTGACCCACTGGTACTTTCTGAAAAGATTGGAAAGTAGGTAATGAGCACACTTACCCAGTAGGTATCTTCGTATCAACATGAAGGCAATATTAAAGTGATTAGTATTTTAGCTCTAAAGAATAAGGTAAAATCACGCGAATGCGATAAATCATGTAAATAAATCAAAGTAACAAGACATGATCATGTTAAGATATGATTGAGCAAGCATGATTAAGTAAGAATGCAATTATGGCCTTTCATGAACAAGAATGTAACGAGAATGTACTAGAACGTCATGTAACAAGCAAGGAAGTACTTTTTCGCTTAATAGCAAGTTCTTCGTGAATTTATGTAGATAATTCACTTCATGAGCCGTGGATATTTCACGTTTTTATAAAGAAAGTACTCTCAGAGCAATGCGAGGCCAGTAGCATCATACCCCATGGGTTATAATAGTATGTTTCCGACAATCAGCCGAGGGGACAAACATAGGGCCCTTGAACAAAATCAATGCACGAACTGCATCTTCAAGTATAAATCAAGCTACTTCCACATATATAGTAATAAAGTTGGCCGCGCATGTAATAAGTTCAACGAATGTACAAGACTTAGCGTCAATAAGAATGCACCAAATATATATTCATGAGTTCAAGAAATGCATTAATAACTAAGTTATGGCTTGGAGAAAATTCGACAGCATAACGGTACATTCTTTATCTTTCACACTTTATCTTTTATATCTTTGAACAAGGTTACAAGTCCTAGACTATCATTAGTCAATTTAGGATTATAGGAATATTAACCCTTGGGTCAAACCTCGGGTCAACAGCACTCAGGAAATTTAGTGGTCAAAAATTGGGCCGCTATATTGATATGGCGGTCTAATGTTGTGCCGCTAGAGTGGGCTGAATCCAGAAAGAAATCGGTTTGGACTCAGAGAACTTGGCGGTCGGATACTGGACTGTTAATGGGCTGTAGCAGTCGAGTATTGAACCGTTAATGGACAGAATTTCAGAAAACATCGATAGTGCTTTCTAGACAATTAAGTTTTAATGGTACAACCAGCTGGACGTCCTAGTGGGAATCCCAGGCTCGCGAAGACTTATGGAGGCCTTGAAACAAGATTTCCTAATCCATTGGAAGGAATATCCAAAGGAGATGTTATCAAGTCCAAGATTGTGTGCCTATAGTGCAAAGAGTGTAACTAATGGTCATATACCGGGATATATGCCATGAACATTACAGAAATGACTCTGAGATAAGAGGAGAATGTGTACTGTAGTAACCCAACGTTCAATCTCGTCAATGTACCGTTTAAACCATAATTTACGACAAAATTATATAGTTTTTTGGCATGAAATTATCATATGCTTAAAATAATCCTAAATACCATAAAGAATATGAAATCACCGTTATGAAGCAATAATTAAAACTCCGAGTAAATACATTAAAATAGGTTGGTATAAATTTAACTAGGCTTATTTAAAGCTAAATGGGCTGCTCTTAAATCCACCCCGGATTGACAGAAAATATAACATTGGCTGTCTATTATAGAGCCGTTACAGAAAGTTGGTGGTTTATCGTAAGGCCACTAGAGGGACTTTAACGGTCTATTTTTGGTCCGCCAGAGGTTTCATAGAAAAACAAGTTACAGAGTGTCTAGCGGTTTATCGTAGGGCCGCTAAACAAGTTTGGCGGTCGTCATTTAGGCCGCTAGAGAAAGTCTGACAGTAAATAAGAAGAAACTAATATTTTAAAACACATCATGCCTGGAAATCAACATATATATATAAACTTCCTATCATGATAGAACGAAGATTAGGCTAACAAGATGCATGGGTTTTCTGTGAATTAATAAGAGAATTCCTCTTAACTTAATTAGGGCTAAGAATATGCATGGATGTATACTAGATGCATAAAACATGAAATCTAGTAAAACAAGAGGGATTTTATCCCTAGAATGATAATTTTTCCGTTTATGAGATGGCCTACCTTTATCCTAGACCTTTAACTTCAAATGTAAGGCTGGATGCTACCCCTAGTTCCTTGCACTTCTTGTGACAAATCAGCAACTTCACGTTGCCCTAACTCTTTACTATCTTGACTTATAGACATGAAATTTGGAGGGTAAGAAGAAGATACTAAGGGGAACAAAAAGTTCTAAAGGATCAGGTTCTAAATACCTCGTTTTGGTTCCCTAATTCCTTGATCTTCACCGGACTTTCGCACAGTTTCCTGGGTCGCTAATATGGAACCAGTAACTTTGTAGGCTTCTATCTTCTTGTGTGCTTGATCTCCTAGCACGAAATTTTGAGGGATGTTAGTCCTATGTATTAGGAATAAAAACTTCTAAAGAACATACCCAAAATAATACCTCCTTACCTTGATTCCAACGACCCAAAGTAAGGTTCGTACAGGCCAAATCTGGGTTCTATTTATAGGGTCTTGCTAGGGTTTCATAGATTAGATCAATTCTAGAGTCCTTGTTTGCTATTAGCCCGACTTCTAAGAGTCCTAAGGATGCTTACTAATTCTCCCATCTCGATCTCTAGGAGATAAAACATTAAAAATCTAATCTTTTTGCTCTTTCTTCAACTCACGGAACTGACAGAAAGTAGCGGTCTAGGACTGGACCGCCATATGTCCCTTAGCGGTTTTACGATAGACCGCCATTATGTTTGGGCGCTGAATTTGAAATTCATTCAAACTCTATTTTCATCTTATCCACTTAATTATCTAAATATGGAGTATTTATCCCTTATATTCCGTGAATACACTAATTAACCTTCTAGAATATGGGCCAAACTTCATGGGCTTGGTTCTTAAGTCCTTTGGGCTTTATTTAAATAGGCTAGCTAAATTGGTTATCATACTTGGGCCTTAGTAATGATTTATTTAACCCAGAATATTATTTATTATTTCATTTTGGTC